>BSQZ01000022.1:7347500-7787500 GCA_033239005.1 Lamellibrachia satsuma
ATTTACTGCGCCAACGGGTCCGTCTGGTTGATTTAGTTAGTTCACCTTCCATCACGTGGCACCACTGTTTGGGGAGGCATAAGCTATGCCAAGTGTTAGCGGCTACACGATCTCCTTTGTATGTGCTAGACAACTGCTATCACATAATCCTCGTCGGTCTCCCTCTTACAAGGTCATAACTGTCGCTAAGAGCTCCTAGGGTATGATTCAAGCCTTTCCAGTCCCTGGCGGATCGTAGGCCATTAACGACTAATTTGCATCGGACACGATTTTGGGGCTTGGAATTCCTGTTCTTTCCATTTAGGCCTACATCCTGTTTTTGTCATATCTGCTTCTACTTGTCTGCGCCATGGATACGGCCGTTTGTAACTGGCATAGCGGTTTTGTCTGGTCTGGAAGTGTAAGGGTTGTGCCAGTTTGATCCTTTCCACAACTGCAACGTCTTCGAGTTCAGATATGGCTCAACAGACTCGCATAAAGTGTCCCTCTATCTTGGGCTCTCCTTCCATCTGTGCTCCAGGTCGGCGTAGCAGCCTTCAGTTATTCTTCCATAGCTCATATACATGTTGTTATTGGTTGTGTGTTGTTACTGAACGGTTTGAACAAAATCAGCATCTAAGCAACGTCTTCCTATTGTTCCCAGGTGCTGCATCAACAAGTAACTTGCCAAACAGAACTAACCAACACAGGCATGCTTACTCTTCATCAGCTGTCTAATAAAACTATTCCTATGTCAGGAAACTATACAGTGTATAAATATATATTTTGTAAAGGTGCGATACAATGCAGAATGGCAGGATATGACGAGGCTATAACAAATGTACGTCATAAACCATCGTTGTTGCATATCTGTATCACATCGTATTAACAAAACTCGGAAGATATATGTCGAGTTTGGTACATTTAATAGTCATGATACGATCCGTAATATGTACACGTACGCATTTCAATAAAATAATATCCAAAAATATTTGTATCATACAACATACACCCCGCAATACCACAAGTACATAGAAATGTACAAGACTATGCTACAAAATAACCTGAACGCAACAAGACTTAATATTTACCTGACATACATTCATGTGTAACCTAGGTTATATATGTATGTATGCATGTATGTATGTATACAAAGTATATATATATATATATATTATATATATTACTTTGATCGGGTATTTAAGTAGTCTACTCGATCAAAGTTGATACAGAATAAAATAGCAGAAAGGTGACACAATGCAATACAGTAAACCTCTGGTAGTTTACGCCAATTAAAATAGAGTCATGCACGTACCCAGAGCATTGCTACTGACAATATATATATATATATATATATATATATATATATATTTATATGTATTCCCTAGTTGTTGGATGTCTAAGTCAGACAAACATCGTCGTATTCCAAATGGTTTATGTTTACACCAACCCCTTGATATTTACCAATATTTCAATTTTAAATGTTAGTTTTCTCACCAAATCGTAAACTACGTTTCACCAATATGTATTTGTTCAAAGCATCGGTGACATGAACTAATGTGTGAGTAAACGAATCGTTTTAGGCATTTGCGATTAGCCCGGATGTAATCAAAATAATTCCTTGTAACACACCCTGTTGGCCGATGCGCAAACTGATAAAGTGTAACTCCCACGTATGTTGGATCCACCATGTGTGATACATATAATATCGACATGGGTGGGCAGTGATATCACACCTACTTATTACCCTGACCAAAATATCGACATGGGTGGGCTGTGATATCACACCTACTTATTATCCTGACCAAAATATCGACTTGAATGGGCAGTGATATCACACCTACTTATTGTCCTGACCAAAATATCGACGTGAGTGGGCAGTGATATCACACCAAAATATCGACATGGCTGGGCAGTGATATCGCACCTACTTATTACCCTGATCAAAATATCGACATGGTTGGACAGTGGTATCACACCTACGTATTACCCTGACCAAAATATCGAAGTGGCGGGCTGCGATATCACACCTACTTATTATCCTGACCAAAATATCGACGTGAGTGGGCAGTGATATCACACCTACTTATTATCCTGACCAAAATATCGACGTGAGTGGGCAGTGATGTCGCACCTACTTATTACCCTGACCAAAATATCGACGTGAGTGGACAGTGATGTCACACCTACTTATTATCCTGACCAAAATATCGACGTGAGTGGGCAGTGATATAACACTGATCAACATATCGACATGGTTGGACAGTGATATCACACCTACTTATTACACTGAACAAAATATAGACGTGTGTGGGCAGCGATGTCGCACCTACTTATTACCCTGATCAAAATATCGATGTAAGTGGGCAGTGATGTCAACCTACTTATTACCCTGACCAAAATATCGACATGGGTGGGCAGCGATGTCTCACCTACTTATTATCCTGACCAAAATATCTTACTTCAGATCCAAACCTTTGTAACTAAGTGTCTAAGAAGGATTCTAAGGATATGATGGTAAGAAACACTTAGCAATGAAGCATTATGAGAAAGAACAAACAAAGAACCAATAGGATATAAAGTAAGGAGGAATTGGAGCTGGATAGATACTCCCGGGAAGCCAACATATCACATAGCAAGTCGCTCACGTGGAACCAACAGGACAACAGAAAAAGGCGAAGGACAAGAAACATTTTGTGCAGAGATTGCAAAAATAGGACGTAGGTTGAAAGAACTTGAAGCGCAAGCCCAACACCGTGTCGGGTGGAAAGGAGTGGTTAATGGCCCATGATCCGCCATGAAGTGGAAAGGCTTAAGTCAGTGAGTCAAGTTATTACCATCAACCACAGACAACACATACATTTCATAGCAACTCATATGTGTAATGTAATTTTTAGCCACATGTCACGTTCGTGTGATCTGAAGCTGAACACATGATACAGGTGCCGTTGTTTCTGAAAAAAAAAATTAAAAACATGCATTGAAATACCTGGTGTACTTTGTAATATGCACGTGTTACAGTTGTTTTCCTGGCGAGAGGATGATACAATGCATGTAATTATACATTGCCCAACATATTGGAATTTTAAAGCATAATTCAAAAGGAATTTCTCCACCCTGGGGATATTTTATAATGAAACATGTTCAGTGCACGTAAACTCTAACAGGCTTATCGAACTTTTCCCATACATAAACACCGACACCTGAACTATGCCCGGAATATGTGAATGTTTTCTTATTCATCCGACTGTGCGTGTACGTCTGGTGTGAAGGCATTAGTAATTTGAAAGGCATGCGGCTGGGTTGAACTGTCCAAATATGTTGAGCTCATACAGCGAGGCGACACAGTTGAAGAGGATATAGACGATAAGCAAGACGAAGCCATATGTCTTGGTGAGGCGCCAGCCGTTGATGTGTGTCGCCAGAAGCAGAAATATGACAGTGGACAGAAGCGTCAGCGACGAGTAGGTCAAACCTGCAAACAACAGAAAAGATAACATCTTTAAAATGTCCATGACAAGAACAAGTTTTGTTACAATATAATATGTTTCACAGAAAGAATGATGATTTGACCAAACGGTGTGAAGTTTTGTTACAATATAATATGTTTCACAGAAAGAATGATGATTTGACCAAACGGTGTGAAGTTTTAGTGAAACGACCTGCGTTCTAGACAAGCAGACACTCTGGACTGTTGTGCATTGTCGGGTCATGTTGTAACAGGTAAACACATATTAGACAGATGTAGAACGCAAAGAGAGATCAGCTTAAACAACTGGCTGTCAGAATTTAATGAGGGCTGCTGCGATACGAAAGTTACTTTCGATTATTGAACGTGTATATTAAAGTGATTTCCACGGAAAGGCAAACTATCATGACCATCGACTAAGAAAAACGTATCATAAAAAAACATTAACTATTTTATATATTTCCGTGGATATATATGTGATAGCAATGTTAAGTCATTCTGAAGGAGCAGTAGTAAAACCAGTTATTCTAAAAAACAACAGAAACACTCAGTAAACATTGCTTTACCACATAACCAATGTGCTTTCACAAGCGTACCTGAACTGTACACCTGTACGGTGGTGTTTGGATTAACAACGACAGTGTTTAGAAACCAGGGCAGTCCTAGACACAAGAGCACATCAAATACGTTGCTGCCCACTGCGTTCGATATGGCCATATCTCCATAACCTGCAAATAAGTGTAGTATTATCACCATTGGACAACTGATGTTCTTAAGTCAAATGATAAGACGTTTCACACATAGTAAGATAGATTTTACTGATGTTACCCATAATTAATGCAGTTTTGTTAAATAATTATGTATGACCCATGTCAACTTGAGGATGAATTTATATTTACAACGACGATTCTGAATCAGACCTGTGTATACATACTTACATAGTCATGTACATATTATAATTATACAAACGTATATGTGCCGGCATTTCTGCACGCTGCATGCATGCGTGTATGTTTGTAAAATAAACCTTTGTATGCAGGCATGCATGTATGCATACATTCGTACATGCGCACGCACGCACACACGCACGCACGCCCTGAGACCGCCCGCCCGATATCTGGCAAAGCAATACAACAATCTTATAGTACCGCCAAGTTATCAACAGAACGCACCGTCTCTGACCACAAGAAGACTGGCGATGGCGTCTGGCACGCTGGTTCCTGCCGCAATCAACGTCAGGGCCATCACTGTATCAGGGATGCTGAATGTATGGCCTACAACACGACACACATATCAACTACATAAACGGTTTTTCCGCCCCAGGAAATTATGGTAATTAAGCAGGTCAAAAAATGTTTGCCAGTACTCTGAAGTACTGATTGGTTAGCATAATGTGCAGAAACGTGACGGAAGCATTCAACAATTATGAGAACATGTACTTGAAGCAGATCACACGTAATATTTATACATCAGATGTGGTAACATTTCATAATGTTTTGGTCTCATAGCTGTGAGTATGCCATCCCGGATCAGTTAACCATAGCAACGAAGTTATGTATGTAAACAATATCAATGCAAATTGACAGGCTCATTTGAAACAGATACATTGAAGCAAGCATCAGACATACATAGAGCCAATACAAGTTCATAGACATGAGACGTGATACAAAATGCCCAAATACTCTGAATGTTTTGTCTCAGAGTATATTTAAATCGACACTTTTAATCTTCTTGTTTTACTCTTTATTGCTATTGTATATCTACCGCCAGAAAGTATACAAAAGGAGAATTTGACAGGCCAATAAAACACGCGGTGACATTTTTTATATTTCACCTTAAATTCGGAAGATTAATAGGTCAGTATTTAATTGCAATAGTGTTGTAAAAATAGCATATTTTAATTAATGTTAAAATGCTACTGAATTTATTGTTACAATGTTTACAAAACAGCCTTTCAATTAACCAATGAAAATCGCTGTAGGCCCTGCATTCCCGTTATCAACCAATAATGCACAAGTAACATGACAGACCTACCTACTATTGTGATCATCCACACCATGACATATGAGAATACGCTAATCCAAATAATTGACATAATGAATGTGACAAGAAACCACTTCTTCCAACGTCTCTTCCTGCAGTCTGGTATCGTGATAAACATCGGTACGGTGAGCGGCAGACATAGGAGCCAATAGAGACGTTTGTACCACGTGGTCGGCATCGTCAATACAGAACCTTCGTCCTCGTCTTCTTGCAACGTTTTAAACTTTTCATCTGTAAAAGATACAGCTGACATAAATAGCTAAATGCATGGATTTGTGTGGCAGATGTTTTTATTGACCACAACATACTTTTATTTCCTTTTTTACTTTGGTAAAAAATAATCAGTGTTGTCATAAAACATACATGTAGCATATTTCTTGTCTTCATTTTATTTGTTAAATGATTTATAATAACACCATTTTTGAAAGCCTGACTACGTAGATATAAATATTATACATCTCTATGGAATTACCAAACCTGTTCAGTAGAACACTGTATATTATGCACAGGCGTATTATACACGCAGATAGTGTTTGATTAAACAACATATGAGGGATCATCCATAAAAAGCCTTAAACTCCCAAATTGCAGTTAAGAGTGATTCTGTGCTGCCATCTAGTTGATAGTGGTTGAGGTAAAATAGTTTTGTTGCAAAATGCACTATATGGTTGCTAATTGATGAGATAATGGTGTTTCCTGCCTAGTGCTCATCGCTTAACAATGTGCAACATAAAACATAATCTTGAAAAACAAATTTATATAAAATGTTTTGCAGATAAGCATCGCATATATAAATGTGCATGCATATACATATATAATTTATTTTTGTTATGTTCTCTATATATATATTATATGTATATATATAATATGTATGTGTGCATATATATATATATATATATATTCTATATGTACACAGACACGCACACACACACATTCTATAGTGTATCCTACCTAGTGCTCATCGCTTAACAATGTGGAACGGAAAACATAATCTCGAAACACAAATGTATATAACATGTTATGCAGATATACTTTGCATATGTTTGTGTGCATATATATATATATATATATATATATATATATATATATATATATATGTATGTGTATAATGACATAGTGCAAAATATACACAACCACTGCACCTACTACGATGTTTAGTTGCTGTATATACATTTAATTCTAAAAAGCACTTACATTCCATGGCTGCATCCTTGAAGCCTTTGAAAAAAGAACACATATTTATTATTACATAGTTAGGCAAAGTTAACTTTGGTGCAGTCATAAAATAATTGTTATTTTCCGATAGAATGGTGCATTTTTAAATGAAATTCAAATCAGCCAAATAAATAAATAAAACATATATATACTCTGTAATGCATATGCACTTGAATATTACCACCCCATTATGCTGGACTTAAAAAATACATTTATAACATTGACCCTCATATTAATCACTTCTAAGCTTTGGTCATACAATGTTATTAACTATTTCTAGTAACCAAATGATCTTCTGAGTAAAACAATATTTATATTCACATTATAAATGGTAATGACAAATTCACAACATAATTGTTATACCTGACCAACTGTGATTGTTTCATGCATGCTGTTTATTACAATGCAGTCTGTTCGCACATATAAATATACTTTCTGCAGTTAGTAGGCTATGTCGGCAGTTAGGAAAAGCATTTATGCTGCATTGCGATGAGCAAGGGATTATTTTCAAATCCAGCTAAAATCCTGATACTAATTTAAACAAATGCCATCCGTGCAATTTTTACCTGCAACATGACCTAAAAAAGTGTCTCATACTTGATAAGGATGACTTTCGTTGAAAGAATATGAAAGAATATATTCTTCAGCGATGAGTATTATTCAAAATATTTGATGCTTCTGTTTTAAGACATTGTGTCTGTACAGATTAAAATGTATGATGCGTTCACTCATAAAATTAAACTTAATTACAACAACAAATCATTGGGAACATATTATTCCTTTGATATTAATTACACTATTACTTGGTCAAACTATTTAGCACTCATAATATTGCAGATGAAAATTCCAAGTCTCAGCCAAAACACTTAGAAAGTCATATTATTTCATTAAAATTGTATGGAAAGTTTAACAACAAATATATATATATCTATATATATATATATATAATATAACTGTTAAGTTAAATTGATGTAATATGGATGTATTTTAATGTAATCATATTAACACATTTATCCAGTATTGCAATCATAATAAGTATCTTATAATGAAACTCAATCCTGGTACAAATGTAAAGAAAAACATGCAATTATATAGATTAGAAGAACTGGTGTTCAAATAATGACATGCTCGCTCACAAAACTATATGGCCGAATCTCATGAATGAACCATTGGAACATCGTGTTGTGTAATATGTCCAAAAAATATTTGTATATTGTTTGACATATATATGTATATATATATATATATTATATATATATAAAAATATATATATATGTATATATATATATATTAAACAATATACAAATATTTATCATGTGTGATAACGCGGGATCCATTAAAAAGTAAAAAAACTATATATATATATATATATACTTCTACTGCACTAACATCAGGCAGTGCACCAAAACAAAAGGGGTTAAGCAGTTCATAATCAATAAGCAGTTTTGGATTCGTGAAGCAGAAGGAAAAATAGCCTATGGAAATTAAAAAGTCACATTTGGGCTCAGAGTCTTTGGTACCATATAAATCCTTGAAATTTGATGGTTTGGTCATTTCTATGGATATATATATATATATACGCAGGTACATAAAGTTTAAAAAACGTCAGAAAAAAAACATAGCAAAAAAGGGCAACATTTACTCTTTATTAAATCATACATCCCACAATGTTTGATACACCTATAAAAACTTTTACATGTTGTGACAGTGCTCGGTTTGTTCTATACGTAGGGGAAACTGGAGCTAGTTGTAAAAAAAACAGGATTGCTGTTCAAACATTTCCTGCAGATAACATGTGCATAAACAATTGCTTAATGCAATGCACATTTGCACAATGATATGTTTTATGAGGTCTCCTAAAATGTTACAATTTACTTTGATAGTGGGGCAAGTTGTAGCATATGTCTTACCATTGCGGCAAAATGTAACATACCGGCATAGTGACATTTTTCGCATGTTACTGCTGTTACAATTTTTTGGGTGAAATGTTACAACTTGCCCGAGCACCATCTCATTCACAACATCAGTGGTTGTACTAACATTTTCCCAGTATTTCGTTATTCAAACCAACTCATCACTGTCTTTGGTGACAGCCCGTAAACGCAGATACAGTGGGAGTGAAGTACTTCTTAGATCAGCTACTACAATCCGACACTGAATTATGAACAACAGAACTGGGTGAAAACATGTGAAATAGTTTGTTTGACCTTTGTTTCCCGGAGAAGTCAAAACAGCATCCCAGCTTCCCAGAGAAGTCGAGATCGTTGGAATCATAATTAGTTATTAGGCTACGCATAACCATAAGGCCTAAGATAGACAAAACAACGCTTTTTTATTTTGTGTGACATTCACTTCCGGGTTGTGGCGTATTCAAATGCTGGTCTCTGTAGCAATTGTTTATTAATGTCATTATTAATGTCATTGCATTATTGTATAACCTAATGTTAATATTAGACTAGTTGGTAATACTGTTCTATGGCTAATTGTTGAAGTATTCATAGTAGCTTTTTTTCGATTCCAGATGTCATCGAGCGATGAATACACTGTGCCTGCCAACTAATCGTTTAACAACAAATATGTGTTGCACATAGACAAATCTTGTAGGGAATTCAGTGTACCTTGACATAAACGTAACTTGCAAAGTTTTCAGTACAAAAAGGTTACAGCTGAAAAACCAATCTGACCCATTTTTCACAAAAATAAACAATTTCACTAGGATTTCGGAATATCTATTGAAAGATTCTGTAGGATCTAAAGGGTTAACAGATAGACTAATGAAAGCATAACAATTAATTTTTTTAAATGACCCTGTTTTTTCACTTTTCAATGGATCCCGTGTTAGCACACATGATATTCTTAAAACTACTGATGAAAATACTGTTACTATACGAAAATAATTTGGATTTGTAGTTTTGTCTGCACTACGTCTGTAACAACTTACCCATGTTACAACTACCCTCGGTCTCCCCCACAACAAAAGGAACACCCTCTAAACACCTTTTCCCACGAACTGAACCCTCGAACATCATGTGCCAACAGTTCATGAGATTTGGCCATATGTAAAGCCGAGTAGCTCTTTAAGCTGAGTAGCCCGTGTGTCCTGCAGACTATTAATTTTCCCAGCATACAGCAAGCTGAATGTTCACAGCTTTTAGCAGACAAGTGGAATCCATGAATGGAAGCATGCATGCAAATTTTAATAAATATATGCAATATAGCTCTAACTAATAACAACTGAGTGGCATGCAAGAAGTGGAACACAAAATTACCATCTTCATCCTCAGAAGCACCTACATGGTTCCCCAAATCACCACTAGAAGGCAGCAATGAATGGAGTTCAATAGCAGAATCTAGGTCAAGAGAAAATGTTAAATGGGTGTGCAGTGATGTAGACTCACATAGATAATTACAAGATTGTGTGTGTGTGGTGTGTGTGGTGTGTGCGTGCGTGCGTGCATGCGTGTGTGCGTGCATGCGTGTGTGTGGATTAATCCATGTAATTTGTCATCATATAAAAAATACCTTTTAGTGTCTCTTCCAAAAGCAAAGGTTGCCTAAGTGTCGAAATGAACCCTGGTCCCGGTCTCTGATACAGTGGTGAGTCATATTTAATTGGAAATAGTGTAGTGGCAGGTAATGCAGATCAGATTTTACTGGCTGTGTCAACCAATCAGAAAGTTGAGACGGAGTTCAAATTTGAATGACAACTGTTGATATATCCGTAGACTCCACTGTGTCATTTGTTTTAAGCATTACAGTGTTTGATACAATTCAAACACATATTGTTGTTAAATAAGTGTCAAACAAGTACATAGTTAGTGACAGCACAAACAGAGAACAAAACAAAATTCCTGAACCCACAGATGCACTAACAAAAAAAAAAACCGACTATATCCCAAAGGAAAGATTATCAAGATAAAGACCCATCCTTAGCCTCTGTCTTATACCAATCTATGTCCTAATGAAATGTTGGTCTCTGTCATGCATCATAAGTTTTTAAATCTCCTAAGCTGGTTAATTACTGTGTATAGTGTTATATGAATTATATGGATTGTCCTTTGGGATGGACAATATTAACAAGTTTGGTCAATTTGTTTTCCCCTAAAGCTATAATTATGTGGTATTTATGGGTACAAATTCTGATCACTGTTATGATAAAATCAGGAATAATTTACGTATATCTTTGCTAACATCTAGACCACCGAAATGTGTTTTAATGAAATACAAGTTTTAAATATAATTTGAACGATATCTGTTTAATTTGAATGACAAATATTAAGCTTACATTGCATACTGAATGGCAAGACTGATAAATAGATAATAGTCAATTATACTGAATGGCAAGACTGATAAATAGATAATAGTTAAATATATAAAACTAAACTTTTGATTCATTAAAAGAAATTTGGGCTGTCAATATATTAAAATATATATTGCTTATAACATTACTTTATTATAAAATTTATTAGACTCTATACACAGACTATACATTTAATGTTTCCATATGTGCTTTACGTTCTGTGTATAAAAAATAAAAAGGCCGATGCAAATTCATATATATATATATCATGAATACATTCAGATTACACACAAATATATCTGACAGAGAATGATCCACTAGGCAAAATGGTGAATACCAGCTAGGCAAAATGGTGAAAATAAATAAATAAATCTCCATGTCTCAACCCACCAGAACTGTCGCCATCGATGTCAGTGTTCATTCCAGAAGATTCCTTTTGCTTCTGATTAGTGATCAGATCCGCCTTTTCATCAGGTGGTATATTACGATTACAGCAGGTGAACTTTGGGACAATCCACGCTTCTATTTGCGAGTTGAAGTACATGAGTAGTATGTAGAGTGCATACAGAATAAGCAATGCTGTTGCTTCATACCTGAAACAAGAGCACTATGGAATAGACAAACTGCAGAAAGTAGGCTTATTAGTTCAGTTGTGTGCATTTATTATTTGTCTTTATAAGCCACAGTGTTTTGCCTTACAACCATTAAAATTTACAAAACACAGCTCCAAAAAATCAGGTTTCTCATCAGAAGTTTCTCTAAAAGTAAATGAAGGCTAATATTTTCCTAGAATGCTGTATTACCAAATATCAAAAGGGCTATTCTCATTCACCAACAACTTCATAAGTGCACCAGGTGTATTTCTTACACCCTTTCTCAGAAATGTACCAAAAGGTGCCCTTGATATGATTCTTACTTATCGCTTGTTGCTTGGAAAAACGTACTTAGAAAACAATAAGCAATATAAAAACATTTTGTTTTCAAATGCGCACAGGAATTGTTTGATGACGCCTTATCTGAAAGAATCTTACTTTTGTTTGAACGTATGCTGCATTTCTTATTTTGAAATTAAGTGATTCTTGTTTAAAAATTAATGGATTCATTACAACACTAACCGGTGTACTGACTAATCATTAACACACAACAGACTAATGAGAGCCAGTCAGCAGTGAGACATCAACTCACCAGTGGACCAGATCATCCTTTATGATCAATACAAGTGCGAGAACACTGATTGTGTAGAATGTACAGTCTCGCAACAGTGGCCACTGCTTAAGATACACCACCTGCATCACAAAAAACACCCCAGATTGAGAGGTATAATTAATTCTGATAATGAAACATCACTAAATAAAGTGTAATCATTAAACATCACAAATATAGTATCACATATCTGGCACATTACCATATAATAATTTAAGAATTTAATATACATATTTCAATATTTAAACAAAATATTAGATAAATAAAATAACAAATTCAGATTTAAGATTTCTGATTAACCATCTGACAAGAGTAGTTTTAACAATGGTTCATGACAACTTCAATTACAGGTAAAACTTAATATAGTTTAACCATTATCTGTTTTATGAGTTTCGTACTTGCCAAGCAGCATGCAATGTAAACAAAATATTCAAGTCATAACATTCAAATTAAACTGGAAATGGTCAAATTATAAACTACTGTGAATCAATAAAACATATTATACTATATATAACATAACTGTGCGATAACAATAGTCAGACTTAGTACCATTAAAAGGATGCTTGGCAAATTCTTTCACTAGATTCTACTGCCCTCACGAGAGGGTAGATAACTCACTGACTCAGCAAACAGGGCACATATGCTGATGACAAACATGATGTTGAATATGGCCGAACCCACCACTGCGCCCAGTCCAATGTCATCCTGGAAAGACAATTTTAATGATTACACAATTCCTTACTTAAACAACTAGGTGGGATGAACTGTTATTCAGTAATTATTCTTCCGTATTACGGTGGCTGAGTCAATAACTCATCACCATTAGCTAATTATTTGTGTTATGTAACACTGATGTATCTAGGATATCTAAGGGAGGCTGAGGGGGCAGGCAAGCTTAGTCACCCATTAGTTTACTTCACCTAGCTACCATGTAGTGGCACACTAGGTTGATATATTTTAAAAACAAATTAAGACAAAGGTGGTCATGGCCAAATGGCTCCCTAAATACGCCACTGTTTTATATAATCCCTGTAGAACATGTAATTCCTACTAGTAAACCTTATGCAAGTATAGCTAGAGTGTTTGACAATGTTTGACCAAATAATGTAGGCGTGTTGATCACTAGGCGTCAGCACTGATGTACACAGCTCACCAAGTGGAGACCCACACGTTTCTTAGAAAAATTTACATTAAAAAAATTACTTTTATAGTGCAAATACATTTGAATGAGAGGTATTGTATAAGTAATGACACTGTCATTACACTATTTAATGCTGACATTCGATATTTGCTGAATTAGGACTGACAGGATACATAATGTTTAGATGAGATCGAACAGGAAGAAGGGGAGGGGCAGTAATTTTATGTATTATAGAATCTATTCAGGCCTACGAAATAAATTAGAAAGGGAAACAAATTGCGATGAAGTTGTTTGGAGCACAACAGTTACCAGAAATTAAACATTAACTATTGGATTAGTTTACCAAAGTCCAAACATAAATGAATATGATAACAGAAAAATACAAAACGCTATAAAGGAAGTGAGTAAAGGGGAATGTATCATAATGGGAGATTTTAACCACGGATGCATACAATGGAAATCTCTAGAGAGTACAGAGAGTGAGGACCAAGAGTTTCTATTTTTAATTCAGGATAGCTTCCTTACTCAACATGTACAAGAACCAAACAGGGGAGAGAATGAACAGTTTATATTTAGTTTTGTCTTCACAAAATGAATTAGTGGACAATGTCAAAATACAGTGATCATAATCAAATACATTTTGATATAAAAATAAAATCAGAAAGTACAAATAAACAAATACAAGACAAACTTCCACAAAATAAATATGAAGGTATGAGAAAATACTTAGCAAAACTAGATTGGAATAACATGCTGTACAGTTTAGTGTGTTGGAACATTCTAAAATATGTAATTGAGAGTGTCAGTGATAAATTTGCTCCCTTGGAAAAACCAAGGAAAATGGTCTAGAAAGAAACTGTTACAAAAATAGCAGAGGCACTTATATGCAGCTATAAATGAAATTAGACAATCTAAAAGAAGCTATGAGCAAGTTAGAATGTAAAATAAAAAATTCCAGCAAGAATTGTTACGCATATATCAGGAGTAAAAAAATGTATCAGACAAGGTTGGACCACTAGAAGACAGCGCTGGAAATATAATATCACAAGTTTTTTAATGGCAGAATACCTAAATGTATATTTCAGTTCAGTGTATACTGCAGAGGATGTAAGTTCATTGCCAGTTCCGGATGCTAAATTTCAGGAGGTTAAATTGGACTATTTTGGGCAGTTAATTGTAACTCCAGAAATGGTAGCTACGAAAATAAAAGCAAACATTATACCATTATTTAAAAAGGGTTCGAGAAATAAGTAAGAAAATTACAGACCAGTGAGATTAACAACAGTGATTTGTAAATTATTAGAAAGGTTAATCAAAGACAATATAGTGGACTTCCTTGTTAGGCATAAATTATTAAATCTTTCTCAACATGGATTCATAAAAGCAAGATCATGCTTAACAAATGTTTTTTTTTTTAGAAATCACTAAGTGAATAGATGGGGATCACCAGTAGATATTATCTATTTAGATTTTTAGAAAGCTTTTGACAAAGTGCCACATCAAAGATTACTACTTAAATTAAAAGACCATGGTGTCTGGGATGGCACAATTGACTGGATACAACAATGGCTGACTGACAGAAGACACTATGTTGTAGTAGAAGGAGAGGTTTCAAACTAGAAATCAGTTTTGAGTGGGGTACCACAATGATCAGTGTCAGGACCTTTATTATTCTTAATATATATCAACGACTTGGATGATAATATAACAAGCAACATACTGAAATTTGCAGGTGACACAACAATTTTTAGAAAGGTTAACACTGATGGTGATAAACAACATTTACAAAATAATCTAGACAAATTAGTTAAATGGTTTGAGAAATGGCAGATGTTATTCAGTTTTGGGAAATGTAAACACCTACATACAGGACACGGGAACTTAGAATTGTTAGTGTTTTTTGTGGCCAATATAAGTTTTAATATTTGCACTGCAAATCATTACATATACACACATTTTGTAACAACAGTGGTAATAACAATGAAATGAATAAAACAATAATTAAAATAAGGTTAATTTAACACAATTTATGTGCAGCCACATATTTGATCATCTATCATACTTCTATTTTTTGGCCCAAACATCAGGATTTAATGCCAACATGCCCATGTATGTATGTATGTATGTATGTATGTATGTATGTATGTATGTATGTATGTATGTATGTATGCATGCATGCATGCACACATGCATACATACATGCAAACATACATACATATATACACACATATATACATACATGTACACACACATCTACATACATATATATATATATATATATATATATATATATATACATATATATATATACATATATATATATATATATATATATATATATATACATATATATATATATATATACATATATATATATACATATATATATATATATATATATATATATATATATATATGTATGTATGTAGATGTGTGTGTACATGTATGTATATATGTGTGTATATATGTATGTATGTTTGCATGTGTGTATGCATGTGTGCATGCATGCATACATACATACATACATACATACATACATACATACATACATACATGGGCATGTTGGCATTAAATCCTGAATACATATATATATATATATATATATATATATATATATATATATATATATATATATAAAACATCAAAAACAAACACTTTTGAAACATTTGTTTTTAAGGCAGGATTAATAAAATGTGATACATAATACTAAACAAAATACAGTACACAATTATACACAGTTAATTTTTCTTTTATAATATGATATACCAACAGTCTATTCGAAAAGTCTCCAAGCTTTACAGGACATCATGTCCTGTGACCTAAACAGTTTTGCTGATTTTTTACAGGGCCTGATTTTACCCTAGCCTAGATAAACGTTAACCAGGTTCCCGATGCACCATGGAGATAATTATATCTTGCTATAATTGAGATAGCATATGTTTTTATGTATGTACGTTTATATGTGGTTATGTCCACGTTTTCCTCCTAGACGGTTTGCACCTCGGGTGCCAAACTTTCAGGGATTAATCTACGACCCCACGAATGAAACGTAACGCCTTTATTTTTTGAAATACCCCATATACCAAGGTTCCTTTGTGGTTTTTATGGTAAATTAAATGTTCACTGCGTAAAACGTTAACTTCCAACAATCGCAGAAACCACACGTGCTGTGGCGAATATTTCGGTACGTAAACAGTTTGACAGTATGTAACACAGTATGGGCAGTTTATATTATTATAGTAGAAAGCACGCATTCATGTATTGGCCCGAAGTATCAGACCGAGGGCCAATACACAATAAAAAGACAGCAGAAAGCAGATATTCATTCTACTATTCTACAACTAACACAAGTATCCATGCCCCATGGGTCACGCGACCTTCTACATTTTGAACTGCAATGAGTATTGCATCACGTGTGTGACGCGGTTGTTTCTGGTAATACGTTCGAGCGTATTGATGGCATATTGGCCTAAGGCATTTGGTAAACATTGCTATCATGACTGTCACATATACACTTCCACGTAATCCCGTCCTGGGGACGGGCATTTTTGCTAGCATATATAAAATTAGCTCCACAGTGTAAAGTCATGTACCCCGCTAGTCACCCTAGCTAGTAGGCAGACAAGTAGTGAGAGCGGACGAATACGTCAGCCTCCTAGAAAAGGCTATATCAAAACAGACTGCCCCAGTAGAAGACTACATGCAGATATATTAAAAGAGCACCAATGTCTAGATAGCGGACAGTACAACTATATTAACGATGTCTGCTGACCCGTCCAAGGACAGAGTAGCCAACAGTAGAAGCGCACTCAAAGTTGTTGTTCTAGAAAGTGAGCAGTACAGTTACATAAAGCAGGGAATATCTTGTTAACCCATCCAGGGGAGTGTCCAGATATATATTTGCGTAGGTTAGCCTGGGATGTCCAGAATAGTGGTCCACGACTGAGACTGCTCTGCCGACTTATAAGGACATGCCCTCCCTTCTGGGAGGACTCATCATGACTGTGCCTGGCACAAGAAAACATATAAATGGATGCCAAAAATACAAATAGTCAGTTTTAATACGTTCGAGCTTAGTCTTGGTGGAAGAGCGTTAGTTTTAAGTTTAGTCTCGATGGAAGAGTGTCAGTTTTACTTCTAGTATTGATAAAAGACGACAAATTGTATTGAAGCAGCGATGTCTTATGAATAAAGGCGGTTTTGCTATGTTATAGCCAACCTGGCCTTCTGTAATGCGAAGGGTAAGTTTCTCTGTTACTATTACTAGTCAATTGAGTTAGAACCTGGTAAGCTGAATGAAGTAGGTTGATCCGGGAACTGATTCAATGATTAGAGTAATGGCGAAACTTACTCGATAATGTAATGAGCCACGTTATGAGAAGCATGTGTTCAGTACATTTGGCAAGCGCTAGCTAAGGAGAAAAAACGCGCCTGTTAGACCAAGATTCATGACCTCCACTTCACCCTCCCAATTCTACACGTCGCCATGGTGGTGCGTCCTATTTCACCAGCGCCGGATGTGTCTCCCACCCCATACGTGATCCGAGAAATTACGTACGAAGAAGCGAGAAACCTGCCGCCACACAACCCCGAGATCATCGAGCCAACTCCGAAGTTCGACATCACGGCTCCGACGGCTACTGCAACCGCCAGCAGCCGACAGCATGGCCAGCCGTAATAAATGCCCTACGGTGGTCCACAGGCAGCCTTGCAGTTGACCTGCCCATCACCGTTCACCGTGTGACCGACAGCCTGCCGCCCGACGCAACGGAGTCCGCACCCAGGAAATCAGCATCCGACGATGATGGCTGTCGATGAGGGAATGTATCAAAACAGCCTGGACACGCTGATCTCCGAACGCCACAACGATGCGCAAGGAAGAGACGAGACAAAATGACTTCATGAATAAACATTTGTGTGTATGTTTAAGGAAAAATCTGCGTGAGAACGTCTACGGTATGTTGCTGGTTTATTTTAATGTGATTTTTCATGGTAATTGTTCAAAACTGATTTGGGATTACTGGGAACTACATAGACAGGATGCGTGGATTAATGTTATCAAAATTTATATTCATAAATACAATGCCAGTGGAGAACAATTAGCCAGATCACACTGAGGAATTAATTACAAAATTGGTGGGGATATTTTCCTCTCTCCAAAGTTTAACATTGATATGCTCCCTCAAACTTTATCAATTCTTCTGGAATGTCTATTGTTTTTAACATGAATTACAGTTGTTGTATGTGTATCTTAGCTTGTGACATTGATACTGCATTCTTAATTGTAATGGGAAGTTTTGATGGCCAATTTATATGGTGGCTTTGTGAGTGTATATGTGCTAGCCAAATGGGCTTGATCATTTCGAAATCAAGTAAGTTATCCATTTACAGATATTGATCTGCCAGTGGGTCTTATGAGTAAGTTTTATTTATGAAAATGGCTCTGATTTACTATGTAGTTGACAGACTTCGAATCAGTCCCTGCGAACACTCTGGTCGAGTAAGCTTGGGATTCTTTGTCAACAAAGTTTATTATCCATGTGAGGTTGTGAGACGGCACTCAGATATTGAACTGCTGATCAACAGCAACATATATTTGTTATCGATGCAAGCCTAAGAATATACGTTGTTCAGACCAATACGTGCAAAGCATATTGGCTTTAGGGAACTTCGTATTAACTTCAAGGCACAAGGCATCTGGGTTTGCCGGCATCAACCATTGGTGATGGTTCCAGGTGGATATGTCGTGCAGCAATAAAATGATTGCAACACTGCTGCACGGATGATTAACGATGCATTACTCTAGTCTCTAGCAGTACGCCACGCTAGTAGGTTTTATTTTAGTCCCTGGCTATGGATGGCCAAGCTAATGAATGCTGAGTAACAGATAAGTCACAAGGATATATCTAATTAATACGATATGTATCAGGTATTTTGTCCAACGAGGTGTTACAAACACAGTTGGCTCCGACGGTTTTGGGAATTAATTAATAATTTCTCAAATCCGCTCTTGCGTATGCGGGAATATCTATGATGATTGCATAGTGATGGGCTTATTTGTCGAGTGACAGACAGGTCACTTATTTGTCGAGTGACATACAGGTAACTTATTTGTCGAGTGACAGACTGGTCACTTATTTATGGTTAAGGTGGTAACTCATGGTATTTTTGTTCAACAAATAGTGTTGCAAATGGTTTGGAGTTTTAAATCCATTCGCCTAGCGTATGCGGGAATCCTTTTGAAGGCTATGTTGTTGGAAGTGGATTAGCCGACAGACTGACAAGTCGTAAGGGTCTGTCTAATTGATACAAGATATATCAGGACATGCTGCATTGACAGCAGTGTCTGATTTCACTGTTTATTCAACTTGTTTGGTTGATTGCTTACATGGTTAGGTGTGTTTTATATATGAATTGTGTTTTATTGTCTTAAAGTGATTAATTTGCAGTGTGGTTTGCTTAACTGCTGTCTAATTGCACTCTTGGTCAGCCATGATTCTTTCCCATAGAAGCCCGTAATCTCGCCTACTTTCCTGCAGTTGCGATGCTAAGTTAGTATGGTACATAATGGCTTGTTGATGGTGTATGTCTGTTGAAACATACTTTTGGGAACGATGTTTTTATTGTGGCACACTTTGTGTTCTCTTAGCACTGCTTATATTCTAACTATTGTGTGCTTTATACTTACCTCTGTGTCTTCATGGAGGTAGTGTTGTGTGTTAAGTGTGTTTTCAGCACACCACTTATATGATGTATTGCGGTTTTCAACCGCTGTTTTTGCATATCTTTTTCCTTGTATTAATTACGGTTTTATGGTTGTTCCCAACTGAGTAATTGCATGCTGGGTATATCGTTTCGATGTGACATGACTTTAGTTTCGAAAGTTTTCCCCCATTGATTAGTTAATTCGTAGTAATTAACTCCAGGGTAGGGGAGGAGTGTAAAGTCAAGTACCCCGCTAGTTATAGCAGGGAGACAAGTAGTGAGAGCGCACGAATAGGTCAGCCTCCTAGAAAAGGCTATATCAAACAGACTGCCCCAGTAGAAGACTACATGCAGCTATATTAAAAGAGCACCAATGTCTAGATAGCGGACAGTACAACTATATTAACGATGTCTGCTGACCCGTCCAAGGACAGAGTAGCCAAGAGTAGAAGCGCACTCAAAGTTGTTGTTCTAGAAAGCAACCAGTACAGTTACATAAAGCAGGGAATATCCTGTTAACCCACCCAAGGGAGTGTCCAGATATATATTTGCGTAGGTTAGCCTGGGATGTCCAGAATAGTGGTACTGTAGTCAACAATTTAAGTTGCCCGAAGCCATTTTTGGGTGCCATTGCCATTGGCGACCGGACGACCGCTAAATATCACCCCTGAATATGTATATATATATGTGTGTATATATACATATATATTCAAGTATGTGAGTATATTACATTTGTTGGCTCAAATATTTGTTCACAATCTGTTATTAACAATGTCACATACATGGGATCAACAGAAAACAAGGGAACAGGAGGTCAACAAATATGGAAGAGAATCAAGTGTCAGATTAATGACTGTTGTCCTGGTATCAACCTGAGCCATCAGGACTAATGGAAGGTGTTAGTGGCCGGAGGGACACCTCTATACATCCAGGTGTGACTATTATTATGTCATTACCAGTTGACACATGTTAATGATGTAAACCGTGTTGCTGTGGTTAGCAAACCTTCCCTTGAGCTTCCTTCTGGTTACTTGTTTTCTATTATTTATGGTGATGCCACATTCTTGTGCTTGCGCCGTAGACAAAATACTATGCTAAATGGCATATTTGCAATGCGAATTGCCCATGAGTTGTCTGAGATGGAGACAGTCTTGTCCAATTAGGTGCACTACTCCATCAGCTGTCTAGTGCATGTGATTCGCAGGGTGATTCTCTTTGCAAAGGTGCCATTTAAGATTTATTTTACAGGCCTTTCTTTAATTTATTTTTAATTTAATTAGAAGGTGGGTGCTACATCATATGTTCCATCATTATCATTGCAGTCAGTTGCTATTCGGTTTTTAACAATCACATTTTTGCTTGTTGTTTTGTACTTGATGACGTAAACAGTATATTTCATCATTTGGTCAAATGTTGGGATCACTAATCTGGTGCACAAGAAAGTGGAGAAAATTTACTGATAATATGTTTCAAACATCTGACTTATTTTTACGGCATAGAAAGCATGGATACACGTGAATCCACCATCCATATGTTGCCCACCAACAGTGGAGTTGGATGGCTAGACTTCATCATCGCACGTGCTATTTTGTGTGTGGTGGCCATTTAATGCTGCACCCCTGTATTGCACAGCATGCACTGGACATTTGTTTTACAGAAGCATCAAAAATAACATGCGTGTATGCATACAGACACATGCACACACACACCCAAGTGCATGCATACAAATATGTGCATGCCTGCATGCACACACACTATTACATGCACACACACACACACATAAATGCATGCACACATGCAAGATGCACATACACACCCATGTACACATATGCACCCACATACACATACGCACCCACATGCATGCATGCACGCATGCACACACACACGCACACAACAGATTCTGAATCTAAATTTATATTCAGCACATCTCAAAAGCAAAGCACTGTTGCAGTAGTATGGGAGCTAAATATTTACTAAGTTTCACTTTGTAGACAGAAACCTTACAAGTACTTGTAATGTCTGATGGAAGTACATCTCATTTTGTGATAGTTCTCAGAATGGCAGTGTGTAGTTGTACAGGACTGGATGAACATTGTGTACTGAATGGCAGTGTGTAGTTGTACAGGACTGGATGAACACTGTGTACTGAATGGCAGTGTGTAGTTGTACAGGACTGGATGAACACTGTGTACTGAATGGCAGTGTGTAGTTGTACAGGACTGGATGAACACTGTGTACTGAATGGCAGTGTGTAGTTGTACAGGACTGGATGAACACTGTGTACTGAATGGCAGTGTGTAGTTGTACAGGACTGGATGAATGCTGTGTACTGAATGGCAGTGTGTAGTTGTACAGGACTGGATGAACGCTGTGTACTGAATGGCAGTGTGTAGTTGTACAGGACTCGATGAACACTGTGTACTGAATGGCAGTGTGTAGTTGTACAGGACTCGATGAACACTGTGTACTGAATAACTCAACCATAATAAGATTTGTAAACAATGTACAGCAGTGCTGAGCTTAGAAACTGGTATTTTAGCATTCTATTAATTCACTATTTGGATGTTTAATATTTGCCAACACATACATAGATACACCTTAAATGTGTTTACTTTGTATTCCTATTACTCATACGTACACCCACACATACACCCACACCCACATCACCCACACACACACACACACACCCACCCACACACACCATACAAACACCACATGCACATGCACACACACACACACCCACCACACGCATGCATGCACACAGACAGACAGACACAGACAAACATAATTTGTTTAATACTAGGTACAGGCATATACGTAAAAATTTATAGATGTATAATTATAATGACAAACGTCTGAGACAATGTTTCTACAAGCTCCATGCTTAATGAAAATATAAGTGGTGTAGTATTACAATGGGACACACTGAATAACTATTTTATCTCAGCACAAAGTGCACAGTCACGTAATGCTGTCTATCCATTCAGAGTAATCTGATCAGCCACATCTAATATTACAGAGTAAAGTTAAATATGAAGTATTATTAGATTTTGTAGAAATTGGACGTATTCAGTCACAGCCTAACTGAATTTACCTGATGCGATTCCATCTCAAGGATGGTATCTCCATGAAGAGAACGCACAATGACAATAAAGAATGAATTTAGTGAGAAAAAAATTTATGTGAGAAACTGACAGAACACTGCATGAAAAAAGAAGAGGATTAGGCAAAAGGCTAACCCTTTGTTACAGAAACATCAACAAATAAAATTCAACTGAACTTGGGAGAGAGAGAGAAACAGAGTCTCCCTTGGAGAACCTGACTCTACATAGTGTAAGCAGAAATGACATTGCACTGCCAGTGCTCTTTTTATCTTCCTGGAACAAGCTCACGAAGATGACACAAAACAGGATATAGTGGGGAATGTGTGCCGATGGTCTATACTCCCAGTAAGCAAGCAGGCCTAAGTAAGACTAAGAGAAGCACAGAAACAAGGTGGAACATTCTAACTTGCACAAGCAACTGGACAACTCAAACTTCTGTACAATATAACACAATTGCTTTGGGGTTTTCAAGAACTGCTAAATTTTACAAGTAGTACTACATTCAGCCAAGAGATTGAGATGGAACCACTACTGACAACAGTGGCGTCAAGGTGGCCTAGAGCCGGTATTCATGAGAGTTGGTGTGAAATCAGTCACACAGCTGGTTGCATGTCATGTAGGCATTATATAGCAGTCACCTGGTGTTGCCAGCTAGATATGTCATTGATTTGCCAAGTTAATCATAGGCTAATCAGAGGTGTGTGCATCCAGCAAGAAAACAGACCACTGCTGGCGTTTAATGACACTTGATGTTTTGATCACATTTTGCCTTAATGCTATACCTAAAAACTATTAAAATAATGATACAACAGCTACATAATAACAAGATGAGACAATTACCAATATAATTGGAGTTGAAATGTAAATTCCACTTCCAGAATGGAAATAACTTTTCAATTACTTTTAACTCAAATCATTCACTACAAATAATCAATAAAATTTAGTACCTGGTATGATGCATATCATTGTTGAAGATTCAAAACAATGGAAGTTCATTTTGATCAGTACCACGTGGTTAGTTGAGTATGCGTCTGTTACACTAACTTTTAACACACGAAAAATTGACTTTGATTGTTTTGATTCCTTGAGAGATACGTTGTTGAAGAATTAAAACAATGGAAGTCCATTTGTGTATGTTAGAAGTTAGTCTAATAGATATCCAACCAACAACATGGTGCAAGATGGACTTTCATTGTTTGACTCTTCATCAGCAATATATCTTATTTCTTTGCCATTATGTACCATAACATGCAGAAATTAAATAAAGCTGCTCTAAAATAGATGCAACTTTTTTGGCACTGAATACGTCTATGGTTGGTCTGTTCAGATACTGTTATTTCAATATGAAAATGATAACTGAAACTCGAATTTATAGCAATGATTTTAAACAACATACTAAGTCAGCACGTTAGTATTTCAGATTTTTTACACACATTCTTTATTAAAGCACAATCCAATCACATTGGGTAGTGGTGGATTTCCAACAAATATATATATATATATATATATATATATATATATATAAACAAATAATTATTCATCTATCAACATAGCATCCATATTTACAAATTCAGAAATGTTTCCTTACAGCTACTCAGGTAGAAATGTTTGTCACTGATTTCTATTTGTGCCATTAACTAATTATACAATTATCAACTCAGTCAGTGTTGCTTAAGGTCATGTGCCAACCCAGGCATCAATTAGGTAGGTTAATGGATACAGAGTGCTGGTATAATATAATTAGTTCCTGTTTACATTGGTAGGTCTAAATGCTGCCGGGCAACACACCATTGTGTTGACCATGACCATTATTGATATCGTTCATATGTGATTAATAACATGTCATAAGTGCTCATTTTCTGAGTTATTACTCAACAGTCAATCAAAATTTGAGGCACGACTATACCACATTTGCATTAAAATTAATGCTTTAATGTTGATGCTTGCATACATGACAATAATAATGATTGTATCAGTGACTATAGAACGATAAGTGACATTTGTTTAGTTTAGTATTTACACAGAATATACAAACCAAGCCATTAAAACTCCATCCTCAATTCATTTTAGTTTTTACACATTTGTTAATTTTAGTATTTACACAGAATATACAAACCAAGCCATTAAAACTCCATCCTCAATTCATTTTAGTTTTTACACATTTGTTTATTTTAGCATTTACACAGAATATACAAACCAAGCCATTAAAACTCCATCCTCAATTCATTTTAGTTTTTACACATTTGTTAATTTTAGTATTTACACAGAATATACAAACCAAGCCATTAAAACTCCATCCTCAATTAATTTTAGTTTTTACACATTTGTTTATTTTAGTATTTACACAGAATATACAAACCAAGCCATTAAAACTCCATCCTCAATTCATTTTAGTTTTTACACATTTGTTAATTTTAGTATTTACACAGAATATACAAACCAAGCCATTAAAACTCCATCCTCAATTCATTTTAGTTTTTACACATTTGTTTATTTTAGCATTTACACAGAATATACAAACCAAGCCATTAAAACTCCATCCTCAATTCATTTTAGTTTTTACACATTTGTTAATTTTAGTATTTACACAGAATATACAAACCAAGCCATTAAAACTCCATCCTCAATTAATTTTAGTTTTTACACATTTGTTTATTTTAGCATTTACACAGAATATACAAACCAAGCCATTAAAACTCCATCCTCAATTCATTTTAGTTTTTACACATTTGTTAATTTTAGTATTTACACAGGATATACAAACCAAGCCATTAAAACTCCATCCTCAATTCATTTTAGTTTTTACACATTTGTTTATTTTAGCATTTACACAGAATATACAAACCAAGCCATTAAAACTCCATCCTCAATTCATTTTAGTTTTTACACATTTGTTAATTTTAGTATTTACACAGAATATACAAACCAAGCCATTAAAACTCCATCCTCAATTAATTTTAGTTTTTACACATTTGTTTATTTTAGCATTTACACAGAATATACAAACCAAGCCATTAAAACTCCATCCTCAATTAATTTTAGTTTTTACACATTTGTTTATTTTAGTATTTACACAGAATATACAAACCAAGCCATTAAAACTCCATCCTCAATTCATTTTAGTTTTTACACATTTGTTAATTTTAGTATTTACACAGAATATACAAACCAAGCCATTAAAACTCCATCCTCAATTAATTTTAGTTTTTACACATTTGTTTATTTTAGCATTTACACAGAATATACAAACCAAGCCATTAAAACTCCATCCTCAATTCATTTTAGTTTTTACACATTTGTTTATTTTAGCATTTACACAGAATATACAAACCAAGCCATTAAAACTCCATCCTCAATTCATTTTAGTTTTTACACATTTGTTAATTTTAGTATTTACACAGAATATACAAACCAAGCCATTAAAACTCCATCCTCAATTCATTTTAGTTTTTACACATTTGTTAATTTTAGTATTTACACAGAATATACAAACCAAGCCATTAAAACTCCATCCTCAATTCATTTTAGTTTTTACACATTTGTTTATTTTAGCATTTACACAGAATATACAAACCAAGCCATTAAAACTCCATCCTCAATTCATTTTAGTTTTTACACATTTGTTAATTTTAGTATTTACACAGAATATACAAACCAAGCCATTAAAACTCCATCCTCAATTCATTTTAGTTTTTACACATTTGTTTATTTTAGCATTTACACAGAATATACAAACCAAGCCATTAAAACTCCATCCTCAATTCATTTTAGTTTTTACACATTTGTTAATTTTAGTATTTACACAGAATATACAAACCAAGCCATTAAAACTCCATCCTCAATTCATTTTAGTTTTTACACATTTGTTTATTTTAGCATTTACACAGAATATACAAACCAAGCCATTAAAACTCCATCCTCAATTCATTTTAGTTTTTACACATTTGTTTATTTTAGTATTTACACAGAATATACAAACCAAGCCATTAAAACTCCATCCTCAATTCATTTTAGTTTTTACACATTTGTTAATTTTAGCATTTACACAGAATATACAAACCAAGCCATTAAAACTCCATCCTCAATTCATTTTAGTTTTTACACATTTGTTAATTTTAGTATTTACACAGAATATACAAACCAAGCCATTAAAACTCCATCCTCAATTCATTTTAGTTTTTACACATTTGTTTATTTTAGCATTTACACAGAATATACAAACCAAGCCATTAAAACTCCATCCTCAATTCATTTTAGTTTTTACACATTTGTTAATTTTAGTATTTACACAGAATATACAAACCAAGCCATTAAAACTCCATCCTCAATTCATTTTAGTTTTTACACATTTGTTTATTTTAGCATTTACACAGAATATACAAACCAAGCCATTAAAACTCCATCCTCAATTCATTTTAGTTTTTACACATTTGTTAATTTTAGTATTTACACAGAATATACAAACCAAGCCATTAAAACTCCATCCTCAATTCATTTTAGTTTTTACACATTTGTTTATTTTAGCATTTACACAGAATATACAAACCAAGCCATTAAAACTCCATCCTCAATTCATTTTAGTTTTTACACATTTGTTAATTTTAGTATTTACACAGAATATACAAACCAAGCCATTAAAACTCCATTCTCAATTCATTTAGTCCATCACGATTTTGGTTTGTTGATGTTCAACTCCGTAGTTGTGAATGGTAATATGTTCAGTCACTTCAACAGAGGAGTGTGTATCTTTGGTAAAAGTCGTTTATAATAAATAATTGACTTTTGATTGTTAGATTGGGTAATAAAAGTGTAAAAAGCTCTATGTCGTAGCATACAGGGGCAGAGCCACTTCTGTAATTTTTTTTCGAATATCAACTGGGCCCAGTGGAAAATAATTTAGTAGTGGGTTCAATGATTCATGGTTCATGAAAACAAAACTACAATTTGCACAAATGATTTGGCATGTCGTAGTGGATACTAGATAAGCTTTTTTGCAAAATTATTCTGAAACTAACATACGAATAATAAATAATTACATTCGTTGTGTACAGTAAAACTTGTGTGTAGCAGATGGCATTGTTATGAACAGAGGTAGTCTGGTTCTGGCCCTATGCACCTACAAGAGTTACTAAAACATAACTATTTGCAACTACAATTAAGAATATCATGCAAGTGGTTTACTAGATCTCATCTATTCCTATATGTGCCAACACGATATGCTGTTTGTGTCAAAACTCAACTTATGTAATATATTTTGGCCTTCGTTTACTAAACTAGTCTTCTTTCTGAGAAAATAGCATGTTTGTTTGAGACTTGTCATTGGATCTGTATATACCTGCCTCCCTTAACATGTCACAATTTTCTAGGTTATCTGATTTTCATAGAACTGTGCATGTGCTTATGGGTCTCACTGGTTAACATGTTGGTGCTCAGTCAACTAGAAAAATGACTGGAAAATCCCATGTTTAGAGTACATTCTGGGTAAATTAGTGGTGTGATATTCTTTATTTTAGTTGCACATGGTTAGTTTTTATTATCTCTTTTAGGTGTATACCCTAAAAACATGACTTTTGTTTCGCTTTAAACATCATCAGTTCCAAAATGTTCAATACCAGAGCTACATAGGCTGGTGGAGGAGAGGAATGTGTTGAATGCAATGATTCATCCACTTCAATATTATGTTTATGCAGTATAGAAAGTCATACATTCCCACTGGGCAGGTATGTTAGACTGCGATGCACAGTAGGCTGAATTTTAATGATTATTGGATAAGTACAACAAAAGAATTCTGCATGCTTGTCAATCAAACTATATCATTTGTTATTTACAATGTTCACTGGCAGATGTACAATACATAGATATATGGTGGTACAGTTAGAGTGGTGCAGATAATGTCACAGACCAGAAAGGCGGCTGAAATGTACAGTACACTTCTACAGATGCAATGATGAACTGGACTTAAGCTGAAGGACCCACAGACAGTTCATACAGCTCCAAACCCTGGGCCCAGTATAACGTCTACATTTATTCTGTATCTGTATATGTGTTCGTACTGGCAAATAATATCCTTTAGAGCACACCAGTTATCATGGTTGCTAGATGATTGGGTAGTCTCTTAGATGTTGAATGAGACTTGGTTGGAATGAATCCAAAGAACTGCACGTGCTTCAAGGTGGACCATTCCACTCTTTAATGGTAGATAGGAAAAAACTGTTTCCATATGTGTCGGATGAGTGTCTCATTTGAAGAAATTGAGTATTGTGTTTACGTGATCGAGCTCCTAGCATTGTTTGATGTATTTGTCAAGTGGGATATCTATATGTTTGTGCTGCATTTTGTATAATATACAGTCTTTTAATTTTTTACTCATCTGGAAGGTTTACCATACAAGGTCTTTAAGTAATTTTTTTATAGTTCCTGGCTCTCTGGAATAATTATGTTTACAAAATCAGGCAGCGTGTATTTGTGTTCTTTGTAGAATTTTAATGTTACTTAATAACTCTGTGCAGGGAATATAGTATTTCAGTCTAAACATTAGTGACAATGACGGACAGAAAAATAACATGCACAGAGATAGTTGCAGTCAGCGCAGTTTGACACAACTGGCCAACATAGGAGAGGGAGACATTTTGTTATTGTTCTCTGTGCACAATTTAAAGTAATTCAATTTTTTTGCTCATCTCATTACAGAATCATTTCACAAAAAAAACCTAACTGCTGTAGTATCCACTAGGATGTGCCATTTGTGCAAATTTATTATTTAGTTTTGGTGAAATCATACGGGCAAAAATTGCCAAAAAAAAAACATAACTGGTCTGATTCTATACACTGTGTACTAAAATGCAAGTTACCAAATGTAACGATTAAAGTAAATTTTTTCAACGACGTTATCAATACTCAATCTATTAACATAAGTACTACAGATCTGAACATCAGTCATCGCAAAACCAAATCTTATTTACGATTTATTAAATCAATGGAAGAGGGCATTTTAAATGACGACAGGTATAGAATATTGGGAAACAATAAATATAAATAAAACTATGTAAGTGGGATGTATGTTTTAAGCACTATACAGCTGAATGCTTCACATCTATTTTATGCATCCAAATACTTGCCTTGGCTACAAAGACACCAATCACTGCAGTGGCTAACTCTGGTGCTGAACTGCCAGCTGCCATGAATGTAGCTCCTGCGACGTCGCTCTCCAGCTTCAGCACTGACAGTATGCCGGAACAAAAAAAAAACAACATGACACAGGAGTTTTTTTAAATATATGCACTTGTCAGTGTTAGAGTCGAGAGAGTAGAGACCAGGACATAACTGACAATTCAACATATTGTTACAGGTAATGTACCTTGGAATAAAAATTGCCAACTCTTGCGGATTTTCTGAAATTTTACAGTCTACTGCCAGGCATACACTGCTAAGCTTTTTTGGAGAGTGGTGTCTTTACTCGACTAAAAACTGATCAGTCTTGCAAAATACGTTGGTCTGCAACTCAATAAAACTCAACCACAGCAATGGGCCAATCACAGCTCATTTTCACTGATAACTGCGGAAAATGTCATTAGGTTCACGTCGGGTTCACGCCAGGCTACATAGATCATGCCTCAGTTAGACTTCCTGGTGTATTACAAATTTTTATGAAACTCGACCAGCATGTCAATGAGATGATGATAGCAGCAGGTAAGTTTTAAAATTGTTGATGGTCATGTTTTTTTATAAACATGCAAAACGTTAACATGGCCACCAATGGGAAAGTTAACTGCAGGCTGAATACAAGTAGATGGAAGTCGTAGTCGTTTTGGTCATTGTTGTTAGCTTAATTGTGGATATTACAGGTAATTTATATGAAATTATTAGTTTGTTATAACACATTTCTTAGAATTTTTATAGTATGCAATTCCGATAATATAATGAGGGGTCAAATAAATAAACAAGGCTGCTAACCTGCCCCATGTTGTGTTTGTTTGACTTAGAAAATTGTCAGTGCCAGGTTAGTTAAAATTATATTATTCTATATATAACATTGATTCCATCTAGTCATTACTTGTTAAGTGCCGTTATTACTTAAACTTTTTAACTGTCTCCTATAGGAGGTGTCCTATAACTTATCAACTGTGTATAAAAAATTTCAAATAAATATACAATTTAATATTGTGCTATAACGTATGATATGCATGAGCTCATACGGCCACCAACGGGAAAGTTACCTGTAGGCTTAATCCTACAACACTAGGGGAGTTTGTGCAAGCAGTTCCAGGAAATAATACTATGCATGTATACAACTTGTGTTGTACAAGGTCACCTGACCTGGTCACACAACCATGAAGATGCTGATCGTGTAACTGCACAATTAACAAATGTTCATCTATGTATGTCTCAGTTAAACAGATGAGTGAACTGCGGCAGTGTGGGATGATCAGTTATACAGATGAGTGAACTGCGGCAGTGTGGGATGAACAGATATACAGATGAGTGAACTGCGGCAGTGTGGGATGAACAGTTAAACAGATGAGTGAACTGCGGCAGTGTGGGATGAACAGTTATACAGATGAGTGAACTGCGGCAGTGTGGGATGAACAGTTATACAGATGAGTGAACTGCGGCAGTGTGGGATGAACAGTTATACAGATGAGTGAACTGCGGCAGTGTGGGATGAACAATTAAACAGATGAGTGAACTGTGGCAGTGTGGGATGAACAGTTATACAGATGAGTGAACTGCGGCAGTGTGGGATGAACAGTTATACAGATGAGTGAACTGCGGCAGTGTGGGATGAACAGTTATACAGATGAGTGAACTGCGGCAGTGTGGGATGAACAGTTATACAGATGAGTGAACTGAGGCAGTGTGGGATGAACAGTTATACAGATGAGTGAACTGCGGCAGTGTGGGATGAACAGTTATACAGATGAGTGAACTGCGGCAGTGTGGGATGAACAGAATTGCCAGTTTCCAAACAGCAACAAGAGGATTTGAATTTTGGTTCAGAGTTCAGTGTTCTAACCCCTCTGCTACTGTGCCCCACACATGACCTATGAACCATACTCTTAAATTATTAGGCTAAACTAAAATCTATGAAATACTAGCATACTTATGTAGAACTATATACCACAACACTAGGTATCTCTGCATTATTTATCTGGGCTACCAGTGAACAGCACCTTGCCAAGACATAACCAGTACAGGATAACCTGTCAAGATGATCAAAAAGGTGATAAACCGTTCAACAAGTTCATTGAGTGGTCCTATAGACTGGATTTTGTGTTATATAAACTTAAACGCATCTTTTTTGGATGCTTTGAAAGAATATGCCACCATGAACAGATATGTCATGCAAGAACACTGACACTTGGGTTATTTAAGCTTCAAATGTCTCATACTTGAAAACACAGTAGCCTTTTCACAAGATCAGAAGGTTACTGTAAATTTTTAACTGCTACGTACTATTACCCAAGTAAGAATGCCTCTTTGTAAGATTTCTTTGTATGCTTGGGTGCACACAGACAACCATACACTTGACTGTTTAGAAAGAGAGGACACTTCATTTACATAATATATAGATTTAAGTGATGTCTATCACTGATACAGAGGCTGTATATGCATATATTTATCTACAACACGAATCTGGCTCCTATGACAAATTTGTTTTAACAAGAATCATTAACCCTTTCTCTGTTTTACTCAACAATATTAATGCATTTATACAACACATTTTCAGTATTTGAGATCTATAAAGCATTATATAGCCTAGGTATACGTAAGGAAATGGTTACATTTAATTTTTGAAAAAAAAAAGAATATTTCATGTATAATGTGATCAAAAATAAACTTTATTTATTGTTTCTTTCTTCACTTACACACGGGGTTAATCAAATATGTTAACAAACAATTTGAACTGTAAAATGTGCAAACGTAATACCCCACTCCTTTGCATGTGTGTGCCAAATACTTCAGCATGAATAATCTGCATCTTCAAAGTGGCTTCAAACAGACGGCTAACCAAATTAACCTTGACAGTGGAACCATGAATAAAAATTTGAATATCTATTGTATTAGTGCACACTAATTATGCAAGGGCACCACTAGTGCAACTGTCACCATGCAAACTGTAAACATGATTTACATGAATTTAAATAAGCGTCTGAATTTAATGCAGTTAAATTTTGCATGTCATTGGTATAGTTCTCAGTCTTTTGTTTCACATGAAATAACACTTACAGTAACTCTGTTTTAATAAAAAAAAACACACAACATTTAAAATCCCCACAAAGAGTTTTGAACATGTTACAATGATGCAAATAATTAGTAAAAAATATTTATATATTGTGCATTTTCTGTGTGTGAACACTGGTTCAAAAAGGTAATATCTAACCAAGAAAACACATTTATTTCCTAAATAGATCCTCCCTCATTTGTTTTACAGTCAGACGAAGACTTTAATTTACATGTTACAATAATGCAAATAATCTGTAAAATAATCTATATACTGCTAATGTTCTATGTTTGAACATGTGTTCAATAAGATATTCATTTAGAATGAAAATACAATGTTTTTCCTAACTAGATCCTCACTTAACTAACTATCAGATGACGACTTTAATTAATTAAAATGAAAAGTCAAATTAACAACAAAGCTCACCTTGTGATATTGATTCGCATGAAGGGACAAAGTAGTCGTCACAGATGATAGCAAGTGCAATGAACATGTAGATGGTGACAGCCACATGCAGAAGTACCCCGCCCTCCCTCCGCCCCTGTTGGGTGAAGAGCATAGGGCGGGGGAACTGTTCGATGGCAGGAGGGGTGCAGTTGGGTTGAGCATCAAGTAACTTCCTGGAGACATCTGAAAAAGAAATTGCTGTGTATTTAGGAACAGCTTAGGGGTCAGACCAGTGTTATATTTTCGGCTGCGTTTTAGATTTTAGTGCCTAAAATGTGCAAGTTAGCCGATTTCAGTGATTTTGTTTGCCAGGAAAATTTTTATTCCATCATTACGGTTGGTATATGGATTTGAAATGTTGGACCTTTTGTAGTAACACAGCACATTATCAGGTTGATTTGATCGTACATCAGGATTTGGGTTTTTGTATTTTTTCTTTTCTGACATTAAATACATACATTGCAACATGATAAGAGTTAGAAGTGTGATTTTGACTAAACTTGTTCAAACCATCATAAAACCATAGTAGAACCACAGTAAGACCATAGTAAAACCATAGTAAAGCTATAGTAAAGTCATAGTAAAACCATAGTAAATTATAGCGTATTACATTTTGCCATGCTCCTACCATGTCATACCATGGTACTCCCCTCCCCTCCATATGAATTTTTTTTTTACATCAACCTGCGGATACATGGTTATGAAAATGTCCTCGTGCTTCATGTTTTGACCATCACATACTGCGCAAACATACACCTGGTCACCTACTAACAGAATTGTAGCATAATTTGATTTATTTGTACCTATTTCATCATAATGTGAAATGTGAACCAAAAATAAATAATGTATCTGGGAAAGATAAATCAATATACAATGCTATGTGAAACAACGGCTATCCCACGTCCCACATGAAACACATTTTGTATAGTGTCAATGTTTTGACATGATCCCTTGTGCAAACATAATTCAGTAAGAGGCCAAAAGCTCCATAGACCCAATTTCCCTCTCAATAATAGAATTAATCAATCTTGTTTTAAAAGCAACAGGTGACTCAAATAGCTCTCTGGATATTACTGAAATGAACCCCAAACATGTATGCAACAATCATTACACATTCTGAAAGTTTAACTTACTGTGTAAAATTGTTTATGCTGAATAAACCCTACTTGCTTCGCAAAAGAAAAATCTTTGGTACTGAAAAACCCTTGGCATGACTATCTGTTGGGGACTCAGGCGTTGGGAACATCATGTTACACTAATATTAATAATAGGAATTTATATGGCACCTGAATCCACTTAAATTAAATGCTCTTGGGCACATAAAATTGCATCAATTTAAATATATTTGGTTAAAAAACTCCAACCAGCAACACAAATAAGTGACATTTTCTAAAGCACCGGTTATGTCAGGTGTGTCGGCATCTTAGTGACGCATCTAATTTGATACTAATTACGTCAATCGGTGTTACATAATTAACTTGATGACTATAATGGCGTAATGTGGCATGCACGAAACATGAATTAGGCAATAGATGCTTCTGTGGTGAAACAGGCAAGAGCCTGCCATACACATACCGATTTTTAGTCGCCAACAGTTTGTCTGCTGACAATTTTCAGATGCCAGCGGAAAAAGATATCCCAAAACATTTTTGCCAACTGTTGGTGGAGAATACACACAAAGCGACTACATCTGAGTTGCCAACTGAAAAAAGTAGTTGCCAACATGTTGGCAACTGAAGAATCAGTATGTGCATGGCGGGCTTAAGACATCACATAAATAGTAATTGTATGTTTGACATAGTAGCAACAATGACACCATTGTGACCAAGTATGTATAAAAAGATAAATGTAAGTGCTAAATACAGTACAGTATCCAGTCCTTGGGACTATTCAAAGCACTTAACACTTCACCCCTTGACATACCTGTTGATTTGAATGATTCATGCCAATTTAAACTACTGTGATTTTATGGCTAATTCTGAAACAAATTCCCAATTTGCCTTCTGCCCAATTAAGGGCTAATCCCACATTTAGCAATTCAGTACAACCATTAGCTTTGCAGAAAATTAATTAAATATAAATTCATTATGGATTTAATAAATGTTGTCTAACAATAAATAATAACTAAGAGATTCAGATTTAACTCCAGAAAACTCTGATTTCTACAAAACATATTTTTATATTTACAAATGTTTTTACAAGTATTAAATTTTAACAGGGATTTTATTGGGAGAGGAGCTATCCTAATGCAGAGTAGGTGAAATGGAATTAATATAAGTCAGGTATAGGTTCAAGCACTCGAGTATTTGTGTACTTAAGTACAGCAAGTACTGTACTTGTACTTGCCATTTTGCTGAGTGCAGTATTTGTACTTCTACTTGACAATCAACGACTTGGCAAGTACTTTCCCAAGTACTTGTTTTTGTTAATTATTTGGCTCCATCTCAAGAATTGGGAAAATGACCATGTGTTTACTGTTGTTTTTCTTTTTCACAAAGCATCATGACATTAAACATAAATGGTGCAGAAAATAATTGCTATGAAAATGACCGTATATTTATTGCTATTTTGCACACACCATCGTGACATAAAATATAAATGATGGTGCAATGTTTACAACGACAAGTGGTAAAAATACATGTTAATACATTGTAATGATGACCATATTAACTGATTGCACTGTCCATGTTATGCCTGTCAATGAATATCTAAGGGCAATGCTTGATGTTGATTGGTTTATATGCATAAATTATGGCAATATATATTTAATTGACAAACTATATACATCAGACCTAGGGCGGAAGTACTGGGTACTCGTGTACTCGAGTAAATTTTTTAGTCGTACTCATATAACTTATGGGTTATGTACTCGTACTCAATGTACTCTATTACAAGTACATCTGAGTACTTTCTCAATATATGCTGTGAAAATTTGTATTTGTAGTTAACAAAATAAAACTTTCCTGAAGTATTTGAATGTACAACTATCTTTTTTAATACTTTGTTATTTCTGATTGGTTACCCCCCTTACCATCCCTACACACAGTACACCCCCATTCTCAAATAACCGAAAAAGGCAACAGGCAGCATTTTTTCCCAGCCTGAAATACCCTGTTAAGCAAACAGTTGTAGGCTACCAGTTCAGGCCATAATCTGTTTGTTTAATTAAGCCACTAGGATGTCCATAAAGGGCCATTCATCAGTTGACCCACCAGTTAGCCATTAAATAAATGCCTTTGATGCAGTCAGGATACCATGCCATCTGGCTCTGGCTGACTGTGCTAACAGCTAAGAACTATCAGCTGAGGCTTCCTGTGTAGAATAAGTAAGGTGACTCAAGTCAGTATAATCTGGTGCCAGCAGTCTGGCTAAAAAGGGGATTTTGAGCCTGTTGTATTGGCCTGTTCTAACCTGTTCTAACCCTCTCAACAACCAGTAGTCTAAGATCAGAAAATATAAATTGCAAACTTCTAATATAAACAGATTGCAAACTGCAACACTGCCTTCGTGCACCAAAAGAAGAGAAACTGAACTGATGCATAAGCACGGACATTTGTATAATGTGGTCTTTAATGCAAACAAGGACAAACAAACTTTTCAAATTGCCATACATCCCCTTTGTTGCAATTTCGACAAATTTCTAAATTTCTCACCTCTACCCATTCAAATGATGTACATGTTTGGGGGGGGGGGTAATGTTTAGTCACTGGTAGACTAACTACAAAGATATTATATCATGTCTGTATGTTTGTATAATGGAGGGGTTTTGTAAAAGGTAACTGTATGTTTGGGGTTCCCATTAGTTTGTAGGGTAGGCATTCAACTGTCTTCAAGAACAAATAACATATTATATATATATTGCGGTAAACCATAATTATATTGTATAGGTCTATGGAGAATTTCCCTGCTTTACAAAGTCTGTTACAACTATCGGAAATATTTTCCTAAAATAAAAAATGCAACAAAATATGTGACAGCGATTAATTTAAGATGATCCTTATTTAATTCATTAATTAGACCATATCCACTGTCCAGATCTGGAGGACTGCTAACTGACCCTTGAATAAATGCATGATATTGCTGCTTTTGTGTTTTCATCGCTTTGACCTTCGCCATTATGAAATATAAATGTACTGTTTGATGTACTTGACTGTACACGACTAAAATTTTCAAAGTACTTTTGAATTTTTCACAAATTACTTGTACTTGCCTGTATTTTTTATTTTAGATGAATACTTGGACTTGGCAAAATTGGAAGTACTTGTACTTGTACGTAAGTACATTGTCCATGTATATGATCCATACCTGATATCAGCATAGGCATACTACGAGGGTTAATCACTGAGAGTAGGCCAAATGGGACAGTTATCCAAATGCAGAGTAGGCCAAATGGGAATAATATCAGTAAGCAAATTGACAGTAGTCAAAGTGGTGACACCCCCATTCAAACACCAAATCAAATTCTCTGAGAAGCGTTCAACCATGTCGCAATTATTGTGTGAAGAATACTCATTCATTTAAAAATAGCCAGATACTCAATCATACACCCGAGTGAACTGGAAGTCACGGCGAATAAGAGTTTACTGCACAATATGTTGTCACAAATATCTCTGCAAAATGTATAATGTTTACTTTCCATGTCTTTGTACCAAGTAGAGCTTTAATAGAACGCTCTAGATGCATCCATCGTAACAAGATTACCATGCATGTTTTTGAGTGCACCACTTATCAGACCTGCAACAGAATATTTCTTAAATTAAAAAACTATTAACTGTAAGCGATGCATCAAATGTAGCAGTCTGCACAAAATGGAATATAATAATATATTAATAATAATAATAATAATAATAGTATGTACATAGTGCTTAATCAATCAATATTACTCTCAGTCACTTTATGTACATGTAATCACAGTGTACAATTATATTATAAACAACACCAACAATAAACATTCTAAAATATAGTTCATGGAGTTTGTTTTTAAATAGTCCTACCATAAATAATATAACAAAGAAATTACACTATAAGTATATGTAATTTTTAAATAATAATAATGAATACATTCCTGTATATAAAAGTTTTCACATCAGCACCATCAAAAGATGCGTTTTAAAAGGTTGTTATACTGTGACAGTGCCTTCGTTGTCCTCACAAAATCAGGCAACTAATTCCACAGATTGACTGCAGCCACAGCAAAACAATGATCACTGTGCGTGACCATCAGCAAAGCCTGTACTGACAACAGATACAGAGAAGCAGAAATCACTGATTCCTATATTTGCTGATGCAGCAATCTGAAGGTTTGTCACAGCTCCATATATGGCATGATTGGCCTCTCTGGCTGACTGGTCCAGTGTTGACACATCTTATGTTTCAGTGATCTGTCATTCTTAGTCACAAGAGAAAGCCATATGATGCAATACATTATAAGGCTTCCCTATGAGATTTCAGAACTGGGCAGTCCACCAAATGGCTGGCACCACAAAATTCTGCCAGACGCCACTGCTACTGAGAAACCTGCACTGGCTGTCAATAGGTACATTGGGCACTCAATGGGTATGCACTCTGTGTAGATTGCACCAAAGTAACATTGCTAATTGTCAGCCAACTCAATTGCTGTGCTCTAGCATGCTCAAACTGCTTTGCATCCCACCAACTATGCAACATCTAGGTGATTGGTCATTTAAATATTGCAGCCACAACACCACAGCACTTGCTACCACAAAACCTGCTACCATAGAACTTGCTACCACAACAAGTAAAATCAATAGCAATATCAGCTCATTTGAAGTTCCATATCAGATGTTATTTTCAAAAGCACATCTGAAGTGCCAAGTTTGATGTAATGATGTAACTACGCCACAATGGACAACTCAGTAGCCCCGCCAGCCTGACATCACACCACTCAGATATGTATTCATAGTAGATATTTTGTAATTTTTCTGTTTTGCTAGTTTATAGTTACTCAAATAATATATATAACACCTGAAACTTATTTTTCCATCACGCGAGTCACATTCACATTATAAATGTGTTTTGTTTGTGTATCTCTGTTCTTATGCAAGAAAATTTATAATTAGCAAATGTGAGTCAGAATAATATATAAATATGTGATCCTGGCCGACCAAATGAGTGATAAGTCGGGATTGGAAACTTCGCATTATAGCCGTCTAAAGCCAAATTTTGAGATCGAAGTGATTTTTTTTATTTTTAAAGAAACACAATTTTGTATATCTTATTTAACACTATACGCCATTCTACATTAATTCTTACTAATTAAAAAGTGTTTTTTAATGCAATTTATAATGAGCCTGTTGCTTAGTTGCCATAAAATTACTAAAACAAAAAGATTTTAGTCGATTTTCTTCGACGTAATTTGCCATGTTGCTGTGGGCTTACCTAAGAGTATCGGGTATCACTGGAGAGGGCATGACGTCATTCTCGAATGCATTAGTCCATATACATACAAAGTGGACAAAAATAGATACACACACATAATATATATATATATATATATATATATGCTATTCTGCAAGAAAATTATGTGTGTTCATATTTATTGTTATAAATTTATGAATGACATGAAGTGATTCCTGAGTTAATCGTGATAAGCCTCTCATCAAGGCACTGGGTTAATCATGATCAGCCACCTCAACAACAAAACACACAGTTCTTTTCTCAAGGCACTGAGTTAATCATGGTCTGATGCCTCAACAACACACAGCTCTCATCTCCAGGCACTGAGGTGTCTAATCCTCTGAGCTGTTGCTCAACATGGTAACACCACATTGTCATCAATACAAGTTTCAAGACCTGCCTTTGTTTATTGGCTTAGACACATTGTCAATGTGTCATGGCAGTATAGGTTATTAACCTTTGAATTATGTTGTTGGCTAACCACACATAGTACACAATAAATATATCCTTTCACCCACTTCACAGAAATTTTTTGTTTTATCCCAAGCCTTTCAAAATGTCCAGTCGTCTAAGGAAGGGGTCTGCAAGCATCATATCATCAGCATCAATATGGAGCCAAACATATCTGCACCATTCAGCATTTCATAGACAACACAGATGGCATTTTTTAATATATTAGTACTCAGTAATACCCATCCGGTCTGAATAAGGAGCACAGTAACTCTCGTTGCACCATGTTCTTGATTTTAGTTGTGGGAGAAAATAGTTTGGAGTCAAGAGAACTTGGGTATTGGAAGGAGGGAAAGATATCCAGGGTGAATTTGAAATGAGACGAGAAAAACAATTGAACTGATAAAGCACTTTAAAGTATTGTTCACAATTCACAGCACAAATACTACATAATGCCCCTTAACCTTTATTTTAAAATTAATTAACTTATTAAAAAATTAAATTACCTTATTTATTAAAACAATCAAGTAATTTGTAGCTCACTTCACAAGACCATTAATTCTATTTCAAATATCTATGATCAGGGTCTAACCAACAATTCTAGTTGTGACAATGACTCAAGTGCTTCATAATGGTGACTCAATAATGGTTTGATTCCCTTTTAATATGTGTTCACCACTGTGTATGTACTTTTTGCAACATAAACCCCCTTCAATAGTGTTCACAGTAAACCTACAATTCCACAAGTTTCATTGTTATGGATATGATAGGACAATAGTTCATAAGGGCATTTTTCCAGGTGGCAACTATCCGCTGTGGCAAGGGGGGGTTGTTCCAGACCCTGGCAACCATTTATTCTACAGTGACACTATGACACGGTTCAATGGTTATAGCGCAGCAGCACGACATGATAAATTATAAAGTTTATTAATATATACAGTTAGGCATTAATGCAAGAGCAATGTACAGTCAAAGCATGGTTTCTTTTGAGTCCTGTTGGTGACCTGTTAGTAAGCAGCCATGCATGCGGACATACACAGGTCATTTGAGCGAAGTTTGTCTCAGGTTTAGACAAGTGTAAACAATATTTGCTCTCAGCATTTCAGATTCAGTGCAAGCTTCTGGTTTAACTAACTAGTATAAATTGTAAAGTTTTATGGGAGATAAACCAACTGATATCCTCACTTTATAAATAGGTGTAATGTGAGATGTGTAAACAGGTATACAATTTCATTGTGCATTTATCACTAAGACACACATTTAAGCCCAGGTGTCCATTATAAGAAGTATTCTCTTTAAAAGTACAAATCCTCGATGCTAGCATACTAGGGGCATCTGATTACATCAGACCGGTTGAAACCAGATTTTTCAGTTGTTGTGACAACCAATGTGATACCTTGCTGGAATTTACAGGGTTTGCATGCAGGAACTTTATATGAAGTTTGGGCATGGATGCATCTATTTCCCAGAAAGTGGTATGAAGTACAAATGATTCAGCATACATCCACACATGGCGTGGGATAAACTGACAAATCCATGTTTCAACAGGTCGATCTGCCAAGCGTACTGTAGTACTACATGTACAACATAAAAACATTTTCTATTTCTGGTAAACACTATGTAGTTACCAGCGTTGAAAAAAATCATGATTTTTATAAAAAAAAATCGGATTTTTTTTTATTTAAGTAGGATTTATTTGATTTTTTTTAAATCTGGTATATAAATATTTATATAGATGTTTAAATTTATAAACTCTTTCAAATATGTTATATTCAAATCGATTTGGGTTCTTGTCTTAACAGAGGGTACATGATTTTTGCTTATATAAATATATTAGACAATGTCCACAAGGCCTCACCCCCCCGTAGTTGCGTAATCTGTCTTGGAAAGGAAAGCATGCTGTGTGTCTGTGGCTGTAGCAGTGCTAATTATTGTTTGCCTATAGGGTGGATTAGCACCTGTCCAGAGCTCTGGGTACTCTAAGGGTCTCTAACCAGAAGTCCAGAATACAAACTGGTACAGTATTAAACAACTGAGTCAACATACTGAATTGGTAACAACTAGCACAAGCTATAAGTGGGCTTTAACTCAGGGCTTCTGTGTTGAAAAGATACTTCCTCTGGTAGACAAGTTTGTGTGGCTTCACTGCATTCAGAAAGAGAATAGCTCAAACATACACGTCATAAAATATTTGACTATCAGGCGACAATACAGCTACATAAGTGTGCCCACTTTGTGTTTTGTATTAAAAACATACAAAACTTTGTTGATCTTGATGCTTGTAAACAATTATTTGTGTTAAATTCATATAAATCAGCGTTTAAAAAACTGGAAGTATAAAAAATAAAAAACATAAATCAATGATTTAAAAAAAAAAATTTTGAGCGATTTAAATCATGATTTAAATCAAACAACTCTGGTAGTTACTACTATTTCCACATTGTCAGGTGTCGTTTAACCATAACGTTTTTGTCAGGGTTATAAATTAAATTTATATTTAGCACTGCAACTGTATTATAACAATGTGCACAGGTTCAACCAACTTGCTCTCTTCTCAGCTAAACTACTAGTGTTGCACTGCCTCTGTCTGTCTGTGTCTCTATCCTTTGGGATTTCAGAATGCCCTCATCCCATCTCATCAGTCTAAGGTTAAATGTTATAAAAAGAACAGAGGAGAGGGAAAAAGGAGAGGGAGAGAGAGCGGTTTTGGCGGTGGGAGGGAGAACAGGGAGGGATGCAGCGAGAGTTTAAACTTCCCATGTAGATCATTTGTTTTCACATTATGGGTGTATAGCTAATGACACGACCACTTATGCCATTAGGCATTGCTCAGTTTCGAAGCATTCATACCATACAAAGGAGCTTATGGGGTTGCCTGATGTATAACATGTAACAACTGTAGAAAACAAACACAGTGTTGCTAACAATCAAACATAACTAGTAACTCCCATAGAACATTCTGAGTTGTGCAATCTATGTCAAACATCCACATAGGTAATATGTCCACCCCTGGGGAATTTTTAGTTGTTTCTAATGTAAGGAGCATTCCCATGTGCCCCTGGGCATCCCCATACATTGATACAAACATACAGAATCACTAACCACGTTATATGATAGTTGGGATAATTGTGATGTGACTGCACTGGGATCATATATTATTTGGCATTGTTAGTTGGACCAATCAATGATGTTATGTTAATTTCTAATTCCATGACTGATTAATTTATGAATTCTACAATTATATGCTCCAGCAATGGACTCTCAAACAAAATGACCAAGTTTTTAAATATCTGTCAAACAAATGTAATGACATACCAATCGTTCCTTAACCCCTTGCAATATTTTAGCTAACCTTTAATCCATCTAAGATACTATATTTTATTGTGTGTCCCCAATGTGTACCAGCAGTACTGAAATTGTCTACACCGGCATACACATAGAAACACCATTATATATTCACTTAGGCCAGAACCTTTCTTTACCTATAAACACCAGATGTTACAAGTCTTATCCTGGCTCCTGTATTGACCCCAAGGCAAGCCAGCCAGGCAACCTGAGTGAAATGACATTTCCTGTAAACATCGTTTCTAGGACATATCAACCAGATGCCACCTGCAGCCTAGTGTGGCGTCTCTGGGGTCCAGCATTCACCCCTACACAGCAATCTATGTTCCCAATATTTACCAAGGGTTTCCGAATTTTATTTATTTTGCTCATTTTACACTCTTTTGGGTATATATACAGGTATCCAATTCAACATTGTAGCTCGTTTGTACACAATTTTTATTTGGTTATGATGAAATGTTTTGACAAATTAGATTATTTTTAACTGGATTCATTATAAAAATTCAGAATTTTTTTTACAAAATTGTCCAGTTCTATGATTACAATTAATGAGAATGACACAAACAAATAAGAATAATTTGAAAGTTTTGCAAACAATACGTCTATGGTAAATAATAAAGATATTCTGACCTACAAGAGCATTGAAGAGCTATACAATCGCACGTGTACGGCAACAATACCAGAATATATCAGAATTAGATGTTGCATGGAGATGGATTGGCCACACTTAGGAGAGATGTGACAGGGCCCCTGATGGAAAGAGAGGATGACCATATACAACACGGAGGACTGTTGGAGTAGACAGAAACTAAACGGGTTGGAGTTCTTGAAATATGTCAGAGAACACAGCTACAGATCGAACAAAATGGTGGAAGTTATTACATGGCTGTAATCACCAACTTGGTGGGAAGGGATATCAAGTTAATTTTTTTTGACTGTCACGGAATAGAATTTACACGATAAAACTTGTGCGGCTTTTACAATTTTGTATTAGAAAACATGCATAACTTCATTGAGATGCATGTAAGTACGTGACTTTTCTTTGTGTTATATTCATACAAACCAGACATTATAAAAAATGAAATTCAAATTGTTTACAATTTGGGTGATTTAAATATACGCCTTAATGCAATGATTTAAATTAAATGATGATACATACTACTGACCTCCCTAGTTTCTGCCCACTTCAGTTAGTACTTCACGACATGTGACCAACTTTACTACTACAGCCATCAAAGGTAACAGGTTCCAGATGACAGGTGAACACAGATGTCATGGCCATATGGGGCTATCGAGAGCACAACTGTTCATCTTTGTGTGAACTGCTCAGTTGTCAGATATGTATCAGTCCTGTTTTTAAATGTATTGACAGTACTAGCATCTACACAGTTATAGCACTTGCCTGATTGCAAGGCAAGTAATTAAAACAACGGCATAGCCATCGGTAATGTGATTGTACATAATGATATATCTGCTAATCATTATAAGGTTATAACCAGTAGCCTTACTAATGATAATTATGTGTAAGCGTACCTGGTCTTACCTGCATAGAAAGTGAGTGTGAATGCCTTACTTACAATGCTCTGAACCACCGACAGACGATTCCTCAGTGCGGGTCAGCTCCGGTAGATCACCCCTTGCGAGCGACAGGCAGACAATGGCGCCGATGTAAACAACCGTCGCTGATACGGCCCACAAACCGACCGATAGGCGACGGCCCTTCCCGTGTCGAGCTTCCAGGTGGATCAGCCCCATTTTCCTGGAGACGCTAGCCTTCCGCTACGACGCTGACAAGTACGCTTAATATCGCATCACCATAACCGACAACCCTCGTTTGATTGCCGCTTTCCCTTTTGCGGTGGTGTCATGGAATGTGCTATTGTAACCAATGTGCGGTCAAGGTTGTACAATTATAACTTTTCGTATTCCATATTATACAATTTCAATAATACATCGCTGCAGCTATTATATATTATTTAAAAAACATTATACCATATTCTATTGATTTTTAAAATAGGAATGAATTTTTAAAATTACATTTGTGCACCAGCCTAACGCCCCTTAGATAATATGAACTCAGACACACAATGCTACCATCTGTTGGCATTAGATGAAACTAAACAATGTTGGCGCATGTGCAGCCACGCATGTCGGCCAAATTGTGGCTTAGGGTCGTACGAAGCATATATAAAGTTGAAGTTTTCCCGTATTTGGCGTGGGAATTTTTTAACTGTCTCCCTCACTCATAAATCTCTAAAGTTCTCAAAATGCCGAACTTTACGCCAAAAAATTATGTATATGCGATCCCCTGTGGCATGTAAACAAGGTGATTGTTAAACACTTGCATGATAGGGGAGATGATTCCAGAGGAGTGGCGGACTATGTTGGTAGTCCCTGTATGGAAAAGAAAGGGAGATGTTCACGACCCTGGAAAATACCGCGGTATCACGCGACTGAGTCATGTCCTGAAGATGTTAGAGAGAATTCTTGATGGAAAGATAATTAAGAAATGTTGGGATAGAAGAATATGAAATTGGAGAAGAACAGGAAGATTTTAGGAGAGGAAGAGCTACGGCGGACGGGGTGTTCACTCTGAGACAACTGGTGGAAAAGAGATGGAGGGAAATAAGGCTCCGGGATTAAAGACCTCGTAAAGGCACATGCATACCCACGTCCGAGAGAGATGACCATGGCCACGCTGAGGTGGATGTGTGTTCCAGAGGCGGAGGTGAGGATTGTCGAATGCACGTATCAAGAGAAAAAAGTGCAGTAATGTGCGGGGCGGGAATATTGGAGGAATTCAAGATGTACGTCGGCCTGAAACAGGGGAGTGCCTTAAGCCCACTGTTATTCATCGCCGTAACGGAGGGTATCAGCAGGAAAACGTGTACGATTGACATTCTCCGCAAGTTGCTATACACATATGCCCTGGCGACAGTAGCAGACGGTGAGGCAGACTTTCAAGACCTTTTGGTACAGTGGAAGAAAATGTTTGGCAGACATAGACTGAAAGTAAGTTTGGTGAAGACTGATGTGGTTTAGGTCGGATAGCAGAACAACGATCTATATATAAGACTGGAAGGGAAGAAACTGAGCCAATGAGCCAGTTTTCAATATCCGTGTGGAGCGGTTTGTGGGGACGGCGGCACGGAGACGGAAATAATAATTCATTAATATAATATAGAGCTGGAATATTTTGTATTTTTTTGCTGAATTTTTAGACTAAATCCAGTAAAAAATAATCTAATTTGTCCAAAGATTTCATCAAAACCAATTTTGTTTACAAATGAGCTAGAATGTTGTATTGGATACCTGTATATGTGAAAGTTTCCCCCAAAAAAGAGTGTAAAATGAGACAAGCAAAATAAATCAAATTCGGAAACCCTTGGTAAATATTGGGAACATAGGTTGCTGTGTAGGGGTGAACGCCGGACCCCCAGAGACGCCACACTAGGATACAGGTGACATCTGGTTGATATGTCCTAGAAAAGATGTTTCTTTGCATATCAATAACTTTAATTGTCTGATTTGTAATCATCGATATTACTGTACACGTGTTTTTGTCAAATAAATGCAAATCAATACATTATCTCACTTACAGGCACAGTCCTGCACGTAAAGAAAGGAAGTGTTCTCGGTGGTGATTGGATCACCGTTTCTGCCGCATCAATTCGCTGACACAATAAATAATTGAATCCCGTATTCCTCGTATTAATTCTAAATCGGTACGTCACACTAACATGTTATGTAGTTTTCCTCAAATGCCGGTATGGCGTTGGTGTTGACGTACTAGTGTTGCGCGTATGGTGCTGCCTTCTGGTGGCGTGTGCATTGTCAATATTTCATAACTGAGACATTTATTTTATATGTTTATGTGCCACCTAAGGTAATTACCATTATTAGACGGTATCAATTTTACAATCTACAACGTTTAGTGTAGTCAATACGAAACATCTAGAGCAGCACATATGTATATCAGCATTCTGTATCATGGGCAAACTATGAATGTGGCTGTAGGGACACAGCTTTCCCAGAAGATAGGCACTCCACGCAGCATGCTGCCATGCTTCAGCTTTAAAATATATGTTGCTGTTTTTTAAACCCATTGAAGCGTTGCGAGATACACATATCAGAAATATGTTGAAGATTAACTTTCCCTTACTGCTTTGTTTTTGAACAAGTGAATAAAGCATTTTTCCTCAATGTTTCCACTGTAGACCTAATGCGCTACGAAATGTTTGAGTTCCCCCTAACAAAGCTGAGATATTATTTATGTTAAGGGGGTTGATAAGCTGATCGAAAGGAGGTCGTTCGCCGTTTATTTTCAGGCAAATAAAGTGAATAGACTTTTTTAAGAATTGGTCAAAGTTCGCTTTGTCGGAATATATGTTTTTTATTTTCATTACGCAATTCATATGAGATTTCCAACCGCACGATACATCTGGTTGACATTAGTTAATACAAATAATGCAGAATCAAGTTGTTTTTGGTGTAGTACAAAAATGCATTACAAAATGCTAAATGCATTACATGTGAATGACACAAAAACGACATTTAAAGCCACTTGGATTGTATTGCGTTTTGAACTCACCAGTCGGGATTACGCTGTGACCCTTAATAGTAGAGCACTGGTGTTCGAATCCGCCTCCTGCCGTTGGATTTTACGTCAATTTCGTTCAGTCTTCATTGCATCAGTTCACTACGTATAGCTGAGGACAGGGCAAGAGACACTGGTGAGATTCAAGGGATGGAATTGTAGGAACGAACAGCAATCGCAGCGTGGCTGGGTGCTTCAATTGAAGTTGGAATGGTTCTTGTTTGAACAGGTCTGCCGGGGTCATGTGTAACGCGGCCTGGGTCGTTGAGATGTAGTGGTCGAACGTCGGACTCTCAATCGAGAGAACTCGGGTCCGAATCACCTTGCTGCCGTTTTCAAGCTTTGGCAAATTCGATCACCCCACGTTCCCACATCATGACTCAACTGTTTAAGCGAGTACCTGGCTACAGACAGGTAAATATATGAACGAATAGTCTTCGCTCAATAATTGAAGTATGGCTGAGTGCTTCCCAGAGAAGTCGATATGGCGTTGGAATGGAGAGGTCTGCCAGGGGCTGTATGGACTTTGTTATTATATCTTATAATGTTCAAAAACTGTTAACCTTATAGTTTGCCTGGCCCTTGTCTTTGCCATGTATGGGTTAACATAATTTAAAGTAGGTTGGACCTACGGCTGTTGCCCTATAAACTATTTACTAACAGAGTGACAATATCTAACATATATCATTTATAATTTTTTATACCGTCTAGTGGTGCCTATCTGGTTTATTTCTGACTTTTCTGTTGACCTAGCCAACGCGGGGTGTTAAACCACATATATAGTTTTAATTACTTCTGATTCTGTAATCTTGGTGATGCCTTAGCCATTAAAAAACAATACTTGTATATTACGTTTTAAGTACTAAGTCGATTGCTGGGCTTCTATAACTTATGCGAAATGTGAAATGTTTATTTTCTCCTTATTTGTTAAATCTTCACTTCTATAATATAAATATTTATATTATTTTGTTTTTTCGATCAATTTGTCAGTTATAAGATAATGTCACTGTCAACAGTATTGGTCTTAATGTTGGCGGCAGAAAACGAAGTCACTGTAAAAAGCTCAGGTGCATCAATGTAGGGTGGAATATAAACACAAGAACCGTGCACGACAATTGAGAATCCAATTGGAATCCCAGCGTACAACTCAATCACACATAGTGACGGCGAGCGGGGTATCGTCACACAGATAAGACGAACGAAGCTGCGAACGTGACGGCGTCAGCGCACGTGACGTGTGGCGGCAGCGAACGTGACGAGGCGGCGGCGGCGAACATGACCAGGCGGCGGCAGGGAACGTGACGTAGCGGCGGCAGCGAACTTGACTTGGCGGCGGCAGCGAACGTGACCTGGCGCCGGCGGCGGCCGTGACATGACGGCGGCAGCGGACGTGACGTCATGGCGGCAGCGAACGTGACGTGGCGGAGGAAATCGTGGAGGATAAAAGAGACAGGGGAAGACCATGAGCCACTTGGGCAGACAACATCTCAGAGTGAACACCCCGTCCGTCTTACCTCTTCCTCTCATAAAATCTTGTTTTTCTTTTCCAATTTCATATTCTTCTATCCCAACATTTCTTAATTATCCTTCCATCCATAATTATCTCTAACATCTTCGGAACATGACTAAGACGCGTGATACCGCGGTATTTTCCAGGGTCGTGAACATCTCCCTTTCTTTTTCAAACAGGGAATATCAACCCTGGTCGCCACTCCTCTGGAATCATCTCCTCTATCATGCAGGTGTTTAACAATCACCTTGTTTACATGCCGCAGAGGATCACATACATCAACTTTTTTGTAAAGTTCGAAATTTTGAGAACTTTAGAGATTTATGAGTGAGGGGTAGATACAGTTACAAAATTCCAGCGCCAAATACGGAAGAACGTCAACTTTACATATGTTTCATACGACCCTAAGCCACAATTTAGCCGACATGCGTGGCTCCTTCCCTCCCTCCCTCCCTCCCTCCCTCCCTCCCTCCCTCCCTCCCTCCCTCCCTCCCTCCCTCCCTCCCTCCCTCCCTCCTCCCTCCCTCCCTCCCTCCCCCTCGCTCCCTCCCTCCCTCCCTCCCTCCCTCCCTCCCACCCTCAAGGAGGCAGATTGTGATTGTGAGGACACAATTTTGTGCAATAAAGTTACCAAGAACTCAACATTAACAACAGGAGTAGTGTATCGTAGTCCATGCGTAGGTCAAGAGGAAGACGTAAAACTACAAAATGTATCAGGGCGATGTGTAAGATGTGTTATTAACCACGACCACATACAACGGAAATCATTAGAGGGTGCTAGGATGAAGATCATCAGTTTCAACTTCTAACACAGGACTATTTTTCCTTACTCAACATGTGTTGGAAACTACTAGAAGTGGGAATGCGTTGCATTTAATTTTGTCTTCTCAAAATGAATTAGTTGACAATGTAAAATTACACGACGTTTTGGATTCTAGTGATTAAAACTAAATACATTTTAACATAAAATTAAAAACAGGCAATATATACATAAAACAATGAGAGAGAAACAACAACAAAGGCAATTATAAAGACATGAGAACATATCTAGCGAATATAGATTGGAATAACTTACTGAAGAACAAGACAACAACACTATGCTGGATTAGAAACTACTTAACCCCTTTGTTTTGGTGTTTTGGTGCTCTGCCGAACTTGGGTCTCCCGAAGAATTTAGCGGAATAGAGGTGTTTTATATTGAATTGCATTGTAAAGTTGATGCTTTGGCTACAGTGAATGCCACGAAGTGTCTATGATGGGAAGAATCAGCCCTGATGGAGACGAGTACATGACGGCGAGTTCCTACGGCCTTGATATCGTCAACTGCTACGCCAGATACGGCTGCGCGTGCAACAACTACACATACAAACCGGCTGACTGGTGTTGCAAGACGTCTCACTGTCAATCGAAGTTTTGGGTATTTTCGTTCGATCCACCCTGCCTCAATGCACCCAGCTGTTTGAATTATTACCTGCCTACAGACAGGGGTGGATACATGTGAACAAATATACTTCGAGCAGTAATTACAACTTGATCGAATGCTTCCCAGAATTTGTGTTGCAATGAACAGGCGGGTCAGGGATGCAGCGTATAGCGTAACGTTTTGTGCGGCACTAATGACTGCATACTGCATTATACAATAGCTTACATTTACCTTCTTATACAGTATTTGACATGACCAATTGATTGATTCTTGTAATAACTCTACTAATTTGCTATGCAATTTCAGCAGTTTTGGTGGTAACCCGTCAAATCCAGGTGATCTATTATATTTCATCTTTTTAATTTTCTTTGCCTTAGAATCCAACGACAGGAGGCGGATTCGAACACTAGTCCTCTACTGTTGAGGGTACGACGTTCAACTTCTATGCCACAGCGTAATTCCGACTGTTGAGTTCAAAAAGCAATACAATCCAAGTAGTTTTAAATGTCGTTTTCATATGTCATTCCTATGTAATGCATTTTGCAATTTGTAATGCATTTTTGTACTACACCAAAAACAACGTGATTCTGCATTACCATGTATTAAATAATTTTATATAGATGTATCGTGCGGTTGGAAATCTGGTTCTCACATGAAATAAATAATGAAAATAAATACATACCTTCCGACAAAGCGAACTTTGACCAAATCTCACAAAAAGTCTGTTCACTTTATTTGCCTGAAAATAAATGGCGAACGACCTCCGTTCGATCAGCTGCGTTCCGATCGTGTGAATGTCCCGTTGGTTTAAATATCGATGACCCTCGTGTCATGCAGCAGGCAGTCTTATGCTGTGGAATGTTCTAAGTTGGTAATTCTGAATGTGTTTGCAAACTTTCAGCGGTCGAAGTTATATTGTCCTCCGATCGCGAACTGGTCGACCGAATTCCTACACGATGACGTAACAAAACTTAGCCTAGTCCAACAACCCCCTAATCCATTTTTTTATTTTTTTACTTGATCAACAGGTGTTGCTACTATCTATATGTACTGCCACATACTAATATTAACGATTTCATGCACCTAAGTCCCATTATCCTAGTTTTACTGGGTGCACTGAATGGCAAAATGCACTAGGTGAACAACTTCTTAACCGACCCACCACGATATGCAACTATGGAACTATTTCCGAAGATGAAAGGAAAGCCATGTTTACAGAGTTTTGGGTAAGGCGTAGCTATAACCTGCAAAATTTTAATTTGTTTTATTTATATACGAAGCACGTTAACCGTGGAATATACTTTTCAAACTTTGAATGCGTTTTATCCCTTAATACAAATATGGACTTAGGGGGTTGTTGAACTAGGCAGCACAATTATTCGAAGTACCTGTTTAGACTTAATATTCACCACATATTACTGTCCCCTGTACCGATTTATCGTTAATTGCATAACTAATAAGTAAGTATTAATATTCACAGAGGACGATAAAGTAATGGAACAAACTAGCGAATGATTGTTTGAATGCTAGCAGTGTGAATATGTTTCAGAATAAAATTGACAGATATCTGATAAGAGCTGACTGTACGTGTTGCATTCCAGAAAAGCCAACGTCTTCCTTTTCTACTCGTCAACTGGAGCTTGTAGACTTTGGTGCAATCTTGTAATATATTGGAAAGTCTGGGTAAATCTGGTTAAATCTTATAAGATTAGTTGCCAAACATGGACATATGTTTAAACGGTATTGCCCACGTGTAGCCAGTAATACCACATCGACACACTTAACATAAATAATGTCTTAGTTTTGTTAGGGGGCCACTCAAACATTACGTAACGCTTTTTCTCGGAAATGTGACACCCGCTACAATTGGCCTACAATGGAAACATAGAAAGAACATGTTTTATTGACATGTTCAAAAACAAAGCAGTCAGCGGAAAGATTTTCTGATATTAGTATATCGCAACGCTTCAATTGGTCTAAAATCAGCAACATATTTGTTACAAGCTGAAGCACGCCAGCATGGTGCGCGGAGTGCCTGTCCTCTGGGCAAGCTGTGTTCGATCCCCCATACCCACATTCGTTGCACATGATACAAAATGATATACAAATGATATACATATGTGCTGCTGTTCAATTCCACATATTTCGCACTGACGTTGTAGATTGCAAATTGTATTGTGTCTAATAATGATAATTACCTCCTGGCATATAAAACAAATCAAACATATTTTTGAGCCTTGAAATAATGACAATGCACACGCCACCAGAACGCAGCACCATACGCGCTGTACTAGTACGTCAACGCCAACGGCAACGCCAACGATACACCGGTATTTGAGGAAAACACTACACAACATGTTAGTGCAACGTACCGATTTAGAATTAATACGCGGAGTGCGGAATATATATATATATATATATATATATATATATATATATATATATATATATATATATATATATATATATATATATATATATATATATATATATATATATATATATATATATATATATATATATATATATATATAGTTTAAAAGTGGAAGCCAGTATAATTTTTACCAAAGACACGGTTCAATTCCATGATTCCAACAAACTAGAGTCAATTCATTTCAGATTTACATATTGATTAATTTGCGTGGTATAATTACCTGACCAGCTGGAGATGTTCTCGCTCGATGTTATGTATATGATCCTTCAAAGAAGAGATAGTTCAATATGACGTGCGTATAAGCAATTCTGTCAGATACGCTAATATATATATATATCAGCTCTGTCATTGAGTCAACAATTGAACCAGTCCGGAACTATTAATAACAAATCATGTAAGCATATACATTATCGAATCCAACGAAAACAAAACTAGCGGTTTTTGTGAAGCACTTGCATTGTTTTAATTGTGAAATTGTTTGTAGCGTTCTTCGCAATCGTCTTGTTTACATGCATCAGCAAAGACATCATACGTGTCAAACAAGAAATATAATCTAGACGACTGGGAAATGTGCCATTATTTATGTCAATGGGTTAAATTATAGTTTGACTTCGATTAAGCATCCGGCTGAAACCTCTAAAAGTTCGCGGGCCTGATTTTTATCTCGCTGGTCTTCAGCGAGTAGTAGTAACCACGCCAAGCGTTCCAGCACATCCCTTGGGCGTAGACGGTTGTGTTACCGTGTAGGTAGAGCCCGTTGAGGTTGCTGCTGTGACATTTTGTATACCAGGAGGCTCCTTTGAAAGACTGCGCACATGATCCACCGTACGTGTCGTGGTCAATGTCCTTTGTCGAGAAACGCTGGCCGTTGATGAAGGCAAGTGCGTCGCCTACAACATGTACTTAATATTGTCATAACCGCCAAAATTAAAATAAACATAAGTATATAATGAGTCCCCAAAATGTACCTATTGTAATGTAGCCAACTTATTAAAAAAAATCTTGTGATAATTAAACAAGGAAAGCATTTATAATGATAATGGTGAATGCTAATGTTGACATATCTAGCATTTAAACAACATTGCCACTATTAGCTCCACGTTTACAAAATGTGGCGATTACCAAAATATATAGACATAAACCCTTTCACAAAACAGTTTTAACATAGGCTCAACCTGTACAACCAACCCTAATCACCAAAACATAACCTCTTCACAAACTATTATCAAAATATAATTGCACGTTTTGTTCCAATGGTTCCGTCGTAATAAGCCTACCTGCGTTCCCAGAATACCCGCCGACGGAAGCTCTGTAGTAGCCTGCCGCATCGGCGACCCCGAAGTTGGAATATTTCGCATAACGAGACGCTTTGTCGAAGTCGCTGATGTCAACTCGAAGTTGTTGTGGCTCTTGTGAGGTCACTTGGTGAAGTTTGTCGTTTCCTGCAAGAAATAATGCATACTTTATTGAAAGTACTCACCCACTGATATGTCTACATCTCACCGACTTTTTATATTTTGCCGAACAAATGCTAATAGTGAACAAATAGTAGCACAACCTGCACAAACTGCTTCCAACTGCAAGGATTGTCGCATGCAATACGCGATGTTGTGTCCACTGCTCCTTTCCCAAAATTAAAACAAGCAGGGCAAATAACTGTATTTAGCCAATATACTGAGTGATACGTGGAAATTAGAGACTCACCCCACCAATATTCCCTGAAGACGCTGCCGAAGCCTTTCTTGTAGTCGTTCCACCCGCGGTAGAAATCAACTTCCCCGTTGAATCTCTTTTGAAACACCTAAAGAATGTTGTTTCTATGTTTTAATTTTATACCATTTTGCACAAAACAAACTGGATTAAAAAAGTATACATGTATACGTTCTATGAACTAAATGACGACCAGTAAGTATTAATCTGAGGTTACCACGCGCAATGATAATACTTCAGAAAAACGATTGCAAAAGTGCATACGATAATCTAGCCTGTAATAAACACAAATATAATTAAAACAACCACCCACCCATGAAGTCATACCAACACTTAATACAGCTAACGTGTAACCTTAGTTATCGGTCACCTATCAATACGTAAACTACCTTGATGGACGGTGTTTACTACTGATAAAGTTTGCGCAATTATTTAATTGGATTGATATAATTATGACTTTGAACTAAAGGTAAGTTTTCATTATATTATTATATATGGAACTGTAACTGAATGAGTGGTACATTGGATGATTTGACCGTTGGTCATCTGTTCCAGCAGTGACCCTTACCGCTCACATTTTGTAATAGTTATACTGCAGTCATATAATTTGATAGATAATTCAATCGTCATCATCAAAATGAAAATACCTTACAGTTACAGAAAATCAGTAAGTTTTGAAGTCACAGAATAAAGAACTGCAGACACCGGTCAATATTGAAATATATGTGAGCAGCCTGGGGAAGAGGGATCCATACCTATTTCAATGGGCGCACCGCAGTTAATGAAAGCACGATATAGATGGAAAGAACTGGAGAACCAAGCGCAAAACCATGTATGGTGGAAAGGAGACGTTGATAACATATGCTCCGCCAGGTAGGAAAAATGCATAAGTTAAGTAAATAAGTTATTAACAAATGTGGAATCATATTTACCGTCCATCCTCCGCCGTCTGTCGTCATATCACAGAAGACAGCCGCCGGATGGTCTTCAAAGAGCGGGTAGATTTGATACACCCCATTCGTGCGCACGCCCGATCTGTACAGCTCGGCACAGTTACGTGGTTTCGGCCAACAGCCTGGACAAAAAAATCACCGTCAAATTCAAATAAACTTTGCCCGCTTCGAAGTTGTTCGTGAGTTCGCAAGTGTGCCGCTATGCGGGTATTGTATATATGTTTGCTTGGATGCACCATATACGATCTGATGGATTCGCCTAGTGTCAACGTTTACGTGATTGTTTTTGCACACGTGCGTGTGGGTGTGAACAGAGCGACATAATTTTTACAGCCATCGCCATAATGTAAATGTCCACTGGCTATGCCTAATAATATCACAATATACATCACACCAAACCTTATAACTGCAATATTGCATATCAATTTGAACCCATTAATGTGTCAGTTTTCTACGTTCGTGTTATAACCATTTACATGTTGCACCATTTACTCAGTACCATGGCATGAGTACTCACATGAAGAAGAGAACGGTAGATATGCCGCTGGTTTACGCACAGCATCAACAGCAGCGGACGCCGTGCCCGCAACAAACACCAGGAAAACGACTGCCAACAACATGTTTGCCTCTTTCCCTTCGTCTGATTCTAATGACTCTACATGGCACTTATATAGTTCTTTGTCCGTGATTCGGACCCCGTATTTCCATTGTGTTGGGAAATGCACCACAAAGGATGGTCTAGGATAGGTTTGTCAACATTCAAGATAATATATGGCGAACTCATTTGAAAAGCTTCATGTAGAGGAATGTCTAGGATAGGTGTGTCAATTGACCAGATAATAAATGGCACAATCATTCATATGAAAAAAGGATGGCACCTTCTTGAAGCAGTAGACAACGACACGATCTTCGTCTTGTTTACTTAGTAAAACACCTGCTTCAAAACATGTATAATTTCAGTAAATTTTACTTTAAGAATATGTGATGTTTATGTCGAGAAATCTGTGTCATAGCAAATTTTGCGAATATCAGTTTATTTTCGAGAAATATGTAATTCTATGTCAATGTACATATGGAACATATATGTCAACTCTCAATTGTGGACAGAGAAGGAAGGCTGCTGATAAATGAACGCATATGGACAATACGTAGAAAGCAGCTTTGAACTGTCCAAATGCATTGTCGTTCAGATGATGACCGCGACGGCGAACGTGAAGCATTTTTGCTCACCCCTACAGATGTGACTAAAGTTAATGAGATAAAGCCTCCTACTTGTATTGCAAGGCAGCCGTCAGAAGAGGAGTACGTTTATAGCATCCGCTCACAATAAGTGCGGTTCTCCATTTCAAGTGAAATCGCAATGTGTGATTTGATTTGGGACATCATGCAAATATCTAAGCGCGTGAAACAGTTTCGACACTTTATTCAAGTAACCTTCAGATGCATATCTTACAATATCTAAGCACAATATTGCAACAACCTCCTACGTAGCTTGTATAATAGAGCCTACTGTGCCCCGTATTACTGTATCTTGGAGATTGGTGGTGTTTTGCATAATTGATGAATTACTATAGGTCAGATTGAAATGATTCGGACATGTTGTTCGTAGAGAAGAAGAAAGGGAACGGCAAAGGTTAAGCATGAGAGCCGTGATGAGGAGAGACACGGAGGTGACAAAGGTTGTGGAGGAGGGCTCAATGGACAGGACATCGTGGCGAGGGAGGATCCGAGCGGCCACTCCCAATGGGGAATAAACGGTCGAAAGAAGATGATGACTGTTTCCTGGACACTAATGACACTTGACATTTTCCATTGAAATACAGCGTATTACAACGTGTTTTTGTTATTGTGTAATATAGTATGTGAAGAATATAAATGAAAACGAAACGCTGATTATGATTATGGGTGTGTGCTTATAATATTCGTGCAAAACAAACTTAGTAAATTAAATTAAAACATTCAAACACATTGATAACAAGTGCCTGGTTACATATCATATTATTAGTGTACGTTAACGTGGTTCTATATGAAAGTGGGCAATTTTATTTTAAATGCTAGCACTTCAATAACACGGACGTAAAGGACAAATGATCAGTGACCCGAAACCGCAATTTCGATTCGAGTAAAACATATTCTAAGAGTTTATTAAACTAAATGATTTAACACTTGTCCTTATCTAAACAGTTTTGTTTTCATTAGAAGCAATGTTGCAAACATGCCAAGTGACTCAACTTGTTTAAACACAGATCTACTCAAGATTCGCATTTCGACGCTACAAACGACGCACACCCCGAAACACGCCCGATGATACAAATTCGAAGCTGCGAGACTTAGTTATGAAATCATAATATTAGTTGTTGTTGTTACTTGATTTTGTGCAGGTAGAGAAATGCATGTGGTGTGTTCCATACAGATTTCCTCCCTGGAGATTTGACTTTTGAGGTTTTATGTTGCTTTGTATGATGGCCCGAGCTGGTGCATGATATCCATAAATAAAAGGGCCATATAACCAAAACTGACAAACATGTATCATATGTTAAGCGGATGTATTGCAATTTTCAAGCATGCCCTATTTAACTTATAAACATCGCTATAAATATTATTCCTGGACGTTTCGCAGCATGGGGACACCACTAAATCACCGCTTATTGTCTGCAACATTCAAAGGCATGCAGTATGCGGCCAGCGAAAACTTGGTGCACAAACACAATATAATATATTAAACTGCCGCATAGCATTCTCAAGCACGCCATTGTCACATCTAATAAGTACCCCCCATTTTGGTACCACCCGTCTGTACTATATATAATATGCACCGTCCCCGTCATTATATATATATATATATATATATATATATTGATATTATATATATATATATATATATATATATATATATATATATATATATATATATATATATATATATATATATATATATATATATATATATATATATATATATATATATATATATATATATATATATATATATATATATATATATATATATATATATATATATATATATATATATATATATATATATATATATATATATATATATATATATATATATATTGGAGGGAGGGAGGGAAGAAGGGAGGGAAGGAGGGAGATAGTTGGGGAGAGAGAGTGAGAGTGGGCGGGAGGAAAGAAGGGGGTGGGAGGGAGGGAAGATCGAATATGTAGATGGAGGGAAATACAAAAGGCACGAATGTGACATAGGAAGGCCATGTGAGAATGTCAGACGGAAGAGAGAAGTAAGGGAAAATGCAACTCCCAATTGCGTATACGGTATAAATATATACTTGTTTTGTTAGTGGTTAGTTTTTATATGAATGTTCCTACACGGATCGTCCGGGTCTTATTGATATAACACCGTCCACCCGTCCGCTCTGGTCCTCACCTGTTAGGCTTCCTCTACTAAGTGATCAATATTCGTGAACAAGATCAAATTCAAATTACATTGAAAATTGCGCCAACAAAGCACAAAAGGAAAGCTTTCATATTAGCAAAAACAGAGCTTTATTAATAATAATAAATACATAAACCAGGCAAGCAAAACAAACAAGGTTTGACATCGCATAGGCTAGAAAATGGTGAAATAAAAATGTCGTTTCATGACTTTTTACTAGCTTGTTGGCGGTTTTCCCCAGGGCCGGACTAGCCCCGGTCTCCTCTACTATTTGTTCATATCTAAAATTATATTTCAGTTAGAAGCAATGTTATAAACATGCCAAAGAAACAGTGACAAGTGCTACTCTTGGTTAAAAATAAATCCACTCAAGATTCGTATCCCGACGTCAGGCACATAAGATCGCACACCCGGAATCATGCCCGTTGAAATAAACTCGAAGCTGCGGGACGTAGTGACGAATCAGTAATAATGGCTATCAAGTATAACACGTGATCGATGTTGTTATTTGATTTTGTGCAGGTAAAGAAATGCACGCATACTTATTTCCTCCCAGGAGGTTTGACTTGTGATGTTATATATTTCTTTCCATGGTGGCCCGAGATGGAGCGTGATATCCGGAAACAAAAGGGTCAGATAAACAAAACTTACAAAGACATACCATATATGAAATGGATGTATAGCGCAACAAGAGGACGTTACGCAGCACGGGGGCACCACTAAATCACCGCTTAGTGTCTGCACCATTCACAGGCATACAATATGCGTCCTGCGGAATCTTTAGTGCACAAACACAATAAATATATTAAACAGACGTAGTGCGTCTTGCGATTCTCAAGCACGCCATCTTCAACTCGTAAACATGTTTTTGCAACGAAGAGTCCGTGGCCGTTTCGCAGTACTAAACCTTCGCTTAATGTGTGAAACATTCCTTATATAATGTACGGTGCTGAAGTATGGGGCAACACTTATGCTACAAATATTGAGTGTTTCGTCTTGTTACAGAAAAAAGGTAGTACGGTTACCTTTTGGGGCTAAGAGATTGGATCATACCTCTAGGCTATTTTATAATCTTCGTTTTCTTAACGTAACATATATTGTGGAGATAAACATTGGGATCATAATGTTTAAGGCATATCATAATTTATTGCCAACGTATGTACAACAGTTATCCAGTCAGCATGAATCTGTTTCTGCAATTCGACAACATTTCACATCTAACTAAAAGTGTGCACGAACTAATATGAAACGTAGGAGTTAACCAGACAGGAACTGAACACATGTACAGCCCCGTCCGGCAAGTTTCTCAGAGCCCACATTCCTATAAGCATGACGATAACATATATACATCAAGAAGTCGTCATGAACATGTAATGCAGAGAATACAGACATTCCACCACCAATACACAAATTTAATTACAAACAGGTGTGTGTGTGTGTGTGTGTGTGTGTGTGTGTGTGTGTGTGTGTGTGTGTGTGTGTGTGTGTGTGTGTGTGTGTGTGTGTGTGTGTGTGTGTGTGTGTGTGTGTGTGTGTGTGTGTGTGTGTGTGTGTGTGTGTGTGTGTGTGTGTGTGTGTGTGTGTGTGTGTGTGTGTGTGTGTGTGTGTGTGTGTGTGTGTGTGTGTGTGTGTGTGTGTGTGTGTGTGTGTGTGTGTGTGTGTGTGTGTGTGTGTGTGTGTGTGTGTGTGTGTGTGTGTGTGTGTGTGTGTGTGTGTGTGTGTGTGTGTGTGTGTGTGTGTGTGTGTGTGTGTGTGTGTGTGTGTGTGTGTGTGTGTGTGTGTGTGTGTGTGTGTGTGTGTGTGTGTGTAGCGACAGGTGGCTGTGTTACAGACCTCCCACCGATCGTACGAGAAGCAGGTTTTGGGGAATGGCCATTTAGCCTTACCCCAGCTGGCCTTACCCGTGCTACGAGAGGGAGTCCCACTGGGTGTGGCAGCTGGGCGACTCTCGGATGCATTCATCCACAGGTACCAGTAAACCGATTCCCACCCCCAGTTGTTAGCCTGGCGAAGCGACCGGAATGCCTCGTCATACGACCGCCAGTCTGCACCCTTCTCATATAACGAACGAACTGTCTGGATGTACATGAGCATGTTGTGTGATTCTGACATGTGTTGCGGCTGAAGTAGAAAGACAGACATGAAAATTTCGAAACACAGCAGCCATTGGTCAAATGACACAGTGCGGCTCCTTGCCCTAGGGTCGACACAAAACATGGGGTCTCGTCGCCACTGCCTGGCCTAACTGACACAGAAAAGCTTTGTGGTGAGGGGTCATGCAACAATGAGGAAATACTAACATATTCCCCGGACCAAATCTGGGCTATGAGCTTGTCAGACACGCGGGAATGACGGGATAGGGCCGAAGTTGCAAACGAGGCTACTAGATCCTGGGATGCCCTGGGGAGAGTGTGGACTTCATTACCTGTATTGATACATGAAGATATGGCCTCTGGCAACGGGGCCGACCTTGGTCTTGGAACGGGGCTTGGTGGAGCGCCAGCCGCAGACGATGCCACCCGACTTGATGTATGGCCGCCCTGCGGCCATAGACAAAGGTTAGCCAGGGGCGGAGCGATGGGCTCCCCCCCCGGCAGACGATGGCATTGCCACAGGGACCGCTATTGGGGTAAGACCACAGTTGACCTTCCTGTTTATTGTTTCACACGAATGTAGGGGGTATGAAATTGTAAAATGGTAACTTAATAAATAATTATTATATGACATGAGTGCCTTTGAGCAGGAATATTCACAGGTTTGTTTGTAGAAGCTATTGGCTGTGAAACAGTGCATTTTTTAAAGAGTTTAACTGGCGGAGGGATTTATGGGAATTTTTCTGCTATGGGCCACGTGGGCACATGAATACATGGCTATTTTTGTCAAAATTGATAGGCATCTCACGTCGGGGCGATTTAAAAGAGCTGGAGGAGGTATGTGATTTTGATAAAATTTGGTCAGTATATCAATGAGATGATGGCAGTTGCTGTGGACAATTTTAAGAATTTTTGATGGTCACGTCAGACAAAACGTTAACATGGCCACCAATGCAATTCTCAACTGTGGTCTGACTCCTATTGGAAGCGGCGCAGGTAGGGCGTTGGTCGCAGGCAGTTGCTGCAGAACACGCACCATTGCATGGACTTCCTGCAGCATCCTGTCAGAAGCTTCAAGCCGGCGCTCCATACTCGGCAAGCGCTCCGCCGTCGTACCTCTTCGACCAGCGGCTTCGCCCGCTACCGGACGAACGGCTGGAGGGCCGGCTCGTCGTCAAGGTGCTGCACGACGTGACACTCTGCTGGGGGCGGGCCCATTGCCGATCGTGCAACGGCAGCGCGGCTAGCCGCTTCCCGCGACCTTGTTGCCACCGGGCTGTGGCACAGAGGTCGTCCACGACGAACATTCTTAGACGGAGCCATCCTGCAACACATTGTGGAAGAGCTAATACTGAGTGAACAGCTAAACGCTTGGAAACTGCCATCACACTACTCGTGAAAAGCATTTTATTGGGTGGGGGTAGGGATCACCGCCCATGATAAACCATCAATATAAGACTGTAACCAAGTAATTAGGGGGTCACCGCCCACGACAGATCACCACAAAATGGAATCACAGTTAGTTGTGGGGTCACCGCCCACGATAAATCGACATGAAATGGAATCAGTTAGTTAAGGGGTCACCGCCCACGATAGTAGATCAACGCAAAATTGTAAAGCATAGTTAGTTAGGGGGTCACCACCCACGATAGTAGATCAATGCAAAGTTGTAATCACAGTTAACTAGGGGGTCACCGCCAACGATAGTACATCAATGCAAGAATTGCAAACGCAGTTAAGTAGGGGGACAGCGCCCACGATATTACATCATAGCAAAATTATAATCACAGTTAGTTAGGGGACACCGCCCACGATAGTAGATAAATGCAAAATTATAATCACAGTTAGTTAGGGGACACCGCCCACGATAGTAGATAAATGCAAAATTATAATCATAATTAGTTAGGGGACACCGCCCACTATAGTACATCAATGCAAAGTTGTAATCACAGTTAACTAGGGGGTCACCGCCAACGATAGTACATCAATGCAAGAATTGCAAACGCAGTTAAGTAGGGGGACAGCGCCCACGATATTACATCATAGCAAAATTATAATCACAGTTAGTTTGGGGACACCGCCCACGATAGTAGATAAATGCAAAATTATAATCACAGTTAGTTAGGGGACACCGCCCACGATAGTAGATAAATGCAAAATTATAATCATAATTAGTTAGGGGACACCGCCCACTATAGTACATCAATGCAATAATTGCAAACACAGTTAATTAGGGGGTCACCGCTCACAAAAGTACCTCAACGCAATAGTGCCAGAAGTAGGAGGTCACCTCCCACGATAGCAAATGAAGTGTCATCGCAGTAAAACGTTGTGTCACTGTTAATAATAGCAACACTAAATGGAATCATAGGGGGGTCACCGCCCACGATAGATCACCCCAAAAATTGAATCACAGTTAGTTGTGGGGTCACCGCCCACGACAGATAAACACAAAATGGGATCACAGTTAGTTAAGGGGTCACTGCCCAAGATAGTAGACCAACGCAAAATTGTAAAGCATAGTTAGTTAGGGGGTCACCGCCCACGACAGTATATCAATGCAAGAATTGCAAACGCAGTTAAGTAGGGGGTCACCGACCACGATAGTAGATCAAAGCGAAATTAAAATCACAGTTAGTTAGGGGACACCGCCCACGATAGTAGATCAATGCAAAATTATAATCACAGTTAGTTAGGGGACACCGCCCACGATAGTAGATCAATGCAAAATTATAATCACAGTTAGTTAGGGGACACCGCCCACGATAGTAGATCAATGCAGAAATTGCAAACACGGTTAATTAGGGGGTCACCACCCACGAAAGTACCTCAACACAAACGTGCCAGAAGTTGGGAGTCACCAACCAAGATAGCAAATAAAGTGCCATCGCAGTAAGACGTTGTGCCACTGTTAATAATAGCAATACTAAAGTGACAACAATACTATTATGAAATCGAACAATGAATATGGTGACACAAACACAAAGAACAACGTGTACAGCGACATAGACGCTACATCTTCACCACACACATTCGGGGGGGGGGCACTGCCTACGAACGCGTAAAGTGTCATCATGGACTGTTATGGGATCACCATCCACAATTTAGGAACGTCGATGTATAAATACCATTAGTAAAGTGAACACCGCCCAGGGAGACGCATAACTGGGTGTGTGTCAATGTGAGAAAATATGGAACATCACCCATGGCGACATATGTAAAAAGTGGAACGATGTCCGCGGATGACATACGAAACAACGAAGAGTCATCATGATTATTGAGTTATCACTGGTACTGAGGCGAGTGCTGTTCAGACTGTAATAAAGCTAAAACGTGTAATAAAACCCCTTAATTATTAATACCTTACCAGTAATTAGCGCTCGACAATGAAACGTATCTTGGTTGTGGATACATTTGCATGTTACCCGTATTAATAAGTAACCCGGGGGGCAGGGCTTACATGTGGCACGTGATATCAATGAATTAACAATAGTCGATAATTTAAGTTAAATACCCGAACTAGTGAGGGTGAAACGGAAAACAACTTGGTCTGAGTTCCGCCCCAGCCAGCACGCAGTCATCGGCCCGAGGGCGGATATCAGCGGCTGGCAGGCGGCAGTGCTCGGCACGCGCTTGCCGATCACAGCCTGCAGTTGCGGCGCTAGCGCTCGCGGGAGGTGATTTATCAGTACTCGGACCGACGGAGGCCCGAGCACTGATTTCTGACGCGCGCCGTATACCTATGATTTATTACTTGTATTAAATTTCGCATGTGGTGTAGGGGAATGTTTCCCGCGCGATGACGCACCATGCTGGAAGCGAACTAAAATTAAGAGAAACTAAAATCCGTATGAACTGTGTTGTTTTTCTTACAACAAATTAACAAGCCGTGACAATTACGTTGGTAAGCTCCAGATCCTTACACTATTCACTGAACATTATTATTGTTAAAAATAATCTTTACTGCGAGTCTACCCGGGCCCATGCCGCCATCTTTGAAGTCCGCTGTTTTACCATTATAATTTTGTATGCGACTGGCGCGCCACAAGACAAGGTACGTATTTACAAATTCCTTTGTGGATCTTTGGCTGTATTTTGTACTATCCAATACATTGATTTTTAGCATTATATAAATTATTTTTTTTGCAAAGCATACGAAAGTAGAACTATGCACATCGTAATTTTATGCGCCAAGCTCAAACGGCAACATTAATATGTATGTGTGTGTATATATATATATACACACATAAAAACTAGGCACAGTCGGCCAATCAGCGGCTAATCATCGCTTCAGCGGCTTCCTATCCGCAGCCGCTTATGAGCCGTCATCGGCCCGATGTTAAGTCGATGGACAAAACCCACATCGGCCCGCACGCGGATGCCGATGTTGGACCGATAAATTTGCCGCCTTCGGCCCGATGGGCAAAACCTACATCGGCCCGCAGGCGGATGCCGATGTTGGACCGATAAGTTTGCCGCCCTCGGCTCGATGTTGAGCCGATGGACAAAACTTAATCGGCCCGCAGGCGGATGCCGATGTTGGACCGATAAGTTTGCTGCCCTCGGCCCGCTATCGGGCCGCTGTAGATGTGCTGGCTGGGGCGGGGTTAGCGAATAGTGTGATGACTTAGGCGTCAGTCAGCTGTTGGACAACCCGGCTAACTGCTCTGAAAATTGCCCCCAGAATGCTGCGGAACAGCCGGAAATTTCCTATATTGGATAAATGCACGCCATCTTGGCGGAAAACCTTCGCCGGGCTGTTCCAAAGGTACTTATGGCTCCAGTAGAACAGACCAACGCAGCATTAGCGGATGCAAAGCGAGCCGCTCCCGTATCAAAATCGACATGGCGCCATTTCTGGATCAAGTCAGTTTGAATGCGCAGTCCTGGTATATACCAGAAATGCGTAATTCTCGTATACCAGAAATGCGCAATTCTCCTTGTACCAGGATCATCGAAATGCACAATTCTGGTATACAGGCAATGTGCAATTCTTGCATAGCAGGACTGACAATTGGTGCAATTCTCATTATTCTATAATTATCGGATATACATTTGTCTGGCACAATTTTGATACATACCAGAGCAAAAGTAAAAAATACTGCCATCTTCATGCGCCGGCTACCGTAAAGTCGAATTTTATGCCGAGGCTTCGCAGGAGGTTCACAAAAAGCCTGTGTTACGGCGCCAGTGTAGCCTGTAAGCCAAAGTCATGATATAAATAAATAAATACAAAAGATAAGTTTGCTCAATGCTAATAAAGTTCCATTTAATAAATAAACTAAATGCATGATATAAAAAATACTTTGATATCATGTCTTGCAAAAATGACAGGCGCTGCAGATATCGAAATCATGTTTTAGTTTTTGCAAATTTCCATTTGTTGATCGCGTAAAGTGTAAGAATAGTAAACAAAAACATATGAGGACAAATTTGGAAGAAGAAGATATTAATATTTTATTAAATAGTATTTGTTTTATTCCTGATCTCATCCATCCATCCATCCATTTCAGGTGTTGTCTTTTATCTATCGCTTGCATGCCTCCTCCTTTTTCAACCTGTCGTCTTCTACACACGATATGTGACAACAGTATCAGAGTCATATCAATATGAAATAATAGTTTCTAAAATGAAAATGAAAACAAATTGAAAGTTGAAGGACAATCAACCGAGAATCGTATGATTTTGGTGAGTGACACGGAACTATCGGTATATTAATACATTCAAACTGTTATCATACTAAAGGGACGATGTAAAAAATACATAGCTATGATAGTAAAATGAATCCCAGTTAAGCTTTAATGACTTCGATATTGGAATGTTACTCTTTACTGGGATACTATATGAGTCAGAGTATAGGCTACTGCTAAATTAACCAAATTACGTATTTGTGTATAACATATATAAAACCAACATCTCAATTCAATGATAGCAAACTTTTCTACAAATATGTGGGTAGCCCTGAAAAGAGCTGTTTGGTTTGTGTGTGGCTCTGAAAAGAGCCGTTATTGTTGTTGTCTTCGGGTGGTTTAGAACCGATATATCAGTGATATATGGGCACAAATGTTGTGGAAGGCTGCTGTGATGTCGGCACCAAACCTGTCTCGCCACATCCTCTCGTCGCGGTAGCTTGGCAGTTGTTCAGAGGAAACACCTTTCATCGCCTTGAACTTCAGTTTGGCTTTCGCCCAGTAGCTTTCGATGGCTTGCGTGTGTACACTTGTGGCTAGATCGACGAAGTTCTCGCTGTGATTCACAGTAGCGTAGGTGTAGTTATTGTTTCGGCTCAGTTGACGGCATGCAGCCCACTGATCGCTGTGGATGATCGATCCGGACAGCACGACACGCTCGATGATGGGGAGCAGCGTCACCGCTCGACGGTCTTGTACGAGCTCCATGTAGCCGACTCCAGGCGTTTTTGAAGTGTCGCAGAGGCCGAACACCCACTGGTCCGATGCAGGGACTCGACCATGATGGTACTTGGGCTTGTGCCGGAACAATGACTCGTCGATCTGCATGATGATATTAGCCCTACCGAGAAGTAAAATTGGGCCTAACATTTAAATTAGGGCTATGTCAATACTATGATTGATCGCATGATTACATAAGTGTAAACACAATAGTACGATTTTTCGCATGATTACAGAAGTGTCATTATATGACTACATTCTTGAAGTCTGTAAGGATGTGTCAAAAGTTTTGTTTGGATCAACAAATGGTAATTTAAATATTTTTTTAAAGCTATTCCTTGTATTGAATGTTTTAATTTTTTATCATGTAACATGAATGATTCATAATATTATGTATATAATGATCAATATTACGCAGTATTGTTGAATGCTCAACTATGCTCAAATGAAAATTTATTGTAATTTTACATTGTGAAACATACAATTAATAATGTTATTATAAATATGCAGCTATGGCCTTTCGTGAAGGTTGGGAACACACTGGCTGATGTTTGGACCAACGTTGGTTAATGGATGGAGTAACGTTGGCACTATGTATCCTGTTGACGTTGGCCCAACGTAATGTTGCTGTGTTTGTGCAACGTCAAACCAACGAACAAAATAACGTTGCGGCAACAATATCTGCTGGTGTTGCGCCAACGGTTGGCACATGGTTGGCTGACTGTCGAAGTGCCAGCCGGGGAGCCATCGCCACACTGATGGATTGTCTAGGTTTATATGTTTTTACATTATGTGAAAGGTAGGTTTACGCATTTAAGTCGTCTGCCACGTAATTTCATTTGCTAGCGAATCGGCAAGTTATTCGCCTCCCTTCTTCTATTTATGTTCCACTCCACCTGCCACGCATTATGCCCCTCATTTTGTTTGTCAGAGCCAATAGAAGTCACTGCACATAGCTTCTTAGTCTTGAATATGCAAACAAAATCAACAGTCTTAGCCCTGTAAAAGAAGTTGCATACTATTGATAATGGTTACTACGTGGTGGAATGTAAAAATCGATATTTCGACGTGAAAATAATTTTTTTTCTGACGTCGTTGTACGTAAAATAGCGATACGACAACTGCCCATAGAATATACCTTTGCAAACATTTATATATACATATCACCTGCATGCATACAAGGTGGTACAGTTTGACCGTAACTCCAGTGAAAAAATTGCGATGACATCATGAATAACATAACCCTTAATTTACACGAATCTGCTAGATTCAGCTCTGTCCACTTTTTTGTTTTCTTATAGGTGAGCATTCATCTTAGCCGCAATAGGATATATTTCAGTGTGAAGCCTCTGCCAAAATATATACATCGAAAGGGTAAGCTGTTTGGAGAATGACCTATGTATGTGCATTGTATATAATATGTCAAATGATCATTGCCCAAAAAGTGGATATCATACTGGACATGAATCAGTGTTCTCCTGGGACAACTCTATGTGTTGGATATGTATTTTAAAAGCGTCTATTCTCCCAAACAACTCAAATCACACGTACACACCATGCGTGGGACCATTTTAATTGGACATGAGGACCTTCTTGTTTTACATGTTTTTGAGTTACGCTAAGGATATACATGAAAATCGTCCTCTACGTATTTCAGTTGCTAGACAGGACAATTTGAATTACACATTTAGGTGACACATTTGACCTGAATTTGAAAATATCCAGCCGCGTTAGTGAATCGTCGACGCACGCAGCCAAAACAACTGTAGCATTCGCGACCGCCGCCTTCTGTTTATGGCTGAACCAACAAAGACTATTGCAGTTATCACCAACAGTGCTTGAACAATGGCTACAGGTACTGGCATGCAACATCTGTCTTGCAATAACTGTCTCGTTCGTCTCATTGCCATGCCAGCACTGCTTCGACATCATGTACTCCAGCAATGGTAACATTTCCAAAGCAGCTTATTTGTGGGAACGGTATGATGAGTGCGAGTCTATTGTATATACTCCGCACAAGCACACGAGTAAGGCGTTTGCAATAGCAGTGACGACTCGGACAGTAACCACACACCTAGAGTCGGGGCCACGAAATTGCACGCGCTCTGGTTGAATACAGGACAGCTACCGACTTTCGCGGGTCGCAGTGTGGACGAGCAGTGGCTACACATATCGCGCTAGTAACTCATGAACACATCTATGCTCGACGACTAGCAATCATTTAAAGAAACCAAAATACACGAGACGACGTATGTTATACTTGAAAAAGAGACAACCGCCGAAGAAAGCTGAAATCATTACGATTGATGAAACATTGAAGTTTGGATTCGGGAGTATGTGCATACTATATCAGGATAAATTAACCCGTGCGTTAGGCGCGGCCGGTTGGTCTCGGTAAATATGGAACAGGAATGTATTTGTATATTTATAACACCTAAGATTGCGAGAACATGGGAATGGTGGGAATTTGTTAGATTTGATTTTGTCTTCTCAAAATGAATTAGCTGACATTGTTAAAGTACACGAATATTTGGGTTCAAGCGATCATAACCAGTAAAAATAAAAACAGGGAATATATATAAAAACAATGGAGGACGAACTTCAACAAAGGCAGACATAAAGAGATGAGAACATATCTAGCAAATATATATTGGAATAATTTGTTGAGGAACAAGACGGCAACAGATTGCTGGACTTGTTTAAAATATGAGATTGAGGGTATTATTGAGATATTTGTTCCATTATGAAAACCCGGAATAGGTCCAGGAAGAAACACCTGCAAAAATGCTTTTAGAAAATTGGACTAAATATAAATGGAAATGTAGAAGACTAAAACAAACTACAAAGAGGCACTTAACCTAGCTACAACTGAAATTGGAAAATCCAAAAGAACCTTTAAAAAAATTGGGAGGGAATATACAAATGACAGCCAGAGTTTGTATACTTGTGCAAGAAGTAAACAGAACGTTCGAGCTAAGGTTGGACCACTAGAAAACAACAGTGAAAACATAGTTCCAGACGGGTTTCAAATGGCAGAAGTCCTGAATGAGTATTTCAGCTCAGATATTACCACATAAGATATCAGCTCACTTCCAGTTCCAGTTACTAAATTTGAGGGGGATAAATCATGTCATTTAGAGTAGTTATTTGTAACTCCTGAAATGATAGCAAAGAAAATTTAGAAGACGAAAGATATATATCAACTGGAGTTGATGGGATACCACCAAAACTGCTTCAGAAAAGTGTACAGTAAATTAGTACACCACTTGCAAAAGTATTTAACTTGTCATTAGAAGATGAAATAGTTCGTTCTAAATGGAAAGAAGCAAACATTACGTCGCTGTTTAAGAAGGGATCGAGGAACGTGTTAGAAAATTAGAGATCATTGAGTTTAATATCAGTTGTATGCAAATTCCTCGAAACATTAATTAGATAAAACATGGTGGAATTCCTTGTAAAACATCAACTAATAAATACATATCAACATGGGTTTCTAAAAGCATGGTCATGTTTAGCTAATCTCTTATGTGTTTGGAAGAAATTACATAGTGGGAAGATGATGGGTCACAAGTGGATGTTGTCTACTTAGATTTTTAGATAACTTTCGATAAAGTGCCACATCAAAGATTGTTGCTTAAGCTAAAAGCCCATGGCATAGGTAATGATGTAAACAACTGGGTAGAAAAGTGGCATACACACGTTAGACAGAGAGTTATAGTAGATGGTGAGATTTCAATTTGGAAATATGTTTTCAGAGGGGTACCACAGGGGGTCAGTAATAGGCACTATATTGTTTTTAATATAAACAAAATATCTGGCAGATGACATATTTAGCAAAGTACTGAAAGTTGCAGATGACACAAAAGTATTCAGAAAGGTTGCAAATGATACAGATAAACAGAGTTTACAGGATGATTTAGATAAATTAATTATATGTTCAAAAAAGCGGCAAATGTTATTCTATTCTGGAAGTGTAAGTACATACACATAGGACTTTGGAACATAGACGAAGAATATAAAATGGGGGATGCTGTTCTAGGTAGAACAACACAAGGAGGAACATTTACTGCTGACATGATAGTTTCAGAGCAATGTGGGATTATTATTATTGCTGCTTCAAAAAGAACTAAAATTCTAGGACTAATTAGAATAACTATCACGTATAAGGAGAAACAGCTAATTGTACAACTGTACACAGCAATAGTTAGGCCGAATTTGGAACATTTTATACAAGCATGGAGGCCATATCGTAAGAAGGACATAGACAAACTAGAAAGAATACAAGGAACAACAACTAGAATGATTGCTGAACCGAGAGACCTTAGCTATGAAAGCAGCTTTTTAGAATGTGGTTTGACAACACTATTGTCCAGGAAACTAAGAGAATATCAAATAGAAGTGTTTAAAGTGTGACTGGTTATGAAGATACTGATATTAATATGTTCTTCAAAATTTAAGGAAGCAGTAGAATCAAAGGACACAAAGCAGCACTAGTTAAGGAACAGTGGAGGTTGGACATGAAAAAGTATTCATTTTCACAGAGGGTGATACATGAATGGAACACACTGTCAAATGTTTGTGTTAATGCTAGTAGTGTGAATATGTTTTAAAATAGAATTAACAAATATCTGGTAAGGGCGGGCTATACGTGGATGATAACATTGTTGGACGACTCTCGATAAACCAATGGCTTCCTTGTCCACTTGTCATCTGAAACTTGTTGTTAAGAATGTCAATCTTGTTAAATCTTGTTCAATGAAAAATCAACCAGATTTAATTAATATGTTGGAGTGAAATATTTTATATGGCAACTTTACTACTAACAAATTATGGGGCAATATTAGTATATACAATGCGTCCAGCTATGACCAAGCTGATGTAGAATTGCTTCCCGGTTTCGGTGCCTACACTGGGTGGTGCACAACGCCTTGGCGAGGCTGGTGGAGGTACTGCTGGGACAAGACATCCACAAATATGCGTCCTGTCGACTTCTCATGTATTAAACCCTTCTTCTACCCGTTCTGTCTTTCAGTCTTATCAATTTGGACAGTTAGACTATTGTGTTTTATTAATAATATCAATTGGTTGATCATACGTATCATGCAATATATGCCTGTTGGAGTCAGCGAAGGCTTTACTGCCGAACACACTGCATGTTTCGCGGCTCGCTCCACGCATCCGACTGCTTCGGCCTCCGCCCACTGCCTCACAGAGGACTGAGAAAGTAAGAATAGATTAAGAGTCGTCGGACTCCACGAGTTTGTTAAGTTGAACATTAACGGACGATAAGCTACTTTGTTATTACAAGAATCAATTGCGACATTTTGATGATGTCAAATACTGTATAACAATGTAAATGTAAGTTATTGTATAATGCAGTATCCAGTCATTAGTGCCGCACAAAACGTTACGCTATACGCTACATCCCTGGCCCGTCTGTTCATTGCAACACAAATTCTGGGAAGCATTCGACCAAGTTGTAATTATTGCACGAAAGAATATTTGTAAGTAATACTTTGAACAGCTGGGTGCATTGAGGCAGGGTGGATCGAACGAAAATACCGAAACATCGATTGAGAGTGAGACGTCTTGCAAGACCAATCAGCTGGTTTGTATGTGTAGTTGTTGCACGCACAGCCGTATCTGGCGTAGCAGTTGACGTGACCAAGGCCGTAGGTACTCGCCATCATGAAGTCGCCTCCATCAGGGCTGATTCTTCCCATCATAGACAATTCGTGGCATTCACTGTAGCGAAAATATCACCTTTACAATGCAATACAACATTAAACACATATACTGCGTTAAATTCCTCGGGAGACACAAGCTCGGCGGGGCACCAAAACAAAAGGGGTTAATTAATTTATAAACCAGCATAGTCTTGCTGTCTTATTATTCAGTAAGTTATTCCAAACTTTATTCGCTAGATATGTTCTAATATCTTTATAATTGCCTTTGTTGATGTTTCTCCACCATTGCATGTTATGTATGTTCCCTGTTTTTACTTTTATGTTAACATGGATTTGGTTATGATGACTGTAACAAAATTAAATACAACACATTGCCACTTCTGGTTGTTTCCAAGATATGTTGAGTAAGGAAACAATAATCAAAGAGCCACATTGACAGACAACATCAAGGCGTTGTTGCGGATACTGAAATACGAAGATCTGATTAGAACGGACCATTGCAACGGCGATCCATGACAGCCGACCTTCCAACGGAAGATGGCGTCACGTGATGACTATAATAATTTAGAGGCCCGATGTTTTGAAAAAAGACGGCTATGGAGGCTATGGTGACAGAGCAAAGAAACAGAAGCAACAGCGACAAAGATGGGAGAACATCACCGCTTATTTCTTCGGAACGGTGACTGTGGCGGGTAGAATAGTACTCTGTGTTAATAGTACTCTGTGTTAATAGTACTCTGTGTTAATAGTACCCTGTGTTAATAGTACTCTGTGTTAATAGTACTCTGTGTTAATAGTACTCTGTGTTAATCGCATTCTCTGTGTTAATAGTACTATGTGTTAATAGTACTCTGTGTTAATCGCATTCTCTGTGTTAATAGTACTCTGTGTTAATAGTACTCTGTAGAGCACTGAATGTGAATTGTATATAGAAAATAAATATAATAACAATAACAATAATAATTATGATGCGCATACACATGCTTCATAGTAACCCATACCTTTACAATAAGAGTCTCACTAACGGAATAATCCTAAACATGGTATGTTTTTAATGCTATACTATATCGAGCAATATAATCTCCAAATTTGAAGTAATTGCACTTGCGCTGCCTGTGTCTGTCTGTGTCTATCGACTGTTATTTCAGAATACCCTCAATCCGTATGATCAGTTACATGTTATGAAAAGATATCGAGGGAGAGAGCGGGGTTTGGAGGGTGGTATGGAGACAACAAGGAGGTACGGAGTGAAAGATTAAACGTCAGTTTAAAATCATTTAATCATCTTCTTGTTTGTGTTTAATTACCACCGAAGCTAATATGTATTTACATTACAGGTGCATATCTAATAACTAAGCTCCTTAATATCAGTATGCACTGCTCAGGAGAAAATGCAGTCGCTGCAAGAGTTTATGACTCACAGTTAAGTTTCGCTAGGGTATTGCCAATGGCAATCACAACTTCATGCCCAACTGCAGGTTTCACGTAGTGCTCACACCATACGAAGGAAGTGACGTGGATGTTTGACATAGAACATGTAATAATTGTAGAAAACACGCACGTCGTTGCTAACAATCGAACATAACTACGAACTTCTACTGAATATTCTGAGTTATGTAATCTATATCGAACGTCTAAACACGTAATATCGCCACCCCTTGGAATTTTTAATTGTTTCTAATGTACAAACCATCCCTGTGGGCCCCTGGGCACGCATACAACATTCCAGCCCCACACAGCGATGGAGACATAGTCACTAACCACGTTATATCATAGATGGGATAATTGTGATTTGACTACACTGGGATCATCTATTATTTGACACTGTGCATCATCTGGTTAGAGCAATCAATTATGTAATATTAATTTATAATTCCTTGACTGGTTAATTTATATAGTTTTCAATCATATGTAGCACATTATTATAGTGCTAAAGCACTGGCGTCGCAAACAAAATGACTAGGGTTTTAATATTTGTCAAGAAAATACAATGATATACCAATCAATCCTTAACCCATTGCAATAGTTTAGCAAACATCGGATCCATCTAATATATTATATTTTATTATGTGTCCCCAATGTGTACCAGCACTACTGAAATTGTCTACACAGGCATACACATAGAAACCGCATTATATATTCACTTAGGCCAGAACCTTTCTCCTGTGTACATATAAATACTATCCATCTCTATTAATCATCTGGGGTTATAACTTAGCACTGGCTAAAGTTTTGCAGTATGGCACAAACAAATGAGAATAAATTGAAAGTGTTTCAAACAATACGTCTATAGTGAATGATAAAGATACTCAGGCCTGTGAAAGCACCGAAGATCTAAACATGCGCGCGTGTGCGTTACCAATAGCAGAGGACATCATAACTAGTCAAAAATAATTAATAATAATTAACTTATATGGCTCCTATATCCTCAGGATCCTGAGCGCAGAGGCGCAACAAAACAGAATCATTAAGCATAATCGTGAACAGGGACGCGCAAAAGTCATTATCAAAACAAGGACAACCGAAGATTTATGTGGAATTGCAATTTGGAATAAATATGCCTTGAGTTTTTTTCAGAAGATAGCTGTAGTTTCAGATGTTTTCAAAGTGATGTGGGGTTAACTCGAGACCCTAGGCGCAGCGAGAGAGAAAACACGTTTGCCCAAGTTAAGTTTTGTTTTAGGCATAATAAGTTGTTGTGAAATTGGTTATCTGAGCTGCCTAGGGATATTTGAAAGATGCAGGAGACTACCCAAGTAGGGTGGTTGTTGTGTAGTAGAGCACGATATGTAAGCGTGCACAGCTTAACATTAATTCGATATGTAACAGGACGACAGTGTAACTGTTTAAGTAGTAGTAATGATGGTGAAAACCGAGGCGCCCTGAGTACCACACGTGCCAGACAACGTTTTACTCGTTGGAGTTTAGCCAAGCCTGTTTTAGCAATGCTATTTAGTAGTGAATTACAATAGTCAAGGAGGCTACTAATTAATAGTGTTGATATATTACTGAGAGTGCATGCAAACTGGCTGTCCTAGGGCTAGTCATTTCGCGATTAGACTATTGTAACGGTCTACTATGTGCAGCAACAGACCAGCAACTCCACAAGCTGCAGCTGGTCCAGAACCGTGCTGCGAGACTGGTTGTCAGGCCACGGGTACCGCATGGGCAGATTGTGCACATCACACCGATCTTAAAACAACTTCACTGGCTTCCAGTCAAGCAGCGGGTTGTGTACAAGCTTTGCCTGATTGTTCATAACAGTCTGCACGGCACGTGCGAGATGAGCGGCTGAGGCAGGCATCATACCTACAACTTGTACCTTGTCATCCGAAAAGAAAATTGCACGAGCTGGCTTTAGGGTGGCTGGTCCAGACGCGTGGCATACATTGCCTGCAGCTATCCGCAGCATTGACTCTAAGACGGTGCTTAAGTCAAAACTAAAAACACATTTGTGGCAGATGTATATTTTGGTTGCACTGTAAATTGTTTTTATTTATTTTTAAGTTTTTAATTTTATTTTGTATTGTTCATAAAAATAATTACTCTTTTACTTTATGTGCAATTCTATTATAGTAAATGTCCTTTACATTGTAACACGCACTGAGGTGCTATAAGCAAGATTTTAACGTGACATAAGAAAGTGTAACCAAAGTGCAGTCAAGGTTGTACAATTATCGCTTTTCGTATTCCATAATACACAATTTCAATAACACATCGCTGCAGCTATTATATTTTATTTTACAGAATTGATGCTACATCCTATTTATTTACATAACAAGAATGCATTTATAAAATTACATTTGCGCACCAGCCTAACGCCGCTTAGATAATATGAACTCAGACACACAGTTCAACCATCTGTAGGCATTAGATCGAATTAAACGCTGTTGGCGCTTTTGCAGCCACGCGTGTCTGCCAAATTGTGGCTTAAGGTCATATGAAGCATATAGAAAGTTGAGGTTCTCCTGTATTTGGCGCGGGAATGTTTGAACTGTCTCTAACCCTCATAAATAAACTCATAAACGTCCCAAGTTCACAAAATGCCGAAATTTACAGAAAACAATTGATGTGTCTGATCCCCTGTGGAATGTAAACAAGGTGATTGTTAAACAGGAAAGTGGAAGTGGAGATGGGAGTTACACATATATCTCGGAGGCTAAAAGGAAAGGTACTTAGCTCATGTGTAACACCAGCCTACATATAAGACCTAGAGACACGGACAAATAAATGTTGACGAAGACAGCAGATGCGCTTAGAGTTGAGGGTAGAAGGAGAAGAGGAAGACCGAAACTGAGATTGGAGAACTGCGTGAAGAGAGACTTGGCGGAAGTGGAATGGGAGTGGAGAATGCGAGAGAGGGATAGATTGAGTGGAGACTGTTGATGGAGACGGTATCAGAAATCGACGACCGATATCGGTGCCAGCCTCACTCGGACTACACGGATGAAGAGCAGAGCACCACCAACTTCACATAGAAATCATATATACAGGACAACGCAAGTAATTCACTTAACATTGCGACACAATTATTATCATCATGTGGCGCCATCTTCCGTCGGAAGGTCGGCTGTCATGGATCGCCTCTGCACTGGTCCGTACTAATCAGATCTTCATATTTCATATTCCATTCCATGCCTTGATGTTGTCATTCAATGTTCTAAAACAGTGATTAACAAGATCATAAGACAACTAGTTTTCCAATGATAATAATATTTCGTTGATATGTTAATCAGTTTGAAACAAATAAATTTCCGATTTCTAGATTAACCATCGGTCGCTACTCGGCGCCACTAGCACGACCCTTTTACTCACCAAAATTTCAATCGCTAGGTGACAAAAGTAAACAAGCTAATTATACACAACCTCACATGATCTCCGATCTGTGACAGATGTTGTCTGCCCAAGTGGCTCTTGGTATTCCCTTGCCTCTTTTACCCTCCACCATTCCCTCCAATATGTCCCGTTACCCGACCAGAGTAATTAATAAATACACCAACACAATATGATTATTTCAGATCAACGCGAACAATCGTCTAGTTGAACATTCTTTTTATTATTGTCATGGTTGGTCAATGTGGTGGCTCCGCCGAGTGACCATGATTGGCATTAGTGGTCATGGGCATCAGCCAATAGGAGGTGATATGGTTGGTAACAAGTTTACTCTAAATACTGTGCAGCAGATATAATCCTACTTCTGACACCACTGTCACGAGACGACACGACACACGTAGGAGGGGTTCCCCTGTTATTAGCCGGAAGGATAACACACCGATGCTTCTTGAACAGTTTATTCAGTCTTACTGAAGACCCTGTAACTATGATTTACAGTGAAGTATATTTATACACGACCACACCACAAGCCATTCCTCACTTTTAAAACAACACATGAACAGTAACAGAGAATCCTTAGTACTTCAATCCAATAACCTACAATTACCATCAGCCATCAGTCAACACACATCTGTGTTACACAAGATAGTAGTCTATGAATCTCTATCACCTCCCAATTAATTATTAAATGCCCAACATGTTCTGAAGCTGTACACCCTAGTCTTGCTAAATCCGCAGGAACAAAATAGACGCGACAAAATATAGTCCAGCCCAAAACTCAGAAATGTCGGCCGGACTACCTGGAATACGAATCAACGTCAACCCGTAGCGTATTTGGGGGTGGGGTATTGGACCATGCCCCTTTGGCTTAGTATTGTAGTATTGTATTTTTCGTATATAACCTGATGCAGAAAATGTGAGTTAAATGCTTTTTTTCGTTTTTCGAAACTTTTGTGATCGTAATTAATGTCTGATGGTGTTTAAATTATCAACGCATGTCTCCAGACTTTATTTTCTGTGCAATCACAAATGGTTTAACTATGCACAGAGGAAAGGATTATCTACACCACTTCGCGGATTAATGATACGTTAATTAAAAAACCTTAACTGTTGAAACAGGGTTGGTTAAGCCACCCAATATCCAAAGGAGGGTTAGTTGAGCGGTTAAAGGGAGAAGACGAGTGTTATATACTCCAAAATAACTAATGATGAACTTGCTTGCCTCTTAGCCTCCCTCTCGTTATCCTAAATACGCCACTGACGTACGTTATGTAGCAGCACTATTTGCGTAGACTGCCGTACGCTACTGAACAAAGGCGCATACGATAAATCCAGACTCATTCTCATACACCACTATGTCACAGTCACCGCTATTCCTACTGTGTTTTTCGTTCTGTCCTGTTCGATGGCATTGAGAGGTGATGACTTTGCCCTGTGCAAGCCACTTAATTGTGCAATTTTGGTTGTTACCTAAATCCCTGGTTACTCTACTTTTAAATCAATATGTGTTGAAATTTCAGGTTCTTTTTTCGCGGATTACTAAATTCTGCAACGGCACGGAATAAAAGCCGGTTGGCGGACTTGCCCCAGGGGCGGACTAGTCCCGGTCTCCCCTTCGTGTACCTTTACCTCAATATTTGCCACAGACACAGGGGCGGTCTAAGACCCCCTTCATGGCTTAGGGGGTCTTCATACCCCTAAGACCCCCCCTGGATCAGCTGCTGTCACAAATAAAATTGTTAAATGTTATCCTTGATAACGCTGGAGATACCAGTGGTTAATGTAGCCCACTTCCCGTACAGTAGACCGGGTATATATGGAGACGTCTACATGTTGACGTCAGTGGCGTATTTAGGATAACGAGAGGGAGGCTAAGAGGCAAGCAAGTTCATCATTAGTTATTTTGGAGTATATAACACTCGTCTTCTCCCTTTAACCGCTCAACTAACCCTCCTTTGGATATTGGGTGGCTTAACCAACCCTGTTTCAACAGTTAAGGTTTTTTAATTAACGTATCATTAATCCGCGAAGTGGTGTAGATAATCCTTTCATCTGTGCATAGTTAAACCATTTGTGATTGCACAGAAAATAAAGTCTGGAGACAAGCGTTGATAATTTAAACACCATCAGACATTAATTACGATCACAAAAGTTTCGAAAAACGTAAAAAAAGCATTTAACTCACATTTTCTGCATCAGGTTATATACGAAAAATACAATACTACAATACTAAGCCAAAGGGGCATGGTCCAATACCCCACCCCCAAATACGCTACGGGTTGACGTTGATTCGTATTCCAGGTAGTCCGGCCGACATTTCTGAGTTTTGGGCTGGACTATATTTTGTCGCGTCTATTTTGTTCCTGCGGATTTAGCAAGAATAGGGTGTACAGCTTCAGAACATGTTGGGCATTTAATAATTAATTGGGAGGTGATAGAGATTCATAGACTACTATCTTGTGTAACACAGATGTGTGTTGACTGATGGCTGATGGTAATTGTAGGTTATTGGATTGAAGTACTAAGGATTCTCTGTTACTGTTCATGTGTTGTTTTAAAAGTGAGGAATGGCTTGTGGTGTGGTCGTGTATAAATATACTTCACTGTAAATCATAGTTACAGGGTCTTCAGTAAGACTGAATAAACTGTTCAAGAAGCATCGGTGTGTTATCCTTCCGGCTAATAACAGGGGAACCCCTCCTACGTGTGTCGTGTCGTCTCGTGACAGTGGTGTCAGAAGTAGGATTATATCTGCTGCACAGTATTTAGAGTAAACTTGTTACCAACCATATCACCTCCTATTGGCTGATGCCCATGACCACTAATGCCAATCATGGTCACTCGGCGGAGCCACCACATTGACCAACCATGACAATAATAAAAAGAATGTTCAACTAGACGATTGTTCGCGTTGATCTGAAATAATCATATTGTGTTGGTGTATTTATTAATTACTCTGGTCGGGTAACGGGACATATTGGAGGAATGGTGGAGGGTAAAAGAGGCAAGGGAATACCAAGAGCCACTTGGGCAGACAACATCTGTCACAGATCGGAGATCATGTGAGGTTGTGTATAATTAGCTTGTTTACTTTTGTCACCTAGCGATTGAAATTTTGGTGAGTAAAAGGGTCGTGCTAGTGGCGCGAGTAGCGACCGATGGTTAATCTAGAAATCGGAAATTTATTTGTTTCAAACTGATTAACATATCAACGAAATATTATTATCATTGGAAAACTAGTTGTCTTATGATCTTGTTAATCACTGTTTTAGAACATTGAATGACAACATCAAGGCATGGAATGGAATATGAAATATGAAGATCTGATTAGTACGGACCAGTGCAGAGGCGATCCATGACAGCCGACCTTCCGACGGAAGATGGCGCCACATGATGATAATAATTGTGTCGCAATGTTAAGTGAATTACTTGCGTTGTCCTGTATATATGATTTCTATGTGAAGTTGGTGGTGCTCTGCTCTTCATCCGTGTAGTCCGAGTGAGGCTGGCACCGATATCGGTCGTCGATTTCTGATACCGTCTCCATCAACAGTCTCCACTCAATCTATCCCTCTCTCGCATTCTCCACTCCCATTCCACTTCCGCCAAGTCTCTCTTCACGCAGTTCTCCAATCTCAGTTTCGGTCTTCCTCTTCTCCTTCTACCCTCAACTCTAAGCGCATCTGCTGTCTTCGTCAACATTTATTTGTCCGTGTCTCTAGGTCTTATATGTAGGCTGGTGTTACACATGAGCTAAGTACCTTTCCTTTTAGCCTCCGAGATATATGTGTAACTCCCATCTCCACTTCCACTTTCCTGTTTAACAATCACCTTGTTTACATTCCACAGGGGATCAGACACATCAATTGTTTTCTGTAAATTTCGGCATTTTGTGAACTTGGGACGTTTATGAGTTTATTTATGAGGGTTAGAGACAGTTCAAACATTCCCGCGCCAAATACAGGAGAACCTCAACTTTCTATATGCTTCATATGACCTTAAGCCACAATTTGGCAGACACGCGTGGCTGCAAAAGCGCCAACAGCGTTTAATTCGATCTAATGCCTACAGATGGTTGAACTGTGTGTCTGAGTTCATATTATCTAAGCGGCGTTAGGCTGGTGCGCAAATGTAATTTTATAAATGCATTCTTGTTATGTAAATAAATAGGATGTAGCATCAATTCTGTAAAATAAAATATAATAGCTGCAGCGATGTGTTATTGAAATTGTGTAATATGGAATACGAAAAGCGATAATTGTACAACCTTGACTGCACTTTGGTTACACTTTCTTATGTCACGTTAAAATCTTGCTTATAGCACCTCAGTGCGTGTTACAATGTAAAGGACATTTACTATAATAGAATTGCACATAAAGTAAAACAGTAATTATTTTTATGAACAATACAAAATAAAATTAAAAACTTAAAATAAATAAAAACAATTTACAGTGCAACCAAAATATACATCTGCCACAAATGTGTTTTTAGTTTTGACTTAAGCACCGTCTTAGAGTCAATGCTGCGGATAGCTGCAGGCAATGTATGCCACGCGTCTGGACCAGCCACCCTAAAGCCAGCTCGTGCAATTTTCTTTTCGGATGACAAGGTACAAGTTGTAGGTATGATGCCTGCCTCAGCCGCTCATCTCGCACGTGCCGTGCAGACTGTTATGAACAATCAGGCAAAGCTTGTACACAACCCACTGCTTGACTGGAAGCCAGTGAAGTTGTTTTAAGATCGGTGTGATGTGCACAATCTGCCCATGCGGTACCCGTGGCCTGACAACCAGTCTCGCAGCACGGTTCTGGACCAGCTGCCGCTTGTGGAGTTGCTGGTCTGTTGCTGCACATAGTAGACCGTTACAATAGTCTAATCGCGAAATGACTAGCCCTAGGACAGCCAGTTTGCATGCACTCTCAGTAATATATCAACACTATTAATTAGTAGCCTCCTTGACTATTGTAATTCACTACTAAATAGCATTGCTAAAACAGACTTGGCTAAACTCCAACGAGTAAAACGTTGTCTGGCACGTGTGGTACTCAGGGCGCCTCGGTTTTCACCATCATTACTACTACTTAAACAGTTACACTGTCGTCCTGTTACATATCGAATTAATGTTAAGCTGTGCACGCTTACATATCGTGCTCTACTACACAACAACCACCCTACTTGGGTAGTCTCCTGCATCTTTCAAATATCCCTAGGCAGCTCAGATAACCAATTTCACAACAACTTATTATGCCTAAAACAAAACTTAACTTGGGCAAACGTGTTTTCTCTCTCGCTGCGCCTAGGGTCTCGAGTTAACCCCACATCACTTTGAAAACATCTGAAACTACAGCTATCTTCTGAAAAAAACTCAAGGCATATTTATTCCAAATTGCAATTCCACATAAATCTTCGGTTGTCCTTGTTTTGATAATGACTTTTGCGCGTCCCTGTTCACGATTATGCTTAATGATTCTGTTTTGTTGCGCCACTGCGCTCAGGTTCCTGAGGATATAGGAGCCATATAAGTTAATTATTATTAATTATTTTTGACTAGTTATGATGTCCTCTGCTATTGGTAACGCACACGCGCGCATGTTTAGATCTTCGGTGCTTTCACAGGCCTGAGTATCTTTATCATTCACTATAGACGTATTGTTTGAAACACTTTCAATTTATTCTCATTTGTTTGTGTCATACTGCAAAACTTTAGCCAGTGCTAAGTTATAACCCCAGATGATTAATAGAGATGGATAGTATTTATATGTACACAGGAGAAAGGTTCTGGCCTAAGTGAATATATAATGCGGTTTCTATGTGTATGCCTTTGTAGACAATTTCAGTAGTGCTGGTACACATTGGGGACACATAATAAAATATAATATATTAGATGGATCCGATGTTTGCTAAACTATTGCAATTGGTTAAGGATTGATTGGTATATCATTGTATTTTCTTGACAAATATTAAAACCCTAGTCATTTTGTTTGCGACGCCAGTGCTTTAGCACTATAATAATGTGCTACATATGATTGAAAACTATATAAATTAACCAGTCAAGGAATTATAAATTAATATAACATAATTGACTGCTCTAACCAGATGCTGCACAGTGTCAAATAATAGATGATCCCAGTGTAGTCAAATCACAATTATCCCATCTATGATATAACGTGGTTAGTGACTATGTCTCCATCGCTGTGTGGGGCTGGAATGTTGTATGCGTGCCCAGGGGCCCACAGGGATGGTTTGTACATTAGAAACAATTTAAAATTCCAAGGGGTGGCGATATTACGTGTTTAGACGTTCGATATAGATTACATAACTCAGAATATTCAGTAGAAGTTCGTAGTTATGTTCGATTGTTAGCAACGACGTGCGTGTTTTCTACAACTATTACATATTCTATGTCAAACATCCACGTCACTTCCTTCGTATGGTGTGAGCACTACGTGAAACCTGCAGTTGGGCATGAAGTTGTGATTGCCATTGGCAATACCCTAGCGAAACTTAACTGTGAGTCATAAACTCTTGCAGCGACTGCATTTTCTCCTGAGCAGTGCATACTGATATTAAGGAGCTTAGTTATTAGATATGCACCTGTAATGTAAATACATATTAGCTTCGGTGGTAATTAAACACAAACAAGAAGATGATTAAATGATTTTAAACTGACGTTTAATCTTTCACTCCGTACCTCCTTGTTGTCTCCATACCACCCTCCAAACCCCGCTCTCTCCCTCGATATCTTTTCATAACATGTAACTGATCATACGGATTGAGGGTATTCTGAAATAACAGTCGATAGACACAGACAGACACAGGCAGCGCAAGTGCAATTACTTCAAATTTGGAGATTATATTGCTTGATATAGTATAGCATTAAAAACATACCATGTTTAGGATTATTCCGTTAGTGAGACTCTTATTATAAAGGTATGGGTTACTATGAAGCCTGTGTATGCGCATCATAATTATTATTGTTATTGTTATTATATTTATTTTCTATATACAATTCACATTCAGTGCTCTACAGAGAATGCGATTAACACAGAGTACTATTAACACAGAGTACTATTAACACAGAGTACTATTAACACAGAGTACTATTAACACAGAGAATGCGATTAACACAGAGTACTATTAACACAGAGTACTATTAACACAGATAATGCGATTAACACAGAGTACTATTAACACAGAGTACTATTAACACAGAGTACTATTAACACAGAGTACTATTAACACAGAGTACTATTAACACAGAGTACTATTCTACCCGCCACAGTCACCGTTCCGAAGAAATAAGCGGTGATGTTCTCCCATCTTTGTCGCTGTTGTTTCTGTTTCTTTGCTCTGTCACCATAGCCTCCATAGCCGTCTTTTTTCAAAACATCGGGCCTCTAAATTATTATAGTCATCACGTGACGCCATCTTCCGTTGGAAGGTCGGCTGTCATGGATCGCCGTTGCAATGGTCCGTTCTATCTAATCAGATCTTCGTATTTCAGTATCCGCAACAACGCCTTGATGTTGTCTGTCAATGTGGCTCTTTGATTATTGTTTCCTTACTCAACATATCTTGGAAACAACCAGAAGTGGCAATGTGTTGTATTTAATTTTGTTACAGTCATCATAACCAAATCCATGTTAACATAAAAGTAAAAACCGGATAATATACATAACATGCAATGGTGGAGAAACATCAACAAAGGCAATTATAAAGATATTAGAACATATCTAGCGAATAAAGTTTGGAATAACTTACTGAATAATAACACAGCAAGACTATGCTGGTTTATAAATTAATTAACCCCTTTTGTTTTGGTGCCCCGCCGAGCTTGTGGCTCCCGAGGAATTTAACGCAGTATATGTGTTTAATGTTGTATTGCATTGTAAAGGTGATATTTTCGCTACAGTGAATGCCACGAATTGTCTATGATGGGAAGAATCAGCCCTGATGGAGGCGACTTCATGATGGCGAGTACCTACGGCCTTGGTCACGTCAACTGCTACGCCAGATACGGCTGTGCGTGCAACAACTACACATACAAACCAGCTGATTGGTCTTGCAAGACGTCTCACTCTCAATCGATGTTTCGGTATTTTCGTTCGATCCACCCTGCCTCAATGCACCCAGCTGTTCAAAGTATTACTTACAAATATTCTTTCGTGCAGTAATTACAACTTGATCGAATGCTTCCCAGAATTTGTGTTGCAATGAACAGACGGGCCAGGGATGTAGCGTATAGCGTAACGTTTTGTTCGGCACTAATGACTGGATACTGCATTATACAATAACTTACATTTACATTGTTATACAGTATTTGACATCATCAAAATGTCGCAATTGATTCTTGTAATAACAAAGTAGCTTATCGTCCGTTAATGTTCAACTTAACAAACTCGTGGAGTCCGACGACTCTTCATCTATTCTTACTTTCTCAGTCCTCTGTGAGGCAGTGGGCGGAGGCCGAAGCAGTGGGATGCGTGGAGCGAGCCGCGAAACATGCAATGTGTTCGGCAGTAAAGCCTTCGCTGACTCCAACAGGCATATATTGCATGATACGTATGATCAACCAATTGATATTATTAATAAAACACAATAGTCCAACTGTCCAAATTGATAAGACTGATAGACAGAACGGGTAGAAGAAGGGTTTAATACATGAGAAGTCGACAGGACGCATATTTGTGGATGTCTTGTCCCAGCAGTACCTCCACCAGCCTCGCCAAGGCGTTGTGCACCACCCAGTGTAGGCACCGAAACCGGGAAGCAATTCTACATCAGCTTGGTCATAGCTGGACGCATTGTATATAATAATATTGCCCCATAATTTGTTAGTAGTAAAGTTGCCATATAAAATATTTCACTCCAACATATTAATTAAATCTGGTTGATTTTTCATTGAACAAGATTTAACAAGATTGACATTCTTAACAACAAGTTTCAGATGACAAGTGGACAAGGAAGCCATTGTTTTATCGAGAGTCGTCCAACAATGTTATCATCCACGTATAGCCCGCCCTTACCAGATATTTGTTAATTCTATTTTAAAACATATTCACACTACTAGCATTAACACAAACATTTGACAGTGTGTTCCATTCATGTATCACCCTCTGTGAAAATGAATACTTTTTCATGTCCAACCTCCACTGTTCCTTAACTAGTGCTGCTTTGTGTCCTTTGGTTCTACTGCTTCCTTAAATTTTGAAGAACATATTAATATTAGTATCTTCATAACCAGTCACACTTTAAACACTTCTACTTGATATTCTCTTAGTTTCCTGGACAATAGTGTTGTCAAACCACATTCTAAAAAGCTGCTTTCATAGCTAAGGTCTCTCGGTTCAGTATTCATTTTAGTTGTTGTTCGTTGTATTCTTTCTAGTTTGTCTATGTCCTTCTTACGATATGGCCTCCATGCTTGTATACAATGTTCCAAATGCGGCCTAACTATTGCTGTGTACAGTTGTACAATTAGCTGTTTCTCCTTATACGTGATAGTTATTCTAATTAGTCCTAGAATTTTAGTTCTTTTTGAAGCAGCAATAATAACCCACATTGCTCTGAAACTATCATGTCAGCAGTAAATGTTCCTCCTTGTGTTGTTCTACCTAGAACAGCATCCCCCATTTTATATTCTTCGTCTATGTTCCAAAGTCCTATGTGTATGTACTTACACTTCCAGAATAGAATAACATTTGCCGCTTTTCTGAACATATAACTAATTAAGATCATCCTGTAAACTCTGTTTATATGTATCATTTGTAACCTTTCTGAATACTTTTGTGTCATCTGCAACTTGCAGTACTTTGCTAGATATGTCATCTGCCAGATCTTTTGTTTATATTAAAAACAATATAGTGCCTATTACTGACCCCTGTGGTACCCCTCTGAAAACATATTTCCAAATTTAAATCTCACCATCTACTATAACTCTCTGTCTAACGTGTGTATGCCACTTTTCTACCCAGTTGTTTACATCATTACCTATGCCATGGGCTTTTAGCTTAAGCAACAATCTTTGATGTGGCACTTTATTGAAAGTTATCTAAAAATCTAAGTAGACAACATCCACTTGTGACCCATCATCTTCCCACTTTGTAATTTCTTCCAAACACTTAAGAGATTAGTTAAACATGACCTTGCTTTTAGAAACCCATGTTGATATGTATTTATTAGTTGATGTTTTACAAGGAATTCCACCATGTTGTATCTAATTAATGTTTCGAGTAATTTGCATACAACTGATATTAAACTCAATGATCTGTAATTTTCTAACACGTTCCTCTGTCCCTTCTTAAATAGCGACGTAATGTTTGCTTCTTTCCATTTAGAACGAACTATTTCTTCTTCTAATGACAAGTTAAATACTTTTGCAAGTGGTGTACTAATGTACTGTACACTTTTCTGAAGCAGTTTTGGTAGCTAGGTTAAGTGCCTCTTTGTAGTTTGTTTTAGTCTTCTACATTTCCATTTATATTTAGTCCAATTTTCTAAAATCATTTTTGCAGGTGTTTCTTCCTGGACCTTTTCCGGGTTTTCTTAATGGAACAAATATCTCAATAATACCCTCAATCTCATATTTTAAACAAGTACAGCAATCTGTTGCCGTCTTGTTCTTCAACAAATTATTCCAATATACATTTGCTAGATATGTTCTCATCTCTTTATGCTTGCCTTTGTTGAAGTTCGTCCTCCATTGTTTTTATATATATTCCCTGTGTTTATTTTTACTGGTTATGATCGCTTGAACCCAAATATTCGTGTACTTTAACAATGTCAGCTAATTCATTTTGAGAAGACAAAATCAAATCTAACAAATTCCCACCATTCCCATGTTCTCGCAATCTTAGGTGTTACAAAAATACAAATACATTCCTGTTCCATATTTACCGAGACCAACCGGCCGCGCCTAACGCACGGGTTAATTTATCCTGATATAGTATGCACATACTACCGAATCCAAACTTCAATGTTTCATCAATCGTAATGATTTCAGCCTTCTTCGGCGGTTGTCTCTTTTTCAAATATAACATACGTCGTCTCGTGTATTTTGGTTTCTTTGAATGATTGCTAGTCGTCGAGCATAGATTTGTTCATAAGATACTAGCGCGTTATGTGTAGCCACTGCTCGTCCACACTGCAACCCGCGAAAGTCGGTAGCTGTCCTGTATTCAACCAGAGCGCGTGCAATTTCGTGGCCGCGTTGCCGTTTCATCTTGGCGTCAGCTGCTCCATGCCTGACTACTTGTTAATACCAGCAGCGTCAATGTGTGTCTTCGGGCAGTGTATATAATATAAGATAGACGTGGTGGCCCAACGTTTCGATTAGCCTGTCGTAGCTCGCCATAGAAGAAATTTTGGCAATCGATTTTCGCCAATTTGTATAGCGTAGAAGGTCCAGGTTAGTTGACGCTTCAAGAAACATGGTCTCGATGTTCGGCAGGCCAGCACGGTTTAGAACCTCGTTGCCCATCGTGGTTACGAAACCCCAAATAAGGCGAGTTGGTCCAATGGAGTATGTATGCTTAGCAAACGGAAACGGCAGTTGGCTGCATGCGACACATATTTCGTACACACAGTCAGCAGTCACTTTCATCAACGTTTATTGAACGCATTGGTGAAGTGAAGAAAGTGTGTTGTGTGATACAGCTTGATTGGTCCTGTGAAGTAATTTTCGCAGTAATAGATCGATATATCGTGTATGTCCCCGACTCTAGGTGTGTGGTTACTGTCCGAGTCGTCACTGCTATTGCAAACGCCTTACTCGTGTGCTTGTGCGGAGTATATACAATAGACTCGCACTCATCATACCGTTCCCACAAATAAGCTGCTTTGGAAATGTTACCATTGCTGGAGTACATGATGTCGAAGCAGTGCTGGCATGGCAATGAGACGAACGAGACAGTTATTGCAAGACAGATGTTGCATGCCAGTACCTGTAGCCATTGTTCAAGCACTGTTGGTGATAACTGCAATAGTCTTTGTTGGTTCAGCCATAAACAGAAGGCGGCGGTCGCGAATGCTACAGTTGTTTTGGCTGCGTGCGTCGACGATTCACTAACGCGGCGGGATATTTTCAAATTCAGGTCAAATGTGTCACCTAAATGTGTAATTCAAATTGTCCTGTCTAGCAACTGAAATACGTACAGGACGATTTTCATGTCTATCCTTAGCGTAACTCAAAAACATGTAAAACAAGAAGGTCCTCATGTCCAATTAAAATGGTCCCACGTATGGTGTATACGTGTGATTTGAGTTGTTTGGGAGAATAGACGCTTTTAAAATACATATCCAACACATAGAGTTGTCCCAGGAGAACACTGATTCATGTCCAGTATGATATCCACTTTTTGGGCAATGATCATTTGACATATTATATACAATGCACATACATAGGTCATTCTCCAAACAGCTTACCCTTTCGATGTATATATTTTGGCAGAGGCTTCACACTGAAATATATCCTATTGCGGCTAAGATGAATGCTCACCTATAAGAAAACAAAAAAGTGGACAGAGCTGAATCTAGCAGATTCGTGTAAATTAAGGGTTATGTTATTCATGATGTCATCGCAATTTTTTCACTGGAGTTACGGTCAAACTGTACCACCTTGTATGCATACAGGTGATATGTATATAGAAATGTTTGCAAAGGTATATTCTATGGGCAGTTTTTTACATTCCACCACGTAGTAACCATTATCAATAGTATGCAACTTCTTTTACAGGGCTAAGACTGTTGATTTTGTTTGCATATTCAAAACTAAGAAGCTACGTGCAGTGACTTCTATTGGCTCTGCCAAATAAAATGAGGGGCATAATGCGTGGCAGGTGGAGTGGAACATAAATAGAAGAAGGGAGGCGAATAACTTGCCGATTCGCTAGCAAATGAAATTACGTGGCAGACGACTTAAATGCGTAAACCTACCTTTCACATAATGTAAAAACATCTAAACCTAGACAATCTATCAGTGTGGCGATGGCTCCCCGGCTGGCACTTCGACAGTCAGCCAACCATGTGCCAACCGTTGGCGCAACACCAGCAGATATTGTTGCCGCAACGTTATTTTGTTCGTTGGTTTGACGTTGCACAAACACAGCAACATTACGTTGGGCCAACGTCAACAGGATACATAGTGCCAACGTTACTCCATCCATTAACCAACGTTGGTCCAAACATCAGCCAGTGTGTTCCCAACCTTCACGAAAGGCCATAGCTGCATATTTATAATAACATTATTAATTTTATGTTTCACAATGTAAAATTACAATAAATTTTCATTTGAGCATAGTTGAGCGTACAACAATACTGCGTAATATTGATCATTATATACATAATATTATTGTTACATGATAAAAAATTAAAACATTCAATACAAGGAATAGCTTTAAAAAATATTTAAATTATCATTTGTTGATCCAAACAAAACTTTTGACACATCCTTTCAGACTTCAAGAATGTAGTCATATAATGACAATTCTGTAATCATGCGAAAAATCGTACTATTGTGTTTACACTTATGTAATCATGCGAACAATCATAGTATTGACATAGCCCTAATTTAAATGTTAAGCCCAATTTTACTTCTCGGTGGGGCTAATGTCATCATGCAGATCGACGAGTCATTGTTCCGGCACAAGCCCAAGTACCATCATGGTCGAGTCCCTGCATCGGACCAGTGGGTGTTCGGCCTCTGCGACACTTCAAAAACGCCTGGAGTCGGCTACATGGAGCTCGTACAAGACCGTCGAGCGGTGACGCTGCTCCCCATCATCGAGCGTGTCGTGCTGCCCGGATCGATCATCCACAGCGATCAGTGGGCTGCGTGCCGTCAACTGAGCCGAAACAATAACTACACCTACGCTACTGTGAATCACAGCGAGAACTTCGTCGATCCAGCCACAAGTGTACACACGCAAGCCATCGAAAGCTACTGGGCGAAAGCCAAACTGAAGTTCAAGGCGATGAAAGGTGTTTCCTCTGAACAACTGCCAAGCTACCTCGACGAGAGGATGTGGCGAGACAGGTTTGGTGCCGACATCACAGCAGCCTTCCACAACATTTGTGCCCATATATCACTGATATATCGGTTCTAAACCACCCGAAGACAACAACAATAACGGCTCTTTTCAGAGCCACACACAAACCAAACAGCTCTTTTCAGGGCTACATACATATTTGTGGAAAAGTTTGCTATCATTGAATTGAGATGTTGGTTTTATATATGTTATACACAAATACGTAATTTGGTTAATTTAGCAGTAGCCTATACTCTGACTCATATAGTATCCCAGTAAAGATTAAAATTCCAATATCGAAGTCATTAAAGCTTATCTGGGATTCATTTTACTCTCATAGCTATGTATTTTTTACATCGTCCCTTCAGTATGATAATAACAGTTTGAATTTATTAATATACCGATAGTTCCGTGTCACTCACCAAAATCATACGATTCTCGGTTGATTGTCCTTCAACTTTCAATTTGTTTTCATTTACATCGAAACTATTATTTCATATTGATATGACTCTCAAACTGTTGTCACATATCGTGTGTAGAAGACGACAGGTTGGAAAAGGAGGAGGCAAGCGATAGATAAAAGACAACACCTGAGATGGATGGATGGATGGATGAGATCAGGAATAAAACAAATACTATTTAATAAAATATTAATATCTTCTTCTTCCAAATTTGTCCTCATATGGTTTTTTACTATTCTTACACTTTACGCGATCAACAAATGGAAATTTGCAAAAACTAAAACATGATTTCGACATCTGCAGCGCCTGTCATTTTTGCAAGACATGATATCAAAGTATTTTTTATATCATGCATTTAGTTTATTTATTAAATGGAACTTTATTAGCATTGAGCAAACTTATCTTTCTATTTATTTATTTATATCATGACTTTGGCCTACAGGCTACACTGGCGCCGTAACACAGGCTTTTTGTGAACCTCCTGCGAAGCCTCGGCATAAAATTCGACTTTACGGTAGCCGGCGCATGAAGATGGCAGTATTTTTTACTTTTGCTCTGGTATGTATGAGAATTGTGCCGGACAAATGTACATCCGATAATTATAGAATAATGAGAATTACACCAATTGTCAGTCCTGCTATGCAAGAATTGCACATTGCCTGTATACCAGAATTGTGCATTTCGATGATCCTGGTACAAGGAGAATTGCGCATTTCTGGTATACGAGAATTGCGCATTTCTGGTATATACCAGGATTGCGATTGATCCAGAAATGGCGCCATGTCGATTTTGATACGGGAGCGGCTCGCGTTGCATCCGCTAATGCTGCGTTGGTCTGTTCTACTGGAGCCATAAGTTCCGCAGCATTCTGGGGGCAATTTTCAGAGCAGTTAGCCGGGTTGTCCAACAGCTGACTGACGCCTAAGTCATCACACTATTCGCTAACCCCGCCCCAGCCAGCACATCTACAGCGGCCCGACAGCGGGCCGAGGGCAGCAAACTTATCGGTCCAACATCGGCATCCGCCTGCGGGCCGATGTAGGTTTTGCCCATCGGGCCGAAGGCCGCAAATTTATCGGTCCAACATCGGCATCCGCGTGCGGGCCGATGTGGGTTTTGTCCATCGGCTTAACATCCGGCCGATGACGGCTCATAAGCGGCTGCCGATAGGAAGCCGCTTATGAAGCGATGATTAGCCGCTGATTGGCCGACTGTGCCTTGTTTTTATGTGTGTGTGTGTGTGTGTGTGTGTGTGTGTGTGTGTGTGTGTGTGTGTGTGTGTGTATATATATATATATATATATATATACACACACACACACACACATACATATTAATGTTGGCTAAACTAAGCACAGTCGGCCTATGAGCAGCTAATCATCGGTACATGGTCGTCCAATATATATATATATATATATATATATATATATATATATATATATATATATATATATATATATATATATATATATATAAGCAGAAAAACAACAAGTCCAATGTAGATTGAAATAGGCCCAACAAAGGCATTTAAAATTTATTAATCAATATGAGTTGTACAGTTTTAATAAGATACCTTCCACAATGTATTTTATTAAACCTATTAACATTAAGTCACTAATTAAGTCATCCCACATAAACTATTGTAACAGGTATACATAATAACTAAATTACAGAAGTGGGCGACAAAAATTATAACAAACAATCCGTATATAATGCACACACTTCTATCCATTGCTAAAAAGTGTCAAACTGCTAAATAAAAGTTGAAGATGTCTTTAAATGACAATTAAACTGTTATCACTACTACGTCAACAGAAACCTTCCTGAATACCTAAAAAAAATTAAGCATAATACCTAATTCTGGTGCGCATGCATATTGCACAAAAGTCGTGGGAATATCAACATTGAAAGTACAAGCACTGAACTAACAAACAAACGCATTACAGATAGCATCACTTGAATATTCAATAACACCCTTAATCCAATCACAGTAAAATCCACATTCACTCTCTTAAAAGGTTTCAGTATGTACACAACGACCTGTATAATTTCAATGTACTGTGCAACCTTCCTAGACATTGCTATGAATATATATATGTGCACATTCAAACTTAAACTGCCAGTTAACCGTTCAAATGGATATTTATGAATACAGATTATACAGTATAACTTTACTATGATATTTCCAAATAAACAATACTCTTTGAATTTTTTTTAAACTGATCAATGCAACGCCACCAAAGGCAAAGCACCAAGTCATTACTTTCAGTACAAGCATATTATCTTATGTATTGTTAACATTTTATCACAAATGTTTTGAGGTTGATATATGTATTCGTATGTGGATTTGTGTAATTTATTATACGATAATATTTAACAAATAAGCGTTGACCATATCTTACTTGTACTTAAATGAATGCACTCAAAAACATTTACTTCAATTGTTTACTCCTGCCACATCCTGCTTAGCCTATGTTCGGTCCATTCGGTGCTTCCCACCACCATCCCGATCAGAGAGAGAGAGAGGCAGTTCGGAACCATTCCTGGATGACTCGCTTTATGTCATGCTCATGGTTTAAGTTGTGCCATTTTTTGTCACTTCATTGTTTCGGACAGCATCTGAAATATTAACATAACAATTAAGTTAAAATACCAAGTGTCCACGGCCCATGGAATTGGGCAATTCCCTTATGAAAATATACCATGGTAAATGCCAAATATACCATGGTGTTGTGAAACAGGTAAACCATGGTAAAATACCATGATATACCATAGAAACCATGGTAATCCATGGTGTTTGAAACAGGGAAGCCATGGTAAAATACCATGTTGTTTTGAAACAGGTAAACCATGGTATACCACAGTTTACAATGTATACAACATTTTACAACTATAAAACAAGTATATTGATCGAGAACGAATTAAGCAACCGATACAGGGCAGAATGAAATGAAAATTTCACAGAATATAATTATATGTATTCATGCATGCATGCATGTATGCATATAATTATGTGTTTCTGTTCTGATAAAGTACTCGCAAGAAATAAACATAAACAGACAGACATGTCACTGTTGTATATAATGTTGTATTGTACTGTTTCATGTTGAATACATTCCAATTCCAATTCCAATAAGCAGACAGTACACACTGAGCCAGTATAAATAAATCTTCAGACTTCACCTATTATTGACCTAAGGCTAAGCCTAAGCTATGCCTATGCCCATGGCTATGTCAGTTCACGGCCTTTGGCTTTACCGTTTGAGTTTGGCGCCTAAAATTACGATGTGCATAGTTCTACTTTCGTACGCTTTGCGAACAAAAATAATTTTATATAATGCTAAAAATCAATGTATTGGATAGTACAAAATACAGCCAAAGATTCACAAAGGAATTTGTAAATACGTACCTTGTCTTGTGGCGCGCCAGTCGCATACAAAATTATAACGGTAAAACAGCGGACTTCAAAGATGGCGGCATGGGCCCGGGTAGACTCGCAGTAAAGATTATTTTTAACAATAATAATGTTCAGTGAATAGTGTAAGCATCTGGAGCTTACAAACGTAATTGTTATGGCTTGTTAATTTGTTGTAAGAAAAACAATACGGTTCATACGAATTTTAGTTTCTCTTAATTTTAGTTCGCTTCCAGCATGGTGCGTCATCGCGCGGGAAACATTCCCCTACACCACATGCGAAATTTAATACAAGTAATAAATCATAGGTATACGGCGCGCGTCAGAAATCAGTACTCGGGCCTCCCTCGGTCCGAGTACTGATAAATCACCTCCCGCGAGCGCTAGCGCCGCAACTGCGGCTGGGAAGCGGACTGTGATCGGCAAGCGCGTGCCGTGCACTGCCGCCTGCCAGCCGCTGATATCCGCCCTCGGGCCGATGACTGCGTGCTGGCTGGGGCGGAACTCAGACCAGGTTGTTTTCCGTTTCACCCTCACTAGTTCGGGTATTTAACTTAAATTATCGACTATTGTTAATTCACTGATATCACGTGCCACATGTAAGCCCTGCCCCCCGGGTTACTTATTAATACGGGTAACATGCAAATTTATCCACAACCAAGATACGTTTCATTGTCGAGCGCTAATTGCTGGTAAGGTATTCATAATTAAGGGGTTTTATTACACGTTTTAGCCTTATTACAGTCTGAACAGCACTCGCCTCAGTACCAGTGATAACTCAATAATCATGATGACTCTTGGTTGTTTCGTTTGTCATCCGCGGACATCGTTCCACTTTTTATATATGTCGCCATGTGTGATGTTCCCATATTTTCTCACATTGACACACACACCCAGTTATGCGTCTCCCTTGGCGGTGTTCACTTTACTAATGGTATTTATACATCGACGTTCCTAAATTGTGGACGGTGATCCCATAACAGTCCATGATGACACTTTACGCGTTCGTGGGCAGTGCCCCCCCCCGAATGTGTGTGGTGAAGATGTAGCGTCTATGTCGCTGTACACGTTGTTCTTTGTGTTTGTGTCACCAGATTCATTGTTCGATTTCATAATAATATTGTTGTCACTTTAGTGTTGCTATTATTAACAGTGGTACAACGTCTTACTGCGATGACACTTTATTTGCTATCTTGGTTGGTGACTCCCAACTTCTGGCACGTTTGTGTTGAGGTACTTTCGTGGGTGGTGACCCCCTAATTAACCGTGTTTGCAATTTCTGCATTGATCTACTATCGTGGGCGGTGTCCCCTAACTAGCTGTGATTATAATTTTGCAATGATCTACTATCGTGGGCGGTGTCCCCTAACTAACTGTGATTCTAATGTTGCTTTGATCTACTATCGTGTGCGTGTCCCCTAACTAACTGTGATTTTAAATTCGCTTTGATCTACTATCGTGGTCGGTGACCCCCTACTTAACTGCGTTTGCAATTCTTGCATTGATATACTATCGTGGGCGGTGACCCCCTAACTAACTATGCTTTACAATTTTGCGTTGGTCTACTATCTTGGGCAGTGACCCCTTAACTAACTGTGATCCCATTTTGTGTTGATGTATCGTGGGCGGTGACCCCACAACTAACTGTGATTCCATTTTTGGGGTGATCTATCGTGGGCGGTGACCCCCTATGATTCCATTTAGTGTTGCTATTATTAACAGTGACACAACGTTTTACTGCGATGACACTTCATTTGCTATCGTGGGAGGTGACCTCCAACTTCTGGCACTATTGCGTTGAGGAACTTTCGTGAGCGGTGACCCCCTAATTAACTGTGTTTGCGATTATTGCATTGATGTACTATAGTGGGCGGTGTCCCCTAACTAATTATGATTATAATTTTGCATTTATCTACTATCGTGGGCGGTGTCCCCTAACTAACTGTGATTATAATTTTGCATTTATCTACTATCGTGGGCGGTGTCCCCTAACTAACTGTGATTATAATTTTGCTATGATGTAATATCGTGGGCGCTGTCCCCCTACTTAACTGCGTTTGCAATTCTTGCATTGATGTACTATCGTTGGCGGTGACCCCCTAATTAACTGTGATTACAACTTTGCATTGATCTACTATCGTGGGCGGTGACCCCCTAACTAACTATGCTTTACAATTTTGCGTTGATCTACTATCGTGGGCGGTGACCCCTTAACTAACTGATTCCATTTTATGTCGATTTATCGTGGGCGGTGACCCCACAACTAACTGTGATTCCATTTTGTGGTGATCTGTCGTGGGCGGTGACCCCATAATTACTTGGTTACAGTCTTATATTGATGGGTTATCATGGGCGGTGATCCCCACCCCCTCCCAATAAAATGCTTTTCACGAGTAGTGTGATGGCAGTTTCCAAGCGTTTAGCTGTTCACTCAGTATTAGCTCTTCCACAATGTGTTGCAGGATGGCTCCGTCTAAGAATGTTCGTCGTGGACGACCTCTGCGCCACAGCCCGGTGGCAACAAGGTCGCGGGAAGCGGCTAGCCGCGCTGCCGTTGCACGATCGGCAATGGGCCCGCCCCCAGCAGAGTGCCACGTCGTGCAGCACCTTGACGACGAGCCATCCCTCCAGCAGGCCGTTCGTCCGGTAGCGGGCGCAGCCGCGGGTCGAAGAGGTACGACGGAGGAGCGCTTGCCGAGTATGGAGCGTCGGCTTGAAGCTTCTGACAGGATGCTGCAGGAAGTCCATGCAATGATGCGTGGTCTGCAACAACTGCCTGCGACCAACGCCCTACCTACGCCGCTTCCAATAGCGGTCCCTTTGGCAATGCCATCGTCTGCCGGGTTGGGAGCCCATCACTCCGCCCTTGGCTAACCTTTGTCTATGGCCGCAGGGCGGCCATACATCAAGTCGGGTGGCATCGTCTGCGGCTGGCGCTCCACCAAGCCCCGCTCCAAGACCAAGGTCGGCCCCGTGGCCAGAGGCCATATCTTCAGGTATCCGTACAGGTAATGAAGTACACACTCTCCCCAGGGCATCCCAGGATCTAGTAGCCTCGTTTGCAACTTCGGCCCTATCCCGTCATTCCCGCGTGTCTGACAAGCTCATAGCCCAGATTTGGTCTGGGGAATATGTTAGTATTTCCTCATTGTTGCATGACCCCTCATCACAAAGCTTTTCTGTGTCAGTTAGGCCAGGCAGTGGCGACGAGACCCCCATGTTCTGTGTCGCCCCTAGGGCAAGGAGCAGCACTGTGTCATTTGACCAATGGCTGCAGTGTTTCGAAATTTACATGTCTATCTTTCTACTTCAGCCGCAACACATGTCAGAATCACACAACATGCTCATGTACATCCAGACGGTTCGTTCATTATATGAGAAGGGTGCAGACTGGCGGTCATATGACGAGGCATTCCGGTCGCTTCGCCAGGCTAACAACTGGGGGTGGGAATCGGTTTGCTGGTACCTGTGGATGAATGCATCCGAGAGTCGCCCAGCTGCCACACTCAGTGGGACTCCCTCTCGTAGCACGGGTAAGGCCAGCTGGGGTAAAGCTAAATGGCCATTCCCCAAAACCTGCTTCTCGTACGATCGGTGGGAGGTCTGTAACGCAGCCACCTGTCGCTACACACACACACGCACGCACGCACGCACGCACGCACGCACGCACGCACGCACGCACGCACGCTCGCACGCACGCACGCACGCACACACACACACACACACACACCTGTTTGTAATTAAATTTGTGTATTGGTGGAGGAATGTCTGTATTCTCTGCATTACATGTTCATGACGACTTCTTGATGTATATATGTTATCGTCATGCTTGTAGGAATGTGGGCTCTGAGAAACTTGCCGGACGGGGCTGTACATGTGTTCAGTTCCTGTCTGGTTAACTCCTACGTTTCATATTAGTTCGTGCACACTTTTGAGTAGATGTGAAATGTTGTCGAATTGCAGAAAAAGATTCATGCTGACTGGATAACTGTTGTACATACGTTGGCAATAAATTATGATATGCCTTAAACATTATGATCCCAATGTTTATCTCCACAATATATGTTACGTTAAGAAAACGAAGATTATAAAATAGCCTAGATGTATGATCCAATCTCTTAGCACCACAAAGTAACCGTACTACCTTTTTTCTGTAACAAGACGAAACACTCAATATTTGTAGCATAAGTGTTACTCCATACTTCAGCACCTTACATTATATAAGGAATGATTCACACATTAAGCGAAGGTTTAGTACTGCGAAACGGCCACGGACTCTTCGTTGCAAAAACATGTTTACGAGTTGAAGATGGCGTGCTTGAGAATCGCAAGACGCACTACGTCTGTTTAATATATTTATTGTGTTTGTGCACTAAAGATTCCGCAGGACGCATATTGTATGCCTGTGAATGGTGCAGACAATAAGCGCTGATTTAGTGGTGCCCCCGTGCTGCGTAACGTTCACGTACCATGTTTATAGGGCTGTTGTTCAGTTAAATGTAACATGTTTGAGAATCTTGTTGCGCTATACATCCATTTCATATATGGTATGTCTTTGTAAGTTTTGTTTATATGACACTTTTGTTTCCGGATATCACGCACCATCTCGGGCCACCATGGAAAGCAATATATAACATCACAAGTCAAACCTCCTGGGAGGAAATATGTATGCGTGCGTTTCTTTACCTGCACAAAATCAAATAACAACATCGATCATTTGTCACTGTTTCTTTGGCATGTTTATAACATCGCTTCTAACTGAAATATAATTTTAGATGTGAACAAATAGTAGAGGAGACCGGGGCTAGTCCGGCCCCGGGGAAAACCGCCAACAAGCTGTTATGCCTTTGCAGAATTTAGTAATTTTGGTCATACGATCAAACAGCGGAAAACAGACGACGACGAGTTGCTGGCTGGAAAGTTGTGCGCTGGAAAACTGATTTAGGTGATTTTTGTAAAGTTTTGTTTCGATCAAATTTCAGTACTTATAAGTGGCATTGGTTAGACATTCAGAGTGTTGAGTAAATCCCTTATATCAGAGCTATTGTTTGGATCTCACGTTGTTACTCTATCAAGTGTCAGTGGTATTTAGATGCCCCCTACCAAATATGTCTCTGTGTTGGTGTATGTCCGACTATTTGCCACGGGCCAAGTTCGCCCTTAAGATATCTCAGGTAAGATGTTCACGATCACTTGTTAACATAATCCCACTAACACACACACACACACACACACACACACACACACACACACACACACACACACACACACACACACACACACACACACACACACACACACACACACACACACACACACACACACACACACACACACACACACACACACACACACACACACACACACACACACACACACACACACACACACACACACACACACACACACACACACACACACACACACACACACACACACACACACACACACACACACACACACACACACACACACACACACACACACACACACACACACACACACACACACACACACACACACACACACACACACACACACACACACACACACACACACACACACACACACACACACACACACACACACACACACACACACACACACACACACACACACACACACACTTATAAAGACTTATAATTGTCTATTTTAGTGTTAGTTTCTAGTCAAAAGTCATAAAACGACATTTTTATTTCACCATTTTCTAGCCTATGCGGTGTCAAACCTTGTTTGTTTTGTTTGCCTGGTTTATGTATTTATTATTATTAATAAGGCTCTGTTTTTGCTTATTGGAAAGCTTTCCTTTTGTGCTTTGTTGGCGCAATTTTCAATGTAATTTGAATTTGATCTTGTTCACGAATGTTGATCACTTAGTAGAGGAAGCCTAACAGGTGAGGATCAGAGCGGACGGGTGGACGGTGTTATAAAAAAAAATTATCAATAAGACCCGGAGCATCCGTGTAGGTACATTCATATAAAAAATACTAACCATTAACAAAACAAGTATATATTCATACCGTACACACAATTGGGAGTTGCATTTTCCCTTACTTCTCTCTTCCCTCTGACCTTCTCACATGGCCTTCCTATGTCACATTCGTGCCTTTTGTATTTCCCTCCATCTACATATTCGATCTTCCCTCCCTCCCACCCCCTTCTTTCCTCCCGCCCACTCTCACTCTCTCTCACCAGCTATCTCCCTCCTTACCTCCCTTCTTCCCTCCCTCCCTTCCCTGCTACATGTCTGAGTGACTGCTTGCCTGCGTTCCTGCGAGCGTACCTGCGTGCGTGCGTTGCGTGCGTGCGTGCGTGCCTGCCTGCCTGCCTGCCTGCCTCTCTCTTCCGTGTTGTCCTATTTTCCACCCTTCCCTGTTTACCTCGATGTAAATTTGAACTTGTCATAAGTAACAACTCAATAAACATGACTACATATTTTGAACAGTAAAAAACCTTCTAACAAGGTAAAGTATCACTGCAGTATGTACACGTCGATTGTCAAGTAACACTCTCATTATATATTTGTTTACCAACGCGATCGTTTTAACAGATGCATGCAGACACACGCATATCTATGTCACAGTCGTGACAGAAATAAATTCATTCAAAGGTAAAACCGCCATTCGTTGCCAATTAAACATTGGAACAGGAGACGGTGTGGCGTATGATGGCGGAACCGCTGTTACTAAGATATTAGGAGCGAAGTATGTGAGTGTGTGTGTGTGTGTGTGTGTGCGCGCGTGTGTGTGTGCGCGCGTGTGCGTGTGTGTGTGTGTTTGTGTGTGTGTGTGTGCTTGCGTGCGTGCGTGCGTGCGTGCGTGCGTGCGTGCGTTTGTATCTCCATTATGTTATCAGTTAATTCACCGACATTCAAAACCCCCAAAATATTGTATGTAAGAGGACGTTTACTGTTACATGTCGGTCAAAATTATAAGATGAGGGACATTATTATATAGATAAAGACGACCCCCGGGGTTCATTATATATATATATATATATATATATATATATATATATATATATATATATATATATATATATATATATATATATATATATATATATATATATATATAATATATTATATATATATATATATATATATATATATATATATATATATATATATATATATATATATATATATATTATGTACATGGTCATATATATATATATATATATATATATATATATATATATATATGTATGTACATTTGTATATATATATATATATATATATATATATATGTACATGGGGGTCAACATTATAGAATATCATTATTATCTAGATATAACAGGGGTTTATATATATATATATATATATATATATATATATATATATATATATATATATATACATATATATGTGTATATATATCATATTATATATATATATATATATATATATATATATATATATATATATATGTATATATATATATATATATATCAATATATATATATATATATATATATATATATATATATATATATATATATATATATATATATATATATATATATATATATATATATATATATATATGTATATATATATATTATATATATATATATATATATATATATATATATATATATATATATATATATATATATATTTATATAATGACCGGGACGGTGCATATTATATATAGTTCAGACCGGTGGTACCAAAATGGGGGGGTACTTATTACATGTGACAATGGCGTGATTGAGAATGCTATGCGGCAGTTTAATATATTATATTGTGTTTGTGCACGCAAGTTTTCGCTGGCCGCATACTGCATGCCTTTGAATGTTGCAGACAATAAGCGGTGATTTAGTGGTGTCCCCATGCTACGAAACGTCCAGGAATAATATTTATAGCGATGTTTATAAGTTAAATAGGGCATGCTTGAAAATCGGAATACATCCGCTTAACATATGATACATGTTTGTCAGTTTTGGTTATATGGCCCTTTTATTCATGAATATCATGCACCAGCTCGGGCCATCACGCAAAGCAACATAAAAACTCAAAGTCAAATCTCCAGGGAGGAAATCTGTATGGAATATACAACATGCATTTCTCTACCTGCACAAAATCAAGCAACAACAACAACAACTAATATTATGAATTCATAACTAAGTCTCACAGCTTCGAATTTGTTTCATCGGGCGTTTGTGGCGTCGAGATGCGAATCTTGAATAGATATGTGTTTAAACAAGTTGAGCACTTGTCACTGTTTCGTTGGCATGTTTGCAACATTGCTTCTAATGAAAAAAACTGTTTAGATGAGGACAAGTGTTAAATCATTTATTTTAATAAACTCTTAGAATATGTTTTACTCTAATCGAAATTGCGGTTTCGGTTCACTGATTATTTGTTCGCAAGTCCTTTACGTCCGTGTTATTGAAGTGCTAGCATTTAAAATAAAATTGCCCACTTTCATATAGAACCATTTTAACGTACACTAATAATATGATATGTAACCAGGCACTTGTTATCAAAGTGTTTGAATGTTTGAATTTAAGTTACTAAGTTTGTTTTGCACGAATATTATAAGCACACACCCATAATCATAATCAGCGTTTCGTTTTCATTTATGTTCTTCACAGACTATATTAAACAATAACACAAACACGTTGTAATACGCTGTATTTCAATGGAAAGTGTCAAGTGTCATTAGTGTCCAGGAAACAGTCGTCATCTTCTTTCGACCGTTTATTCCCCATTGGGAGTGGCCGCTCGGATCCTCCCTCGCCACGATGTCCTGTCCATTGAGCCCTCCTCCACAACCTCTGTCACCTCCGTGTCTCTCCTCATCACGGCTCTCATGCTTAACCTCTGCCATTCCCTGCTGTGTGTTCCATCCACCGGCAGCCTCCACGCCTTTGTATTTTCTTCTTCTCTACGAACAACATGTCCGAATCATCTCAATCTAACCTATAGTAATTCATCAATTATGCAAAACACCACCAATCTCCAAGAAACAGTAATACGGGGCACAGTAGGCTCTATTATACAAGCTACGTAGGAGGTTGTTGCAACATTGTGCTTAGATATTGTAAGATATGCATCTGAAGGTTACTTGAATAAAGTGTCGAAACTGTTTCACGCGCTTAGATATTTGCAAGATGTCCCAAATCAAATCACACATTGTGATTTCACTTGAAATGGAGAACCGCACTTATTGTGAGCGGATGCTATAAACGTATTCCTCTTCTGACGGCTGCCTTGCAATACAAGTAGGAGGCTTCATCTCATTAATTTTAGTCACATCTGTAGGTGTGAGCAAAAATGCTTCACGTTCGCAGCCGCGGTCATCATCTGAACGACAATGCATGTGGACAGGTCAAAGCTGCTTTCTACGTATTGTCCATATGCGTTCATTTATCAGCAGCCTTCCTTCTCTGTCCACAATTGAGAGTTGACATATATGTTCCATATGTACATTAACGTAGAATTACACATTTTTCGAAAATAAACTGATATTCGCAAAATTTGCTATGCCACAGATTTCTCGATATAAACATCATATTTTCTTAAAGTAAAATTTACTGAAATTATACATGTTTTGAAGCAGGTGTTTTACTAAGTAAACAAGACGAAGATCGTGTCGTTGTCTACTGCTTCAAGAAGGTGCCATCCTTTTTTCATATGAATGATTGTGCCATTTATTATCTGGTCAATTGAAACACCTATCCTAGACATTCCTCTACATGCAGCTTTTCAAATGAGTTCGCCATATATTATCTTGAATGTTGACAAACCTATCCTAGACCATCCTTTGTGGTGCATTTCCCAACACAATGGAAAGGCGGGGTCCGAATCACGGACAAAGAACTATATATGTGCCATGTAGAGTCATTAGAATCAGACGAAGGGAAAGAGGCAAACATGTTGTTGGCAATCGTTTTTCTGGTGTTTGTTGCGGGCGGGGCGTCCGCTGCTGTTGATGCTGTGCGTAAACCAGCGGCATTCCCATCGTTCTATTCTTCATGTGAGTACACATGTCATGGTAGTGTGTAAATGGTGCAACATGTAAATGGTTATAACACGAATGTAGGAAACTGACACATTAATGGGTTCAAATTGATATGCAATAATGCAGTTATAAGGTTTGGTGTGATAGATATTGTGATATTATTAGGCATAGCCAGTGGAAATTTACATTATGGCGATGGCTGTAAAGATTATGTCGCTCTCTTCACACACATACGCACGTGTGCAAAAACAATCGCGTAAACATTGACACTAGGCGAATCCATCAGATCGTATACGGTGCATCCAAGTAAACATATATACAATACCCGCATAGTGGCACACTTGCGAACCCACGAACAACTTCGACGCGGGCAAAGTCTATTTGAATTTGACGGTGATTGTTTCTGTCCAGGCTGTTGGCCGAAACCACGTAACTGTGCCGATCTATACAGATCGGGCGTGCACACGGGTGGGGTGTATCACATCTACCCGCTCCTTGAAGACCAACCGGCCGCTGTCTTCTGTGATATGACGACAGACGGCGGAGGATGGACGGTAAATATGATTCCACATTTGTTAATAACTGATTTACTTAACTTATGCATTTTTTCCTACCTGGCGGAGCATATGTTATCAACGCCTCCTTTCCACCATACATGGTTTTGCGCTTGGTTCTCCAGTTCTTTCCATCTATATCGTGCTTTCATTAACTGCAAATGCACCGCCCATTGAAATAGGTATGGATCCCTCTTCCCCAGGCTGCTCACATATATTTCAATATTGACGGGTGTCTGCAGTTCTTTATTCTGTGACTTCAAAACTTACTGATTTTCTATAATTGTAAGTTATTTTCATTTTGATGATGATGATTGAATTATCTATCAAATTATGTGACTGCAGTATAACTATTACAAAATGTGAGCGGTAAGGGTCACTGCTGGAACAGATGACCGACGGTCAAATCATCCAATGTACCACTCATTCAGTTACAGTTCCATATATAATAACATAACGAAAACTTACCTTTAGTTCAAAGTCATAATTATATCAATCCAATTAAATAATTGCGCAAACTTTATCAGTAGTAAACACCTTCCATCAAGGTCGTTTACGTATTGATAGGTGACCGATAACTAAGGTCACACGTTAGCTGTATTACGTGTTGGTATGACTTCAATCAACCATGCGAATGGGGCTTGGCAACATTACTAAGACACAATGATCATGTATAGCAATGTTGTACATTTGCGTTTTTGTCTGCGTGTTTTCGTGTGTTCGTGTGTTCGCGTGTTCGTGTATTCGTGCGTTTGTGCATTCGTGTGTTCGTATGTTCGTTTGTATGTGTGTGTGTGTGTGTGTGTGTGTGTGTGTGTGTGTGTGTGTGTGTGTGTGTGTGTGTGTGTGTGTGTGTGTGTGTGTGTGTGTTGGTTTGTTTTTTTTTTGTAGGTGGGTGGGTGGGTGGGTGGGTGTGTGGGTGGGTGGGTGGGTGGGTGTGTGGGTGGGTGGGTGGGTGGGTGGGTGGGTGGGTGGGTGGGTGGGTGGGTGGGTGGGTGGGTGGGTGGGTGGGTGGGTGGGTGGGTGGGTAGGTGGGTGGTTGTTTTAATTATGTTTGTGTTTATTACAGGCAAGATTATTGTATGCACTGCAATAAAAGCTATTGGCTAAATACGCACCAGTTTATAAAACAGTTATTTGCTCTGTTTGTTTTTAGCTTGGGTAAGGGGTAGTGGATACAACATCGCGTATCACAGGCGGCAATCCTTGCAATTGGAAGCAGTTTGTGCAGGTTGTGCTACTATTTGTTCACTATTAGCATTTGTTCGGCAAAATATAAAAAGTCGGTGAGATGTAGACATATCAATGGATGAGTACTTTCAATAAAGTATGCATTATTTCTTGCAGGAAACGACAAACTTCACCAAGTGACCTCACAAGAGCCACAACAACTTCGAGTTGACATCAGCGACTTCGACAAAGCGTCTCGTTATGCGAAATATTCCAACTTCGGAGTCGCCGATGCGGCAGGCTACTACAGAGCTTCCACCGGCGGGTATTCTGGGAACGCAGGTAGGTTTATTACGACGGAACCATTGTAACAAAACTTGCAATTATATTTTGATAATAGCTTGTGAAGAGGTTGTGTTTTGGTGATTAGGGTTGGTTGTACAGGTTGAGCCTATGTTAAAAATGTTTTGTGAAAGGGTTTATGTCTATATATTTTGGTGATCGCCACCTTTTGTAAACGTGGAGCTAATAGTGGCAATGTTGTTTAAATGCTAGATATGTCAACATTAGCATTCATCATTATCATTATAAATGCTTTCCTTGTTTAATTATCACAAGATTTAAAAAAATAATTTGGCTACATTACAATAAGTACATTTTGGGGACTCATTATATACTTATGTTTATTTAAATTTTGGCGGTTATGACAATATTAAGTACATGTTGTAGGCGACGCACTTGCCTTCATCAACGGCTACCGTTTCTCGACAAAGGACATTGACCACGACACGTACGGTGGATCATGTGCGCAGTCTTTCAAAGGAGCCTCCTGGTATACAAAATGTCACAGCAGCAACCTCAACGGGCTGTACCTACACGGTAACTTCCAGTGTTCGACTGTTGGTTGGGCACTGAACTGAGCCATCTTGTGGACAGATTGTGAAATGTCTGGTTTGGTCATATTGGCTAAGAACAATAGGCTTCCGATTGCCGACTGATAGAGCTTGGCATCGAATGGAGTCGAAAATCATGTTGCTTTTACACTACGCGCATTGGTCTCCATGGGTGTGCTGACAGTGGAGCACGTCTCCATTTTGAATTTGGTCAAAATGTTCTCGGCGTACTTTTCCTGTCCCAACCAGAATGCACCATCAGACTGATGAATGCGCACCCCGAGGAAGTAATGGAGTTTGCCCATGTTTTTCACCTTGAACTTCTTTGCAAAGAGCTCCTTGGTTTTCTGGACAACTTGGATCTCTTTGGATGCTATTAGAATGTCGTCGACGTAGATCGCCACAAAAACCAAACCAGCCAGCCATTGAGGAATGCGGTCTCGACGTCCATTTGGTGGATTTCCATGTCGTATTGCGCAGCCAGACTGACGATAGTGCGGACTGATTCCCATCGGACGACTGGCGAGAATGTTTGGTTATAATCCTCACCAAAGACTTGTGTGAAGCCTTGAGCCAAGAACTTGTACCTCTCGACTGCGCCCGACTCGTCGTGCTTTGCTGTGAACACCCACCGGCTTCCAACCAGCTTCTTATCCGGAGGGAGTGGCACTAACTCCCAGGTGCCGTGATCCATGAGTGACTTGTACTCAATCTGTGCAGCCGCCTTCCACTCGTCTGCTTGCTGCGACTTCATTGCCTCTTTCCAGCTGCTAGGCTCTTGAACTTAAACGTCTGCCTCTAGAGCTTGAGCCAAAAGTCCCGTGTCACTGTATCTGATGGGAGGAACACCTGCATTTGCTCTAGTCGTTCTGCGAAGTGCAACTGTGTCTCCTTCTGTATCCTCGGCGCCTGATGCGTCGCTAGCTTCACTGTTTGTGGCTGAGTTATACGTATTGTCAGGCAGATCAGATTCTCCTCTGCTTCATCAACGACTGCTTCATCAACGACTGCGCCATCGCCCAGCTCCAGCTCTACAGTCTCTGTTGGTCACTGTAACTGAAATTCTCCTCTCGACCAAGAGCAGACTCGTTGAAGGTGACATTACGTCGAACTGACATCTTCTTCTGAGCGATGTTGTAGATACGATATGCTTTCGAGCACGTGCTGTAGCCGAGAAACATGCACTTTTCGATCTTGCCGTTGCTTGTGCCGTTTTGCCTTGGAAATATATGCATAGGCAGGATATCCAAACGTGCGCAAATGCTTCACTGAGGGATTGTGTCCCCACCAGGCCTCGAACGGTGTCACGTTTCGCAGAGAGGACGTTGGACTGCGGTTTCGGACGTAAGCTGCATTCGCAATGGCTTCAGCCCAGAACGTCTTTGAAACATTGGCCGCAGCAATCATCGCATGGGCCTTCTCGATTACAGTCCTGGTCATACGTTCAGCGACACCATTTTGCTGTGGAGAGTCGGCGGTAGTGAACTGATGATGAATTCCGCGACGCTTCAAGTACTGCTGGAACTCGTTGGAGAGGAATTCACCATCGCGATCCGATCTGAGCGCCTTAAGCTTGTGCCCTGTGCCTTTCTCAAGTTCCTTGATGAGATCGTGAAACTTCTGGAACACCTCACTCTTGTGACGGATGAAGCGCACCCAGACAAATCTTGAACAATCATCCGTAAAAGTTACGAAATAACATTTGCCGCCTAACGAAACCGGGTTTATTGGGCCACAAACGTCTGCGTGTATTAAATCCAAGATGTCAGCCGAACGAGTGTCAGATATCTTCGGATACGATTGTTGGCGTGCCTTGCCTTGAGCACACGGTTCACAAAAGGTCAACGTCTGAGTTGAAACAGTCATGTCCTTGACAAGGTCAGAGTTCATCAGCTTCGTTATGGTCTGCTTGCCCAAGTGGCCAAATCGACAATGCCACGTGTCAGCTGAGATACCCGCAACCAAACAATTCTGGGTGCTGGAAGCTGTGGACGAGTCTCCTTCTGTGAACTCGACAATCTGACTGCCAAACGGTGCCTGTACAGTGCAGTTGAGAGTATAGACGCCGTCTTTGAGCGAGCCCATACCAAGTAGTCTGTTCTCACAGTCGATGATTTTTGCGCCATTGCGCCCGAATGTCACCGACTTCGTTCCGTCAGCAGTGACGGATTTGACCGAGAACAACGAGCACGACAAATCAGGAACGAACAGGCAGCTACGCATGTCCGGGGTGTGGATCATTTCATCGTCAAACTGCAATTTCACCGCAAGTGTTCCAATTCCGTGTGCAAACACTCTGTGTTCATCTCCGAGAACAACAACTTCAGGGGGATTCACAACTTTAAAGTTCGTTAGCCAGTCTTTGTTGTAGGTCATGTGACTCGTGGCACCAGAGTCCGTGATTACACGTTTGTCGTAAGAAGACTCACACAGAATTGCCGATGCCAGAAACGTGGAGTGAGCGGCATGATGGGACCATTTCGTTTGGTTCTCATCTGGACTCGGACAGTCCTTCATCATGTGCCCTATACCTCCACAGCGGAAGCACTTCCAACCAGACGAGCCAATTTGAGCACCTTCGCGCCTATTGCCGCCAAATTTACCCCGACCACTTTGTCCACCGCGACTACGACCGCGAAACTTGCTGCGGCCACGACCCCCTGCACTGGCCGCGTAAGCCCTTTCTTCATGCACTGCATCTACCTTCGATGTATTGCGGTAATTTTCCAAAAAATCACTCAGCTGTTTCATATTCAGGGCGCCTTGTGCCAGCTGTGTCGTTAGAGACGTCACTAGGGGCATGTAGAGCTTTGGAAGCAAGATAAGCGTTGCCATGCATTGGTCGTCGTCTTCCACTTTCTTGCCAAGCTGTGCCAGTTGCTCGTACAGTTTGACGCGCTGACGAACCCATCGAACCGGATCCTCTTTGTCGGTCAGCTTTAATTACGCCAGCTGATTCTGCAGACGAAAAACGTTAAAAGCAGACTTCGACTCGAAATGTTTAACAAAATTCTTTCAGATCTCCGCCGGATCATCTGGCTCGTTGGGTATCAAGTAGCTGAGCTATGAAGATATCGTTGGAAACAACCAGCCGCAAGCTTTCTTCTCTTTGGCCACGAATTTCTCTGTAGCACTGTCTGATGCGTCTGCACCTGTTGGCGCTATTTTGTTGCCTATTACAATGTCCCACACTTTTTATTTCTTAAGGATGGCATATATCACTTTACGCCAGTACAACCAGTTGTCATCAGTTAATTTCTCCATCTTGTTGACAGCCACGTCCGCCATTGCTCACAGACATGTAACGGTTGACACTTGTGCTTGTGTCTATAGTCCAACGTTTCCAGAACAGCGCGACGTTCACTACGGTACGATTACAACCACCGAATTCCGGGCACTTCACTAGCCAGACGTAGCTAGGCCAACTTGTACACTGTAGCATACAACCACTGGCCACTAGTAATCGCTTGCCGTCACGGTCTGTTGGAGATTGTTACAAAGTTCGTTTACTTACATTGCGCAGTGGTAACTTTCTGGGCCCATAACCTGTTGAAAGTATCGACGTTTATATCACATTCACGCAGAAGTAAAACATCACAGTAGACCGATATGTCAATAGAAACAAATGTATTAGAACAGACGGCTGCTCTACACGAAAGGCAGCATGGCAAGTGCAACGTAAGAACAGACAAAGACTACAGCACTTCAGTAAGCATTACGTCACTAAGCTGTACGCATGACTGAGCACAACCAGGTAAACAATAACAGCAGGCACTGATGCACTTATCAGTAGTGCTGTTGCGCTGTCAATAAACTCAGGTACAAAAATGCATATTTCAACAAAATACACACTCCTAATAATCCGGTCGACATATATGATTTTTGGGCTGGACTATCTTTTTTCGACTGAATTTTGTTCCTGCGGATTTAGGAAGACAATATTGTTCAGTTTTAGGAAATGTTGGGCAGTTACTAGTTCATTGACCAAACATACCCCACCATTTAAAGTTGTGAGTGTCTTTGTTGTCAAGCAATATGCATTAAGATATCATAATTCCTGCTGAAAACCTCCACTACGGCTATGAAGAACAGTTGGCTTAGAGCACTCCTCTGTCTCAGACCGATGTTAACCCTGAATTCCTCTCATAGTCCCGTTCCGCACATTACTGTACCTTTTGTCTCTTCATATATGCCTTCGACTGTCCTCACCTGTGGAACATCCATCCATCTCAACGGCCACGGCCAACTCTCCCGGAACTGTGTATGTGCCTTTTCGAGGTATTTAATAATAATAATAAAAATTAACTTCTGCCGCCAATATCCACAGGAACCTGAGCTCAGAGGAACAAAAAAGCAGAATCATTAAGCGTAATCATGAAAAGGAAGGTGCAAAAGTCATTATCAGAACGAGGAACAACCGAAGATTTATGGTAGAAATGCATGGACAAAATATGTATTCAAGTTTTATTTGGAAAATTGCTATATTTTAAGTTGTTTTCAAAGTGATAGTGAGATCATTCCAGTCCCTAGGCGCAGCGACAGAGAAAACACGTTTGCCCAAGTTAATATTTGTTTTAGGCACAATAAGGTGTTGTGAAATTGATGATTTCAGCTGCACAGGGATTTTTGAAAAATGCACGAGACTAGCCAAGTAGGGTTGTTGCTGTGTATATAGAGCACGATGTGTAAAAGTGGACAGCTTAAACCTAATTCGACAATAAACAAGAAGCCAGGGAAACTGATGAAGTAGTGGTAATGATGGAGAAAACCGAGGCGTGTGTGTGTGTTTGTGTGTGTGTGTGTGTGTGTGTGTGTGTGTGTGTGTGTGTGTGTGTGTGTGTGTGTTGTGTGTGTGTGTGTGTGTGTGTGTGTGTGTGTGTGTGTGTGTGTGTGTGTGTGTGTGTGTGTGTGTGTGTGTGTGTGTGTGTGTGTGTGTGTGTGTGTGTTTGACGGCGATTTTGACGGAAATCACGTATATGATAGAAATATGACTTACATACTTGAGAAATATGCTGGCGAAAGTTAAAGTCACTATCAAAGACAACACCTAGATTACGAACGGTATCTGATGGGAATGTATTACTGACAAGCAGTTTAACTGGAAACTGGTTGATGACCCTATTTCGTTGTTGTTTAGTGCAATAATAATAATGTATGTTTTATCTGGATTAAGCTTTAGCTTACTTAATTCCACCCAAAGCAAGATATCAGTAAGACAATCATTTAAAGTCGAAACATATCCTTGTGCATTTGATTGTGAATGTGATATGTAAACTTGTGTGTCATCAGCATACAGGTGATGACTGAGATTATGATTACTAATGACTTCGCTGAGCTACGTAACATATAAGCTAAATAGAACAGGAACAAGGACGGACCCTTGCGGCACTCCGAATGGAAGGTGTTGTGGGCTACATAATGTGCCAGATATGTTAATGCTTTGGTGTATGTCGTAAAATATGATTTGAACCACCGAATAGCTGGGCCAGAAATGCCAAAATGTCTATGAAAACGTTGTAACAGGATCATATGATCAATTAGTTGAATCCCAGTGCCTTATTTCCCTCCAGTCTCTTTTCCACCAGTTGTCGCAGAGCGAACATCAGTTCTGCCTTACCCCTTTCTCTCCTGAAACATTGTTTTTCTTCTCCGATTCCACTTTCCTAAAATTGCTGGCTTTACACTATGCAACGCGGTTGCATGCGACAGGAGACACGGTCGCTTGCAACCTTGTCGCAGCCTGATCGCCTCGTGTACACAGTACATCGCATGCAACTGGGTCTCATGCGACGGTGTCTCCTGCTGCTTGCAACTTGTCTCTTGCAATAGGGAATGCTCTATTCCGTGCAACCGCATCTCTCGGTTGCATGCAATGTGTCCAATCACAGCTAAAGGCCAACACACGTGACGTATCTAAAAATATCCGTCAGGAAAAATGGCTACCGGCAAGAAGCAAGATGTTCGGCTAACGGATGACCAGGTATTTCTCCTCGTCGAATTGTACCATGAACACGAATGTTTATGGAACATTGGTAGTGAGTGTTACCATAAGAAGGAGCATCGTCAGACAGCACTGCGTGCCATCTCTGCGGAGATGGAGAATAGAACGAACAAGGTTTTGAGCGGTGAGTATCGATGGAAATTACTTAAGCGAAGACTACTTGTATTATCGCCCGGCTTTCAAACGTTTGTCAATGTCTATGAAGCGTAAATATTTATTATCGTGTACACATTAAATTAGTAATACATAGCCAATCGCCAGTTACAAAGGGTAAGAGTAGATGACATCTATCGCATCCATTTATCTACCATATTATCGCATTTATCTGACATAGCCCCTTTTAAGACTACATTGACACTGTCTCCGATAGTCGACATGCAGGCCCCTATCACCTACATGTCATGATATGACATACTGGTGCCAGTGGTGTGTGCACAAATCCTGCGTCCTAATGGTTTATGACGTTTTAACAAAAACCTGAACAAATATCTGAACTTTCCCATTAATTTCATAATTTTTGCAGAAATGCTTACCTTATATAGTCTCTTTAATTTCCATTTGATTTTTTTCAACAAATAATCCCACACTAAAAACATTCATTAACGAACCAACATATTAAGAACCTATAGACAATGCGAATCAAATAACCTTGTTTTTCAAAAGGTAACTTTATAACAGTTTGCTTAAATTTTAGCAATAAAAACACTACTGAAGATATATGAACAAATGATGCATCATTTCCTAGTTTTGCACTTTAGTACCCGCTTTGCTGTGGCAGGTAATATTTCTACACTTAAACCTATGTTTAAGTTTACAGTACGATATGTGTAACATGAAACGGTTGGTGCATGTTTTGTAAATAATTTTGTTTCATTTTCCCCTTACCTCTTCATAACATATTACAGAAAAATCCATTTCCCTCAAGCTAGAGTGCCTGATTAGCTTGTAAATGAGATGATGTCATATAATGCAAGTGACGTTAATGAGAGTCATGCCAATTTTTGGTAACATTTAAATAAAGTAATTGAGTTTTTGCAACCCTATTTATATTTGATCCATTCAAGGGTGTTGATTGTTTTCTGTCTTTTATACTTTGAATTTGAGAAGAAATTTGACATGCGTCAAAGTAGGTTTTTGTGTATTCATTTTGCTGTAACACGAGTAACGTTAAAAATATGTCTATAAAGCCGTGTTATGTAATCAATTTAATACACGATGCCAATACGTTCCTCTTCACAGATGAGTTTTAAATTTTTTTTCTACAGCTGACGACATTCAGCAGAAGTGTCGCAACCTCAGAACCTGTTACACGAGGGAAAGGAGAAAAATTGAAGCATGTTCAAGGAGCGGGCCAGGGACAGATGCCGTGTATACCTGGCCGTTCTATGCAGCACTCGATGCCTTTCTCAGACCTCATGTTTCTATGAGGGCATCAGTTTCTAACTTGGTAAGGGCTTCCTATACTTAGTACTCTTATGTGTTACTACTGTTATATTTAAATGATATGCAACACAGGAAAAGTCAATCTGGATGTTCCAGATATGTAATTACTTATAAAGATATTATTTGCAATGTAGTTATTGAAATTGTTATGAATCGTAAGTATAATTAATACATGTGTAAATGCAATATATTTGTACGATATACCAATGTCATGTTTAAATAAATAATTTTTAATTGTGCATAATCTTTATTTTACATTGTTCTTTGATTACTATTACCTTTAAGTAGTCTTCTTTCATGACCTGGTATATGGCTTCGCATGTCTCAGGAATTATATGTGAAATAGCTGATGTTGAGATACGATAAAGATATTCGAGCGACTGGTAGCTGTCACCTGAAACACATTAATTACAATGAAAAATACTATTGCTATTAATTCATTATGCTCGTATCCAAACCTAACAACTTTCAACCCATACTGGCCCATATAGGGTATGGAATATAGTTAATACACGCTATACAAAAACAATTTGGCGCATGCATATGGAAACAAAGTGATAATATATGTAACAAAATGCTTATCATATTTCTAAATTTTATCGTCAATCTACCTTAAAATATCAACTTTTAATATAAGCTAAGTATGTACGCAATACAAAACAGAAGCCATCATACATACCAGACGCCAGAAATCTCAATGTTATGGCAAGTCTTTCAGCTGGAGAAATGCTTTCCCGCATACGAGTGTCTCGCTTCTCGATGATAGGGGTAACTTTCGCCAGCAGTTCATCAAATTGAGGTTGTTGCATCCTCAAGAAATTTTTGAGGGCTGCCGGGTCTTCTGATTGTAGTTCCTTCATGAGACAGTGGTATGCTCCAGACATTTGTCTCCGCCGCAACCATGGTCGTATCCAGCATCTTCTCTTTCTCTTCGTCTGGCGACAAGCAATCACCGCACACACAGCGGCGACAGCCAAAAGTCCTTCGTCGCTGTCGCACATGGCGTCAATACCAACTGCATTGATCGATAAACTTTACTCACTGCATTCACGTGACTTTTCGTGTTGCAAGCAACAACGTTGCATCGTGTATACATGCGACACTGTTGCTTGCGACGTATGTCGCAAGCAACATCATTCGGCCTTGACCTGTCTCAATGACGTCAACATCGCCGCGTTGCTTGCAACCGCGTTGCATAGTGTAAAGCCGGCCGTTAGGCTGGTGCAAACTTTCATGTCAGCACTAAATGTTACTCCTTAGTCCTTTTCTTGTGTGGTTCTACCTAGTACAACATCCCCCATTTTATATTCTTCGTCCATGTTTCCATGTCCTATGTGTATATATTTACACTTCCCAAAATTTAATAACATTTGCCATTTTTTTGACCATTTAACTAATTTATCTAGATCATCCTGTAAACTTTGTTTATCTGTATCATTAGTAACCTTTCTGAATACTTTTGTGTCATCTGCAAATTTTAGTACTTTGCTAGATATGTCATCTTCCAAATCATTTATATATATATATATATATATATATATATATATATATATATATATATATATATATATATATATATATATATATATATATATATATATATATATATATATATATATATATATATATATATATATATATATATATATATATATATATATATATATATATATATATATATATATATATATATATATATAAAAAAGTATAGGGTCTAATATTGATCCCAGTGGTACCCCCCAAAAAAAAAAAATTTTCCAGTTTGAAATCTCACCATATACTATTATTCTTTGTCTTCTGTGTGTAAGCCATTTTTCTATCCAGTTGATTACATCATTACCTATACCATGGGCTTTTAGTTTAAGTAACAATCTTTGATGTGTTCTTGTACATGTCCTTTCTCGACGATGACGGCAATATGTATCGCCTCACTGGTATTGGTTCTGTGCGCCGCCAGCGTGGCTAGGAACGCCAGGTGGTCGCAGTTATTCACATGTGTAACGTCAGAACTCGGTGTAAAGTCCTTGCTGGACAAAGACGTGTATTGCACTGCGTTGAAGTCGTTCACCCAGTACGTCAAGATGTACTTTTCGTAATGTGCCAACTTTGACCAGAATTTCCACTGCGTGGCCAATCGCAATATCGCCAATTCGTGTCAGGCTGTCCGAATATGTGCGTGTGCATGTTCGTGTGTGTGTGTGTGTGTGTGTGTGTGTGTGTGTGTGCTTGCGTGCGTGCGTGCGTGCGTGCGCGCGCTTGCGTATTTGTTGGTGCAGGGACCGTTGGTAATAGTAAATACACAAAACAAATATGGCCTACGTGTCAACATTACCCTTTTCGGGCTTGGATTATAAAAAAACTACATATTAGTTACGGAAAATCATTCTACTTGTTGCACATTAGGCTGTTCACGATAGGTGTTATTTATATGGTCTCATATGATTTCGCTTTTTCTCGCGCATGTTTTCACTGGGAATGAGAACGGAAAATCACGTGTGATTCCCTTTTGCATGATACTATGTTCACACCTATGATACTAGATGGTTGGGGTATAGGCGTTTGCGTACCAATATGGGATGGATTTGCTGACATCAGAATTGTTTACTGATGAAGATGATACTGCTTCTGAAACCTTGACAAAGTTTGCTATATGCATGCCAGATAATCATGATGTTTCAGGCGAGCAACGTAGTGAGAAATCAACAGAACACAATCACCGACAAACCAAGTTTACATAGGATGAATGTTTTTTCCAGAAAATGTGTCACCGATATTTTAACGAGCGCGCGTATGTCCCACTAACGCGGGTATATATGGCAACCAAAATGGAAGAAGAATACCCAAGGAACTTTTTTTGTTTGACTTCCAAAGGGACCCAAATTTGCTTTGTTACGGGAAAACAGCCACTCGCCAACGCTGTAAATGTTATCAAATGATTGCATCAAAGCGTATCTAGTAATATAACACGTATATGTAATAAAATATAATTATAAAAAATAATTTTATCTCTGACCGGTATGATACTTTTACTGCCATCATTCACAATGGATAACATGTTGACAGCATTCGTTTATTACATTGAAGGAGTCTGGCGTATTCGCATGAGCCATTTCATAATCAATGGTCACATCATGACGTAAATAACAAGTTCCATCCGTAGCACGAGCATTCATATGTCTAAATGATTTTCTTAAAATCAGACTTCGTGAGGAATATATTCAAGTATCATCAAATGCATTTCACAATGATGAATGTATTTCCTATACAATATTTAAAGAAGTATTCGAGTTTGAGCCATACTTGACAATATCATTTGTGATATTGCTATATTGCGTAAACTGGATAGATTAAGAATTATATTTACTCAATTTAGGCTATTGGAACAAGCAGATGTTTCAATATTGACAACAATGAAAGGCATTGCACTTTGTGTAATAGAAATGAGATTAAGGATGAATTTCATATAATATTACAGTTTTAATGTGACACTTTAAGAGAAAAAATAAATATATTTCTGCCTAGATATTTTATTAATCACGATAATACTTTCAAGCTATTTATGTTGTTAACTTTCATATTTTAAATAAACTAATAAGAAGTTGTAACTTGATCAAAATCATAATTTGTAATTTTAACTAACATTGACTGTTCTTATTACTTTAACATGTTATGAGTACTCTGGGTATTGTATATTTGTCTCATACACCAGTATGGCATAGCATATTGCAACCCCACATCGCACGACTCATACTAAGCGCCAAACTCCCCGACAGTGTCGCACTCAACATATCACAACTGTCACAAATTGATTATAAACGTGAAGTTTTGTTGGCTGGGCAAAGCGAGTGTTGTCTATAAATTGTTACGTCATTGCAACTGTGTATACGTAACATAGTTTCGAACAAAAAAGAACGTTATTTTGTTCATGTACAACATTTTTAATACTATACACATTTGTATGCAACTCAAATTAAGAGATTTATTGACAAACATTGTAAATTGTGGCAGTGGCGAAATCGTGACTTACATTACATTCACTACGTGGCGCCGCTGGTTGGGAGTTCGATTGGAGGCGTCTGTAATAATATAAAGAATCGCAGCTAGAGGTGGCAGCACCTTTCGATGTGTGCGTTGTGGTGTCAAGTGGTTGATTATAATGAGCAAGTTTGTGGGCTAACGCATGATATTTGGTGTTTTGCGCGAAGGCACTGGGGATAAACACACCCCTCGCGAAAGGCGACGTCCTTTCGCTTTGATTGCTTGCTAAATTTATATTATTCAGCTCAACACATAGTTACTGGCAATAAACAATATGAATATGAATACTCGGAAGTAGGCTATATTTTATAATTATGTATGTACGTAATTATACATGTACATACGTCCGTACGTACGTATGTTCGTACATACATACATACATACATACATGCATGCATACATACATACATGCATGCATACATACATACATACATACATACATACATACATACATACATACATACATACATACATACATACATACATACATACATACAAATATTGTATAATTAATCATTACGCTCGCCACTAGGTAGCACCTGTGTCATATAGATAATCATTACAATATTTGTGATCTTGAAATATTACGTTATCATATATAGCCTAACTACTATTTTTTGTACTTTCATTGACAAAACGAACATCTTTTTTTCATATACCATAAATTTGCATTTCATCAACCTATAACACGCATGCGTAGGTTAGTGTGAATGACTCACATAAATAAATTAAATTATATTAATTTACAATAAATGTCGTGGAATAACTAATCAGGATGGCACCGAAGATATGGCCGCCAATGAATTCGGTCGTGAAGACGGAGACTGTTACATGAAGTATGGTTGCGTCTATAGTTGCCACTACCAGTCGGCAGATGGCTCTTGCATGCGGTCCAATTGCGAATAGTGACGCGCTTGGGCTACAGTTCATACAGATATGATATCCAGTGGCTCTTCGATTGTTTTAGTTCTGAGTGACACACCATACCACGGATTAAACCTGATGGCCCTTTATATGTGATACCCGCTAGGTGGAGTACCTGCTTTACTTAGGAGGATTTACAGCAGTCTTTCGAATTTCTCTAAAACAATTTGTTGACAACTGTATTTATAAACCTTTTTGTATATTGAAATGTCACTGAAATAATAAATGTAGGTTGAAATAAATTATGTGTATGCGTACATTAGTTAACTTTACTTGTTAAATCTTGTAAAAAAATAACTTCACAAATGACATTTTAAAATGTTATCCTTGACAATGCAGGAAGTACCAGTGGCCTTCGTTCTTAAACCGCTGCTCAACTACCCCCCCCCTGGGTGGTTTAAGTAGCCTAGTTTCTACAATTAAGCTGTGTTAATAAACTTCTCATTAATGCCCATAAACAATCCTCTTCTCTGTGCATAGTTAAGCCATTTGTAAGTGTACAGAAACTAAAGTCTGAGGACATGCATTGATAGTATACACACCAGCAACCATTAATCACAATCACAAGCAGTTTCGAAAAACATAACAAAACATAATTTTAAAAACTTGCATTTTCTGCAACAGGTTACATTGATACACATTCCTAATAGTCCGGCCGACATCTGATTTCGGGGCTGGATTAAGTTTTGCCGATTAAAATGTTTTCCCCGCGGATTTAGCAAGACCAAGGTGTACAGTTTTAGAAAATACTGGGCAGTTTCTAGTTCATTGATCAAACATCTCCCACCATTTAAAGTAACTGTGGTGCTATGACAAATAAATAATTATTATTATGCTCATGCATAAGCTTGACATTAACACACACACACAAACACACACACACACACACACGCACGCACGCACGCACGCACGCACGCACGCACGCACGCACGCACGCACGCACGCACGCACGCACGCACACACACACACACACACACACACACACACACACACACACACACTTAGAATACAAGGAATAATCCTAAAAAGTATATGTTTTTTGTTAAAGGTGAACTATAGCGAGCAATATAATATTCAAATTTGAAGGAATTGCTCTAACGAACGTGATGGACAAAAAGTTGTTTTATGTTTTCACAAAATAAAACGATAGATTTCTCACAAATTTATCTTATTCACATAGACATATCTTACAAATGATACACACATGGTGTCACAGTCTTGATCTTTATACGGAAATATATCATAGGGAGTTTTGTCGCAATTTAAGTGAATTAGTTTTATTTTCGTGCCTAGATGATGTTTAACAAGATATTTAATTAGATTGCCACCCCAAACAACAAGTTCCAGATGGCAAATGGACAAGGAACCATTGGCTTATCGAGAGTCCAACAATTTGCTCATCTATGTGTAGCCCGCCCTTGTCAAATATCTGTCAGTTCTATGTTTAAACATACTCACACTACTAGCATTAACACAATCATTTGGCAGTTGGTTCCATTAATTTAACACCCTTTGTGAGAAAGAGTACTTTCTCATGTCCAGTACTTTGTCATGTTCTGTTGTGTTGTTGTTGCTCTCCTCAATCTCAATGTCGATCTTCATCTTCTCCTTCTACGTTCCACTCTAAACGCATCCGCTCTCTTCATCAACCATTATTTTTCCGTCATTGCCATGGTCTCTATAAGTTCTATATGTAGGCTGGTGATACACATGAGCTAAGCACTTTCACTTTAGTTTCCGAGATATATGTCCATCTCCCATCACCCCTTCTACTTTCCTCCAAGCATTCACCACAGTTTGTATTCTCCTGCGAATTTCCTTCTCCCTGCCGCCGTCCCCGCAAACAGCTCCACCGGGATATACAAAACTGGCTCTTTGTCTCAATTTCTTTGCTTACAGTTTCATGGCATATCCGTCTTCTCCAGACTTACTTTCAGTCCATGTCTCCGAAATATTTTCTCCAACTCTACCAAACCGTCTTGACAATCTGATTCATTGTCCGCTACTACCGACAGGGCATCTCCAGCAACTTGCAGAGAATGTCCAGCGTAACGTTTTCCTGCTGAAAACCTCCACTACGACTATGAACAACAGTGGGCTTAGGGCACTCCCCTCTCTCTTAACCATGAATTCCTCCGATATTCCAACTCTGCATATTACTCTACCTTTTGTCTCTTCATATTTGCCTTCGACCATCCTCTCCTCTGGAACATCCATCCACTTCAACGTGGCCACGGCCAACTCTCCCGGAACTGTGTATGTGCCTTTTCGAGGTATTTAATAATAACAATGAACTTCTATGGCGCCTATATCCTCCGGAACCTGAGCTCAGAGGAGCAACAAAACATAATCATTAAGCGTAATCGTGAACAGGGAGGCACAAAAGTCAATATCAGAACGAGGGACAACCGACGATTTATTATGGAAATGCAATTTGGAAAAAACATATACCTTGAGTTTTATCGGAAAATATTTAAAATGTTTTCAAACCAATGAGGAGTTCATTCCAGACCGTAGGCGCAGCGACAGAGAAAGTACGTTTGCCCAAGTTAAATTTTGTTTTAAGAATAAGTTGTTGTGAAATTGGTGATTTGAGTTGCCTACGGATATTTGAAGATGCAGGAGACTAGTCAAGTTGGGTTGTTGCTGTGTAGATAGAGCACGATATGTAAGAGTGGACTGCTTAAAATTATTTCGATAATAAACAGGAAGCCAGTGTAAATGTCTAAGTAGTGGTTGTGGAGGTGAACGCAGAGGCGCCCTGAGTCTCACGTGCCAGACAATTTTGTACTCGTTGGAGTTGGAGTTTATCCTTTGTTTGTCTCTTTTAACAATGTTATTTAGTAGTGAATTACAATAATCAAGGCGGCTACTAATTAATGCCGTTGATAATGTTTGAGCAGTATATGTGTGTGTATGTGTGTGCGTGCGTGCGTGCGTGCGTGCGTGCGTGCGTGCGTGTGTGTGTGTGTGTGTTTATGACGCCGAATTCGACGGAGATCACGTATATGATAGAAATAGGACTTACATACTTGAAGAATATGCTGGCGAAAGTTGAAGTCACTATCAAAGACAACACCTATATTACAAACAGTATTTGATGGGAATGTATCACTGCCAAGCAATTTAACTGGAACATGGTTGATGACCCTATTTCGGTGTTGATTAATGCCAATAATAATAAGATCTGTTGTATTTTGGATTAGCTTATTTGAACAAACAAAACAAGATATCAGTAAGACACTCATTTGACGTCGAAGCATATTCTTGTGCATTTGATTGTGAAAGTGATATGTAAACCTGTGTTTCATCAGCATGCAGGTGATGACTGAGATTATGGTTAGTAATGATTTGGCTGAGCGAAGTAGTATATAGGCTAAATAGAACAGAGCCAAGGACGGACCCTTGCGGCACTCCGAATGGAAGGTGTTGTGGTCAACATAATGTGCCATATAGGTTAATGCTTTGGTGTATGTCTGAAAATTATTATGATATGATTTGAACCACAGAAGAGCTGGGCCAGAAATGACAAAATGTCTATGAAGACGTTATAAAAGGATTATATGATTAATGAGTTGAATCTCAGTGCCATTTTTCTCTTTTCCACCAGTTGTTTCAGAGCAAACATCAGTTCTGCCTTACCTCTTCCTCTCCTGAAACATTGTTTTCCTTCTCCGATTTCAGACACCAATGTCCTAAAATTACCTAATGATCCTTCCATCAAGAATGATCTCTATTACCTTCAGAACATGACTCAGTCGCGTGATATATCGGTATTTCCCAGGGTCGTGAACATTTTTCTTTCCCATACAGGGATTATCAACCCCGTCCGCCAAACCTCTGGAATCATCTCCTCTATCGTGCAGGTGTATAACAATCACCTGGTTCACATGCCACATAGGATCACATACATCGAAATTGTTGGTAATGGTCGGCATTTTGAGATGTCGGAGCAAGGGCTACAAACAGTTAAAAAATTCCCGCGCCAAATACGGGAGAACTTCAACTTTATATATGCTTCGTACGATCCTAAACCATAATTTGGCCGACATGCGTGGCTGCACAAGCTCCAACAATGTTTAGTTTGATCTAACGCCGACAGGTGGTAGCATTGTGAGTTCCTATTGCTTAAGGTGCGTTAAGGATGGTGCAAAATGTCATTTTAAAAATGCATTCCTATAATGAAATTAAACAGAATGTACGGGGCTCGCAGACGGGAAATTAACATTAATACGTAGTGGACCTGTTATCACTGGTCCGGCGGGCAATTATGGACATTCTTGGAAACACTCTTTAAAGTTTAGTCTAGCTCCCAGCAAGTGGTTTGAAGTACGAATGATTCATCGAACATTCATACATGTCGTGGGATAAAATGACAAATCCATGTTTCAACAGGTCAATCTGTCAAGCGTAATGTATTAGAACTACAACGGTACCACTACTGGCTAGCGAGGATGATACTACTCTAAGTGATAAAAAACTGTTTATGGTTTGATGCATTACCTGTCAATGTATAATACAGCCAATATAAGTTACGGGAGAGGCATTTAACATAGGTTTCCTACATACAATATATCGTACAATTAAATATAACAACTTATATTTCTGTTAAACACCGTGCAGTTAACTAATTCCACACAGTGTAGCCCAGTAGTTATTAGGAGGTTTTCACCCTCAATTGGGGGGGTTACGCATGACTGATTTCGGTTAAGAGCGCCCCCTAGCGGCGTGTTCACTCATGCGTGACGTGAGGGAGGAGGAGGGGGGCCCCGCCCGGCCCCGCCCCGCCCAGCCCGGCCCCGCCCGGCCCCGCCCGGCCCCGCCCGGCCCCGCCCCGCCCCGTGAGTAGAGGAATATTAATAATTGAGATGAAAGAATATTGTTAATGAATAGAGGGTAATTAATAAGTGAGATCAAAGGACCTAACGAGGAGACGAGAAAGACGGGACGGAGTGACCAGTCCGAGTGGCGAGCTAATACTAATTGGACGTCGTAACGACAGGAGTTAACTGTAAGCCGAAGCGTTTATCCAGCTGTGAACCATAGTGCGAGATGAAAGGATGCTAATCGGAACAATGTAGCAACGGAGTCGAGCTAATCAGTGAAAAAAACGGCAACACTGTTGCAAAGTACGCTAGTGATGTAGGACTGAGGCCTGTTGTAGAGGACCTAAGACGTAATAAAATGAAAACCGTTAAATATAATGGTAGTATGTTATATGTAATATGTAGCCGACATGCATGGCAACATTTTATCCGTTGGAATATGGAAATCGAACCGTTCAGTAAAAAAATTGTAGCAGGGTGAAAATTGACTATGTGTAAAATATGCACACACGCATTGAGGCCTGTTATAAAGAATATAATATATATATATATATATATATATATATATATATATATATATATATATATATATATATATATATATATATATATATATATATATATATATATATATATATATATATATGCAGTGGACATAAGACGTAATAAAATGAAAACCGTTAAATATAATGGTAGTATGTTATATGTAATATGTAGCCGACATGCATGGGTGCAATTTATCCGTTGGAATATGGAAATCGAACCGTTAAGTAAAAAAATTGTAGCAGGGTGAAAATTGACTATGTGTAAATATGCACACATGCATTTGTAACAAGAACGCAATACAAGACGGGAATATAAGATGAAGCAAAATTTAATATATATGAAAAGAAGTACAGTTACATATTAAAACATTATATATATAATTATAAGTATAGAAGTTAAAAATTACAACGTGATATATATAAGTATAGAAGTTAAAAATTAAAAATGTCATATATAAGTATAGAAGTTCAGCGTGGGTACAAGTTCATCCGACATTATTGAATATATATGAAAAGAAGTACAGTTACATATTAAAACATTATATATATAATTATAAGTATAGAAGTTAAAAATTACAACGTGATATATATATAAGTATAGAAGTTAAAAATAAAAAATGTCATATATAAGTATAGAAGTTCATCCGACATTATTAAACAGGACCAAAAGTTTGCGGCGAGCGAGAGGATGTGTCTTGCGTCGTCCTAGTTTGTCCAGCGGCAACGGTGCGAGCGTGCGTCGACGACGACGCAGTAACGGTGATCGACGGTGACGCGGTAATGGCGATCGACCGGACGGTGTTCTTGGGTAGTGTTGTAGGTCGGACATGACAGCCGACCAGCGCCTCCTATGCTCGAGGAAATGTTTAGCAGAGGTGTGGCATGCAGCATCATTATCATCCCAGGATTCGGGCGATATGTCATGGTGACGATAACCGAATTTGAGGTGCTGGACGTCGGCGACAACATGCCGCCAAAGACTGGCGTGTCGCATGAAATACGGTAACAGACCGTCGTTGTGTAGTTGGTCACGAAACTGACCGGTAACTGTGACCCGACGCTCTATGGTCATCTGCTGCATTTCAGCCATGACGAGCGGCCAGTAAGCTCTATGCATGCTGCAAGTAAACGACAAAACCAGAGTGAGAATATACATAATGTAGTCATATATATATATATATATATATATATATATATATATATATATATATATATATATATATATATATATATATATATATATATATATATATATATATATATATATATATATATATATATATATATATATATATCAGACGTAACCAAGCAACGAGAGAGAGATGAAATATGAAACCAATCGACTGGTAGGTGTTATCGTCAGGCAAGCCGCTGCAGATGGAACTTGGACTCGACGAACACTTAGCGAGACATGTATACAGGGAACGATAGAACAGTATGTAAAGTGAACATTTATTAAAAATGTAGAGCTATGTAGAGCTATGAAAGAATAATAAAGAAATAAATAAATTAATAAATAAATATATATACTTACGCACGATCTAGCAGCTCAAACACGGCTCGCTTTCCTTGATACATTGGTCGGGTATGTTCACGACACCCCCGTCTGGCTTCAGCACCACTGTTGCCTCTGGCAACACGTACAGGGTTGGGGGTGTCGTGACCTCTTCCTCCGTTGTCGGCGGTGGTGACGCCGGACTAAACTCGAAGCTGGCGTCTTCAGCCTCGGCTTCTTTCGCATCGTCTTCATCTTCTTCATCATCATCATCCGAAACATACAGCGGTTCCCACGGTATTTCCTGTGTTTCCGGGTAGGAGTCATGGGTTTGTGTGGATGTTGTTGGCGTTTCCCCTCGTCGTCTCTTCACCTCCTTCTCCTCCGCCTCCTTCTCCTCCTCAGCCTCGTACATTGCTGACACCTGACGTTTGTACGCCCTCTGTAGTTGCGTCAGACCATTCTATTGAACAGAACGACTACTAATTACATTGCTAGTATGATCAAACATATATATATATATATATATATATATATATATATATATATATATATATATATATATATATATATATATATATATATATATATATATATATATATATATATATATATATATATATAGTTGCACATAGTTCTCATTACTCGTCCGTAGCATCCTGTATATCTGTGCATCGTTCTGCTAGAGTCTTTTTAACCAACTCTGACACATCGTGGCGCCACATCATGTTGGCACACCTTGAGGTGACCTCTATAGATATAACTACTGTTCATCGTGTGTCGTAATCATATACTCTAGTATTATCTCCACTAATTCTCGACCTGCACGCCTACGCGCTTCTATCGGTAGCACAGGCGCTTCATCCTAAAGAAAACAAAATAAAAGATACTAAGTTACATTACTCATACTACTATTCCTCTACAGTGGGTATAATGTTCAAATACTACTACTACTACTACTACTACTACTACTACTACTACTACTACTACTACTACTACTACTACTACTACTACTACTACTACTAATGTTCAACAACAACAACAACTACTATCTACTAATGTTCAACTACTAATGGTCCGCTACTAATTACGGTTAACGTCGCAGGATCATGCGTGCCTGTGCATTCATAACTTCCCGCCATTCTGACGACTGCATGGTTGCCATTGTCGCATCACATACGCGTTCCGTTATAACGTCTACGGATTGCGACGATCGACGCCATTGGTTCACGATCATATTGGCCATGACCTCTTCTAGTACTATATGACACACCTTGTCATTCATCTGGTCCTCCTCCTCCGCATCCTCCTCCTGTGTGCTGGTGGACGGCTCGCTTTCCTTGATACATTGGTCGGGTATGTTCACGACACCCCCGTCTGGCTTCAGCACCACTGTTGCCTCTGGCAACACGTACAGGGTTGGGGGTGTCGTGACCTCTTCCTCCGTTGTCGGCGGTGGTGACGCCGGACTAAACTCGAAGCTGGCGTCTTCAGCCTCGGCTTCTTTCGCATCGTCTTCATCTTCTTCATCATCATCATCCGAAACATACAGCGGTTCCCACGGTATTTCCTGTGTTTCCGGGTAGGAGTCATGGGTTTGTGTGGATGTTGTTGGCGTTTCCCCTCGTCGTCTCTTCACCTCCTTCTCCTCCGCCTCCTTCTCCTCCTCAGCCTCGTACATTGCTGACACCTGACGTTTGTACGCCCTCTGTAGTTGCGTCAGACCATTCTATTGAACAGAACGACTACTAATTACATTGCTAGTATGATCAAACATATATATATATATATATATATATATATATATATATATATATATATATATATATATATATATATATATATATATATATATATATATATATATATATATATATATATATAGTTGCACATAGTTCTCATTACTCGTCCGTAGCATCCTGTATATCTGTGCATCGTTCTGCTAGAGTCTTTTTAACCAACTCTGACACATCGTGGCGCCACATCATGTTGGCACACCTTGAGGTGACCTCTATAGATAGCCACCGCAAGATGTGCATGATCAAGCCAGACGATGGTACGTAATGCTCCTTGTCGTCCTTTAAATTAAGTATGCGGTTCACCTCGTCACAGGCATACTGGACGCTGGCGACCTCTAGTGCTTTAAAAAAATTATTTTCGATCGTCATGGCTTCGGATCGGTCACGTATCCTATCTAGACCACTCACCGTAGCCTCCATGTCGTCGCTACTAGTACTACTACTACTACTTATAGATATGACGTCATTATTCTCCCCATCGTCATCTGTTATCATGATGAGGGATGGAGGTGAACAACTTTCCACTGACGAGGAGAATAGTATTTCGGAACTATTATTACGTAACCATTCCATTACCTTCTCTCTTCCGTTCCTGACGCTGACGACGTCACTGCTTGTAGCAGAGGCAGCGGCGACGTCGGCATCATCATCCTGTCAACAACAGAGTTACACGGCCATTACTTCCAGTTCTGACACTGTGTAATTGACATACTGTCCCGCTACGCGCTTCCTAACGGTTGCCATGACACGAGCCCCCCGCAACATATCCAGTGCCTCGTACCGCTCGGTGTCTGACGTCATGCTCATGTAAGCCTTAGCCGTAAATCCCAACACATTAACTGCCTGTTCGTTAAACAAAGTTGCCCACACTTCACTCCTAATGGCATCCTGTAGGAGGATACGCAGACAGAATCGATAGGTTGGAACCCGCTGCCGTCCATGAATCCGACACGCGTAGCCATTGTTTTCGGCAACCACACCTTTGCTACACTGTACGCATGATGGATATACGATATATTTCTCTTGCGTGGCACATTGTACTATAGTTAACGGACGTGTAAATCTATAATTTCCGCTACTTACTTGAGTCTCAAGCCGCGTAATCGTCATCTCATCGGCGTTGTACTGCTGTGCTGCTGCCATAGTTCTTTCGTTGATGCTGGTGCTGGTGCTGGTGCTGGTGCTGGTGCTGGGCGATCGGAAAGCGAGTGTGAGTCTGGTTAACTGCGAGCCACTTTATATAGGTCTGCTACTGCCTGTGGCGCGCAATCTTATCGTGCCCCTTGGTCGCGCGCGTGATGCTCTATTGTGCGCCGGGTGTGTGCCAGTGCGGTGTACTTTGTCCGTCGGTCTTGTGATCGACTCGAGTTACGTCTGGCATTAGTTTCACTGTGGGGGATTCTCATGTCTTCGTATGAACTCGCGTACTTTCATAAGTATCTGTCCTAACATGTTCTGACCAGCTTGACCACTGTACGTCAGTGCGCCCCAGTAGCCTTCCCGACTCTTGACCCATTCCTTCAATTCAGCTTTTCCTGTAGCTAACAGTCGTTTACGTAAGGTCGGGTTGCGAAATTTAACAGCCACTAACGCATACATTATAGAACATCTTTGTGTGTTCCAGTCTGCACGTAAATGCGCTTTCTCTCGAATGCTCTTGCTTAGGTATTTCGCCTGTAGACCCGTGTGAGTGGATAGCATTTTTTCAGCTGTGTGCATATCCCCATGATGGATGCATTTACGCCATTGGTACGCGCTTTCCACAGTCTTAAATTCTCTATTCCACACATGTATCGGGCACGCATAGAAATTGGACAGGTAATTCTTGCCGCCTCGGAACTGTACAGGACGGTTCATACTGTCTTTATGCCGTTAAAATGTACATTTACTGTATTAAATACACGCCGTTCTAGAGCTGTCTCAGTACTCATAACCCCCACTTTTTCCTTGCGTGATGGATGTCTGGTGTCGGTTAGTTGACAGCTGCAGGCCGCTTATCTTTTTTCTGATTACTGTGGTATTGTTCTGAGGGTTACGCATCCGCATCCTCCTCCTGTGTGCTGGTGGACGGCTCGCTTTCCTTGATACATTGGTCGGGTATGTTCACGACACCCCCGTCTGGCTTCAGCACCAGATGAATGACAAGGTGTGTCATATAGTACTAGAAGAGGTCATGGCCAATATGATCGTGAACCAATGGCGTCGATCGTCGCAATCCGTAGACGTTATAACGGAACGCGTATGTGATGCGACAATGGCAACCATGCAGTCGTCAGAATGGCGGGAAGTTATGAATGCACAGGCACGCATGATCCTGCGACGTTAACCGTAATTAGTAGCGGACCATTAGTAGTTGAACATTAGTAGATAGTAGTTGTTGTTGTTGTTGAACATTAGTAGTAGTAGTAGTAGTAGTAGTAGTAGTAGTAGTAGTAGTAGTAGTAGTAGTAGTAGTAGTAGTAGTATTTGAACATTATACCCACTGTAGAGGAATAATAGTATGAGTAATGTAACTTAGTATCTTTTATTTTGTTTTCTTTAGGATGAAGCGCCTGTGCTACCGATAGAAGCGCGTAGGCGTGCAGGTCGAGAATTAGTGGAGATAATACTAGAGTACATGATTACGACACACGATGAACAGTAGTTATATTTTTTGTTATGTAGGACGAGGAAGGGTATGATGAAGCACCCGTAGTACCGGCAGCAATGCGGAGACGCGGACTGCGACGATTAATCAACATGATTATTGATTTCATGATCGAAAAACACGAGTATTAATATTCACCGTTTACAACGGAAAGCATTATAAATCACAGTAGTTTATTTGTTAGCTGTAGAACGTTATGTTATGTAGTCTGTTATTGTATGACATAGATATGTAATTTAGTCTTATTGTATAACATAGAGTCATTGCTATATATATATATATATATATATATATATATATATATATATATATATATATATATATATATATATATACGTATTAATATTCACCGTTTACAACGGAAAGCATTATAAATCACAGTAGTTTATTTGTTAGCTGTAGAACGTTATGTTATGTAGTCTGTTATTGTATGACATAGATATGTAATTTAGTCTTATTGTATATATATATATATACACACACACACATAACAACTTATATAATACCTCATCATCATCATGGTCATTTTACGTAACCTCTGTCGCGGTATAACAGCCCACAAGTTAATCATCAATATACTAGCCACTGGCGTGTCGATAATCGACCGTAAGCTAGGGTCACTGGCGAGGATGTAAAAATCCCACAAACCATCATGTCAACACAGTGTTTATATAAGTTTATCAGTGTATATGTATATATATATATATATATATATATGTATGTATATGACATACCAAAGTATATGTAATAAAAAAGTCATGCAATGATTGATACGTGTTGTCAGTGGTGTTACCTAGTTGAAAGAGAACCCGTAGCCATCGATAGTGGACACAGTAGCCATTAGCATAGGAACAAACCTTAGTTACTACTACACCACCACCCCCACCCCCACCACCACCACCACCACCACCACCACCACCACCACCACCACCACCACCACCACCACCACCACCACCACCACCACCACCACCACCACCACCACACGCAGTATATATATATATGTACTAAGAACCGCAGTCTGTCAGTTGTAGACGCGTACAGCATCATGAAACGTCAGCTATGTCGTCACTGCGGAGTGACATTCGATACGTATGCAGAGCTACAACAGCACCTAGCGAGCCATTCCACACCGGCAGTTAACGAACACTGGAATGCGGTAACGGCACCAGCAGTGGTGCCACCTAGTGACCACGCCAAGAGAGCGAAATATACGTGTAAATGCGATGCAACATTTGGGAGATGGGACGACCTGCAGCATCATGTGATGTCCGTATGTCGTCTTAGCAGTAGCAGTAGCAGTAGTACAAAAAGACCGCAGTCTACACTTGTGCGAAATGCGGAAAGAATTTCAATAGACGTGACCATCTGACCAGACACGCACGAACAACGTGTACCGGTGTCGTCAAGAAGCCGCCAAGACCGAAGAGATCAAACAGAGAAGACACCACACCCCACCATCCACTCGTTACCCACGAAGATCCCCTAGATCCACCTGATCGACTCCCCTTCGACGACACCCTGTCTACGGAACTGCTAGATGTCGTTCGAGCGCACTGGCGAACGATACGGACACGTGTGATGAGAGGACCTCTCCAATGTAGGTACGATTACAGATTAACAACATTAGACACGACCGTCCTAGAGACCCCTCTGAAGCGCATGTTCCAGGAACAGACCAACGCCTTCAAGGTTAATCTCAGTTACGGGTTCATTCTGAGGAACAAGAACACGGGTCGATACAAGTACTATCATTCCTCGTGCAACTGCTGTGGACGATACCTGGACGAGCCCAGTCTCGTCACCAACAGCAAGGACTTTGATGACTTTCTCGAACGCATCCGAGAAACCGACATCCTGCAATGGGCCATCAATCAAAGACCGGATTCTGCGTGGGTGTGCGAACTCGTGACCAATGTCACATTTTTCGTCAACCGCATCATCGATCATCCCATAGGATGTGTAGGAATGATCGCCCTGCCAGTGTACATCAAGAGGAACAAAGCCGTCATCGGTCTGGAAAAGGAACCCACGTATAGGACGAGGTACAACGACAACCTGTGTCTGTTCCGATGTCTGGCCTTGCATCGAGGATGTGACATACGTCGATTGGAACCAGCGGTGAAGACACTGTACGAGACGTACAACCAAGACGGAGTACCCATGGAAGAATTTGCCGGGGTAACGATGGACGACCTCTATCGTGTAGAGACCAAGTTCCAAACGAACGTGTGCGTGTACAGTCTCGTAAAACCGGATGGAGAGGATCAAGAGGATGAATCGACAACTGCCGAACTCGTCCGTCGATCGGTATGTAAGTACCCTGACACACTCTACCTCAATCTTCACGAGACGCATTTTTCCTTCATCCAGGATGTACGCAAATACTGTCACTCGTATAGATGTCGGAAGTGCGGTGACGCGTTGTGGAAAGATGCATGGACGTTGCGTAGACACGAGAGCACGTGTTCGGGAGGCGTGCGTCGAGTCTATCCTGGTGGCGTGTATCATTCGACTCCGTCGGTGTTCGAACGGCTGGACGACGAGAACATCCGAGTGGCCGAAGCGTTGCGGTACTATCCGTATCGAGCCACCTTTGACTTCGAGTGTTGGTTCGACACCGAACAACTTCCGTCGGACAGTGACCAGGTTCACTGGGTTGCGCGTCACGTCCCGCTGAGCGTCAGCGTGGCTTCCAACGTGCCCGGACACGAGCAAGTGAAATGTCTCGTCACGGATGGAGACACCAACAAGTTGGTGAGCTCCATGATGGACATCCTGAGAGCGATGAGTGACGCCGCGTACGAAAAGATCAAAGACTCATACGAGTATGCGTTGGAACAACTCGCAGAAGCGCTGACGAGCTGGGACGAGCAGGAGGAGAGTGCACGGTCAGCCACCGACAAGGACGCTCGACCGGCAACCAACCCGTACAAAAAGCTGATGGGACAACTGTATGGATGGATGCATCAGTTACCTGTCATCGGGTTCAATTCGGGTTCGTATGATCTCAATGCCATCAAACAGTTCCTCATACCGTACTTCCTGTCGACCTCAAAGACAGCGGACCACTCCGAGGAAGACGAGGACGACGACGAGAGGGAGCAAGAGGACAAAGAGACCAAAGAAGAGAACGACGGCGTCGGATCATTTTTCGTCATAAAACGCAACAACACGTTCATGTGTCTTTCGACGGATCAGCTGAAATTCCTAGACATGACCAACTACATAGCCCCCGGGTTCAGCTACGACAAGTATCTGAAAGCGTACGGATGCGAGGTGACGAAAGGTCATTTCCCGTACGAGTACATGGACCGTCTGGAGAGACTCGACGACACCGCTCTTCCGCCGAAAGAGGCCTTCTTCAGTCGGCTGAAGAACGAAGGTATTTCAGACGAGGATTACGCCAGTTGTCAGAAGGCCTGGCGCGACAATGGCATGACGACGTTGCGCGACTTTCTCGTCTGGTACAACAACAGGGACGTGGTTCCCTTTCTTCAGGCAATCGCTAGACAGTTTGCCTTCTATCGAGAACGTGGAATAGACATGTTCAAGCAAGGCATCAGCGTACCTGGTCTGACCCTGCTGTACCTGTTCAACGACCTTCCAGAGAAGACCTACTTTACCATCTTCAACGAGAAGAATAAAGATCTTCATGACCTCGTCAAAGATAACATTATCGGTGGCCCGTCGATCATTTTTCACCGCTATCACGAGAAAGGGATCACCATGATACGTCAGAACGAATACGGAGAGGCTGCTCGTCCGTGTCGATCGATCGTCGGATACGATGCGAACGCGCTGTACCTGTGGTCGCTCATGCAAGACATGCCTATGGGATGGTACACGCGACGACGGGCGGAGAACGACTTCCGCCCCGAATCGGCGCAGCTGTACGGACAGATGGCTGCAGAATGGTTGACGTGGGAATCCGAACGCACGGGACTTTCCATACGACATCAGATCAACGGACGAGAGAAGCGAATAGGCAAACATCGGGTGGATGTTTGGTGCAGCGAGACGAAGACGGCTTATCAGTTCGAAGGGTGCTACTTCCATGGTTGCCCGTGCACTCGAGAAGAGGTGAACGCCGTCAACGGGAAACCCATGGCGCAACTGCTCGCCGAGACTCGAAAGACCACCGCCTACCTATGTCACTTTGTCAAGGTCGTCCAGCTGTGGGAATGCGAGTGGAAAGAGATGAGACGAGCCCCGGCCGTACGAAAGTGTCTGGACGCTGCATTTCCCCGACGTCGACACTTGCGGTGGACGATGACGTCACAACAGATCCTGAACGGCGTGCGTGCAGGAACCGTGTTCGGCATGATCGAGTGCGACATCTGCGTACCGGAAGAATTGCGCGCGTACTTTGCCGAGATGCAGCCCGTGTTCGAGAACATCCGTATGATACGCGAGGATCTCGGCCCGTTCATGCGTCGCTACGCCGAAGAGCACAACATCATGTCGACTCCGAGGCGCATGCTCGTGGGTAGTTATCAGGGCGATAAGATACTGCTCGCAACGCCCCTGCTGCGATGGTATCTGGACCACGGTCTCGAGGTACTGCACGTGTATCAGGTCATCGAGTACGATCCCATTCCGTGTTTCCGACGGTTCGGCGATGCGGTGTCCACGGCTCGACGCGAGGGCGACGTCCACCGAGACAAGACCATCATCGCGGACACCATGAAGTTGCTGGGGAACTCGGGCTACGGAAAGACCATCACAAACGTCGACCGACATCGTGACGTCAGCTACTGCACGGAGAAGGCGGCATCGCTCATGGTCAACGATAAACGGTTCCGACAACTCGACAGGGTCGTCGACGACGCGTACGAGATAGAGATGAACAAGAAGACCGTCAAATACACCCTACCCGTCCACGTGGGATTCTTCGTCCTGCAGTACGCCAAGATGCGCATGTTGCAGTTCTATTACGACTTCATCGACCGATACGTGGAGCGTCCACTGTTCCAGTACTGCGAGATGGACACAGATTCCGCCTATTTGGCCTTGACCGGTGAGTCCGTCGACGACCTCGTGACCCCAGCACTACGCGATCATTACTTCTGACATCGCTCCGAATGGCTCCCGTCCGAATGTTGCGACGAACATCGGAACGAGTACGTGCGCTGTCGACTGGCCAATCGACCGTGGATCGGAGACGTGGCGTGCTGTAAGGCGCGCAGAGCGTTCGACAAGAGGACACCGGGTCTGTTCAAGGTCGAGTGGTCCGGCGACGGGTTCGTGGGATTGTGCAGCAAGCCGTACTACTGTTTCGGGGCCACCGACAAGTACAGCACCAAAGGACTGAGCAAACGTCACAACGTCATCGACAAGGATGCCTTCCTGGAGGTGCTCACCAACCGTCGGAGCGGAAGTGGAACGAACCGCGGATTCCGGGTGCATAACTCGACCGTGTTGACGTACGTGCAGGAACGGACGGCTCTCACCTACTTTTACCCCAAACGCGTGGTGCACGAGGACGGGGTGACCACGGGTCCGGTGGACGTGTAGATAAGGCGATGCACGCTGCACTTGGTTCATACGTGATCATGGATGCACGATGGAAACATCCCTTCACGTGCATCGTTGCCGGACCGACGGGATGCGGCAAGAGTACGTTCGTGACGCGTATGTTGCGTCACGCTACTGCAATGATCGACCCACCTCCCGAACGGATCACGTGGTGTTACGGAGAATGGCAAGAGGCGTACGCAACGACGGATCTGAACCACGTGCGCTTCGAGGAAGGGTTACCGACGGCGGCCATGTTCGAATCGACGACGAGGAACCTCATCGTCATAGACGATCTCATGGCAGAAACGGACGAGCGGGTCACGACCTTGTTCACTAAAAAAAAGTCACCACAGGAACACGTCCGTGCTGTATCTCGTACAGAACCTGTTCCCCAAAAACAAAGAGAGTCGTACCATCAGTCTGAATTCTCAGTACATGGTGGTGTTCAAGAATCCTCGTGACGCATCGCAGATGTCGCACTTGGCTCGGCAGATGTATCCGGGACGCGGGAAATTCGTGCAAGAGGCGTTTAAAGACGCCACGGCGGTACCGTACGGTTATCTATTGGTCGATCTGAAACAGGACACGCCCGAGGACATGCGTCTGCGCACGGCCATCTTTCCAGACGACGGTGTTCAGTACGTGTACTTGCCGAAGGTATAAAAAGACCGAGTGCGTGGATGGTCTCTTCATTCGCACCATGTCTGCCCTGGTGAAGAGACACATTGCGTGCATACAGACGCTGCACAGACTAAAGAACAACAAAGAGAAAAAGGCCATCCTAAAAAACGCTAACGCCGAACTGCTGTGCGCACTGGCCGAGTGTGCCTACAACATACTACGAAGGAACGTTCCGTTGACCGCAGTACAGAAGCGACGTCTGGGTAAATACAAGACGAAATTACGCGAGTTGGCCAAGAAAAGAACGTCGGCTGCCAGGAGAAGACGCCTCTTGATACAACCGCAGGTCGGCGAGGGACAGACCGGAGGTTTCCTATCGGCCTTCCTAGCACCGTTGGCCAGTTCGGTCTTTCTATCCCTGCTCCGAAAGGAGCGACCGACGAGGTAGATACATGGAACACGCACGCAAGATGGCCTTGGTAGACCCTCGACTGTTGGACACGCTTCGTTCACCCCCACCTCCCCCAACCGACACCGTAGGTAAGAAGGTGCAAGCCCTCGATGCCGATATGAAGACCATCCTCGACAGAACGGACCTAGACGACGGGACCAAGGTGACACTGTATAATCAGGTGTTGCAGCGGTACAACGTCTTGGCCGATAAACACGCCAAGGAACCGGTACGCGTGCTCACGGTGAACGAGTCGGCGACGGGGTCGCGGGCGGAGCCGGGGTCGGAGTCGGAGGATGCAGTACGCGTTCCCGGTAGCGGAATAGAGGCCACCGTCTTGGACACCGTTCCCAAGACCATGCACGCCAAAGCCCGACGTTTGATGGAACATCTGAAGAGAAATGTCGCGTGGACCGCTCGCGGTGAACTCATTCACGAGGGCGAGCCGGTGGTCGGAAGTAACGTGGTGGATCTCGTCAACGATCTGTTGCGTAAGAGGAAGACCGATCCGACGGGGTGGCAGCCATTCGCACGACAACTCCGCACCATCAACCTGCCCATGGAGTTGGTCGGTAACGCTGCCAGGAAAGCCTACATGCGACAGGCGACGAGGACGGTCACTCCCCCTCGCCGATCGACTGCCGCTACTCCTCGTGCTGCCGGCAGTGCACCAAGATCGCTAAGTTGGACACCCCTCACTCGTCAGCATCGTCGTCGAATGGAACATTCCATGCCCACCCCACCCCCCGAAAAACGCAAGGCTTTGTCGTCATTGGCCGCTTGGGACGACATATAAGGTGGTGCGATGCGTGTCCGTGACACAGTGTTCGTCATGTCAACGGATCCACAGGACATGTACCGTTCCATCGTCGCTGCGATATTCGTTAGTGGACTTTACTTGATCGCTCACGGCATAGCCCAAGGTCTCATTCAACAGACGTTGTTCAGACTATGGTTTCGCTACTAGACCGTTGTTGCTCTACCGCTTGCGTTGTTACTGCGATAGCGTGCGTCCTACTATACGTCGGCGCTCTCCTCGTCATTCGTCAGCATCTGTGCTCCGGACTCAACGTCACCGACCCCGTCAACGCGTCCGACCTCCTCTTTTAATGATGGCACGGAGGAGAGAACAGGCCATGAGGTCGGTCTACTTCGATCCACAGAGGGTAGGCAGTTATGGAGGGGTCGGCGACTTGCGCCGCGTCACGCGCATGCCGCGGAAAATCGTCGAACAATGGTTGTCGGAACAGGACGCCTACACCTTACACAAACCAGCGAGACGTCATTTCAAGAGACGATGCGTCATCGTGGGTGGTATGAATCAACAGTGGCAGGCCGATCTCGTAGACCTGACGAAGTTTAAACGCCACAACGAAGGTATGACCTTTCTCCTCACGACGATCGACGTCTTCTCGAAAGTGGCCCGGTATGTTCCCCTGAAGAACAAGTCCGCGGCGTCACTGACTGCGGCGCTGCAAACCACGTTCGTCGACGTTTGGCCACATACGCTGCAGACGGATCAAGGCAAGGAATTTCTGAACAAATCAGTTCAGACTCTATTGCGTCGTTACGGCATCCGTCACTTCTCCACGCACAACGCAGAGACGAAGGCGGCCGTCGTGGAACGATTCAACAGAACGTTGATGACGCGCATGCGCCGATACTTCACGGAACACCAGACGTGGCGTTACGTCGACGTCCTTCCGGACATGATACGATCGTACAACAACACCCCCCACGACAGCATCGGCATGGCACCGTCACAGGTGAATCACAAAAATCAAGAAAAGGTGTGGCAACTCCTGTACGGTCACGACGGTAAGGGAGTGCCCAAGTTGCACGTGACGGATCGCGTGCGCATCAGCAAGTACAAAGGCCAGTTCGAAAAGGGCTACGAGCCGAACTGGAGCGAAGAGATCTTCACGGTGCACGAGGTTCATCCCTCCGCTCCACCCGTGTACCGCTTGCGGGACGATCTCGGCGAAGTGCTAGACGGCACCTTCTACGAACCGGAGCTGCAGAAGGTGTCGGTATCCGTCGATAAGGTGTACCGCGTCGAAGAGGTACTGGAACGCCGTACGAAGGACGGACGCAAGGAGGCTTTGGTGAAATGGTTCGGCTATCCCTCCACACACAACAGCTGGATCGACGCCGGGGCACTCGTCCACTCCACTATAAAGACCAGCAACGCGTATGGCGACACTTCATTCGAGAAATGACACACGACACGACACCACAGACCGTCAGCACCACCACCACCACCACCATAGACGAGGAGGCGCCGGAAGCACAGGAGGCGACGGAGGAGGATTGTACCGACGCTGCATCGAACGAGAACGACACCACTCCCTGGCACCTGTTCGGTACCGCGTGTCCCAAAGAGGAGATTGTGTTTCTGTGTCAGGTCGTCGTCTTTTACACGATCATCCTGATCAGCATCTACAACCTGACGACAGGTCACACGAATTCTAATCTGTGGACGGCGCTGCTGAGCAGCTCGTTGGGTTACCTGCTGCCCAATCCCACGTTGAGACGCAATGGCGACTGATTTCTATCTTACGCTACCTAGCAACGCTTCAATGAAGGTGCATCCCGATAACACCTTGGCTCATTACATCACGGACTTGCCACAACGCATATCGCTGTCTGGCGAATGGGAGTGCGGGCTGGCAGAGTTCCAGTATCCACATACGTGGTACAACTTTCGCGAAGGCGACACCTGGTTCTACCTCAACGAGCGCACTCCCGTGGGTCTTACCCCGAGTACGAAGATCGCTGCTGGCTATTACCGCAGTCCCGAGGTATTGTTGGACCACGTCAACAAGGCGCTGAAACGCATGTGGACGGATAAGACGCGGGCTAAACTGAGCTACAGTTCCATCACTCAGAAAATGACGTTGCACATGTCACCGAGCACCGAATTCACCATGCCGTACCATAGTGCAATGGGTACCATTTTGGGATTCCACCCGTCGCTCGTCACCAGTCCAGCGAGCGATAGGGAGACGCACGTGTACGCCCACCCGCGAGTAGGAGAGCAACCCCCAGAGCTAGGTCTCAAGCCGTCGGCCGCCGTTACTCTGCCACCCGAAAAGGCAAAGACTACCGATAGCCCGTACTCTTACCGTCACGAGGCCAATACCGTGGTGAACATGCATCAAGGGTTCGACACCATCTACGTCTACACGGAAGTCGTGGAGTCTCGCATCGTCGGCGACAGTCTCGTGCCGTTGTTGCGCTGCCTCCCGGTTCGCGGAGGTCACGGTGCCACGGTGTCCGATCGTTTCACTAACGTTCACTACGTGCCTCTGTTGCGCAAGGAGTTCGGGACCGTAGAGGTGGATATAAGAGACGACACAGGGCGGCGCGTACCATTCGAGTACGGTAGAGTGACGGTGACGCTTCATTTTCGATGGCGCAGGACCGCACTGTTCTAACGACGATGAACTACAACGACTATTACGCGCGTCAGGCGGGTGGTTCGCTGCCCTACTTCGCAGGTGCACAATACCAGCGAGGTCACGGACTGGGCAGTCTGTTCGGCGTTCTGCTGCGCAGCGCCATGCCACTCATCAAGAGAGGTGCCGTGGCGTTGTGCAAAGGAGCGTTGAAGACCGGCATTCGCATAGCCGACGACGTCTTGTCTGGTCAGAACATAAAAACGGCAGCCAAACAACGCATCACGGACTCTGGTAGGAGCATGCTGCGTATCCTTGCGACCCCTGGCGTGCGACCTACCAAAGGTATAAAACGAGCGCCCGCGCAGACAGGAGTCACTACGGCGAAGAGACGACGCGCGAAACAGACGTCCAAGAAACGTGAGGCCGACATATTCGACGAAAAAGATGGCGTTCGTACATAAGCAGTCGTGCGAAGGGGTCAAGTCCGAGCTGGATCTCTTTACCGTACCTCCCACTCAGAACAGCATCGTCGACAGTCACGTGGTCGAACATCAACCCATGGCCTCTCTGGACTCTGGTTGACCGATAGAATTCCTGATCCCCGGATCGGGAGACGATTACCTGGATCTCGCCAACACGATGCTACACGTGCAGGTGAAGGTGACGCGAGCCAACGGGGACGATCTCGACTTGGCCGACCCCGTGGGACCGGTGAATAACTTGCTGCATTCGCTGTTCGGTCAGGTCGACGTCTCCCTGAACGGCACGCTCGTGACCCGTTCGACCAACACGTACGCGTATCGTGCCTACATCGAGACGCTGCTGAGTTACGGTGCCGATGCCAAGGACACGCAGCTGACGGATCAGCTGTGGTACAAGGACACGGCCGCTCACATGGATGCCGTCGAGTTAGTCGACGGCCCCACGGCTAACGCAGGGTTCGTGGCTCGACGAGAGCACGTGGTACGGAGTCGAGTGGTCGACATGATGGGTCGTCTACACGTGGACCTGTTTCTGCAAGATAAATTCCTTATCAACGGCGTCGACGTCAAGATCCGACTGGTGCGTAATAAGGCTGCGTTTGCGCTCGTGGCTGGTGGAGCCCACCCCGATTACAAGATCGACATCGTCAATGCCACCTTGTTTGCCAAGAAGGCCACCCTCAATCCCGCCGTGCAGATGGCACACATCAAGACTCTCGAGAAGACCACGGTCAAGTATCCGATGCGGTCCGTCGACTGCAAGGTGTACTCCATTCCCGCGGGCGCTCGGTCGCACACCCACGAGAACCTGTTCCTCGGCACTCTGCCGAAACGTCTGGTGCTGTGCTGCATCGATAACGACGCCTACAACGGTGCGTACGACAAGAATCCGTTTCACGCCAAGAACAACGCCATAAGCTTCCACGCCGTGTACGTTGACGGACGACAGATACCCGCCAAACCCTTCCAGCCCAACTTCGCAGCCGACCTCTTCGTCAGGAGCTACATGAGCATGTTCACCTCGACCGGTAAGATCTGGCAGGACGAGGGCAACGGTCTGACTCGCAGCGACTACCGAGACGGTTACACCTTCTTCTGTTTTGACCTGACCCCCGACCAGTGCGACGGTCCCTGCTTCCATCTCGTACAAAAGGGCAACCTCCGCATAGAACTTCATTTCCGCGAGGCGCTGCGGACCACCGTGAACGTCATCGCCTACGCCGAGTTTGAGTCCGTGCTGGAAATCGACAAGAGCCGCAACGTCATCTGCGACTTCTGATGAGATGGACACCCTGCAGATCGCCCGACTACTGCAGGCGGACCCGACCACCAGATCGATATTTCGCGGTGTCGTACCCAAAGACGGACTGCCCGCGACGATAGACGGCGTTCTACCTGCCGCCTTCGTGTGCAACACCGACGACGGCGACGAACCGGGCGAACACTGGATCGCGCTGTACCTGGCTGCCGACGGACGCGGCGAGTATTTCTGCTCGTACGGCCTGCCGCCACGTCACGCTGCCTTCCGCACCTTCATGAACGAACATTGTTCCGAGTGGACTCACAATAGCAAGAGACTTCAGAGCCCTCTGTCTAACGTTTGCGGACAATATTGCGTAGCTTTTCTATTGCTTCGTTGTAACGGCTTTCCGATGAAAACTTTTATCAACGTATTCGGCACCGATCTAGTTGCTAACGATTGCCGCGTGTTTGATTGGCTTAAACAGATGCGACAAGGTAGACTGTATTATCGCTCGTCGTAATCGATCGACGAGCCTCCGGTAGTCGTACTTATATTACACGCTACCCATATTGTATCGCCATCCTGCTGCTGCTGCTGCTGCTGCTGCTGCTGCTGCTGCTGCTGCTGCTGCTGCTGCTGCTGCTGCTGCTGCTGCTGCTGCTGCTGCTGCTGCTGCTTGTTCAATAAAATATACCTGTGCACTCGTACGATACCGTGTCTCGTTCCTTTCTCGTCTCCTCGTTAGGTCCTTTGATCTCACTTATTAATTACCCTCTATTCATTAACAATATTCTTTCATCTCAATTATTAATATTCCTCTACTCACGCGCCCTGCGGAGCGGGGCGGGGCGGGGCGGGGCGGGGCGGGGCGGGGCCGGGCTGGGCGGGGCGGGGCCGGGCGGGGCCCCCCTCCTCCTCCCTCACGTCACGCATGAGTGAACACGCCGCTAGGGGGCGCTATTAGCCGAAATCAGTCATGCGTAACCCCCCCCAATTGAGGGTGAAAACCTCCTAATAATAACTACTTAGCCCCTACGATATCAATGTTCCGATTTAATGACAGTTTAACACTAAAAGTAACAAATAATTACATATAATTACATTACATATATTAATTTCCCTTACAGGAATATTGACCCTTCACATCAATAATATGGGAACTTGTGGAATTGTAGGGTTGTTGTGAATAGTATTTTAGGGGATTTCAATTGCAAGAAGTACACACACAGTGGGGAGCACATATTAAAAGGAAACCATAAGATCAACAAAGGCAATTGTAAAGATTTGAGAACATGTCTAGCGAATATAGATTGGAATATCTTACTGGAGAAAAAGACAACAACGCTATACTGGATTATAAATTACTTAACCCCTTTTGTTTAGGTGCGCTGCTGAGCTTGGGTCTCCCGAGGAATTTAGCGCAATAGAAGTGTTTGTTGTTTGCTCTTGTTGTTTCAGCCTCATCCGCTTCATGTCTGACGGCCCCTTGCTCCGGTCGTGTGGCATCACCTCCCACTGTTTCTTGTCGATACCAGCAGTGTGTAGCTCCGGGCAGTGTATATAATACAAGATAGACGTGGTCGCCCAACGTTTCGCTTAGCCTGCCGTAGCTCGCCATATAAGAAGTTTTGGCAATCGATTTTCGTCAATTTCTATAACGTGGCCAGTCCAGGTTAGTTGCCGCTTCAAAAAACATGGTCTCGATATTCGGCATGCCAGCACGGTTTATAACTTCGTTGCCGTTCGTGGTTACGAAATCCCAAATAAGATGCAATAATAGCTCGAGAGGTCATGTTTGTCCCCGACTCTAGGTGTGTGGCTACTGTCCCAGGCGGCACTGTTATTGCAGACGCATAATTCGTGAGCTTGTGCGGAGTTTCTACAATGGACTATCACTCATCACCACTATTCCCATACATGTTATCGAAGCAGTGCTAGCATGGCAATGAGATGAACGAGACAGCTATTGCATGCCAGTACCTGTAGCCATTGTTCAAGCACTGTTGGTGTTAACTGTAATAGTCGTTGTTGATTATGCCTAATTATTATCAGCAGTTGTGGATGGCAGCATAACGAACGTTGATTCTGCTTCGCTAGTCCCAGCAACTTTTGTTGAAAGCTCTACCGAGCCTTTTGACGTTCACGATATTATTTCCAGTTGTTGTGGCTTGAACCATAACCGAGCTTACCACTGAAGGAGATGAACATGTCTCTATCTCGAGATTGTCATCGGTATCCGTGATATTGATCCAGGCGCTGTCTTGCGGCAAATTGGTGATACAATCCTGCACACTCCCTAACAGTGGCGCCACCCAGCGTATCGCCACTGTCCTATCTTGTTAGGAATGGCTGGCAACGTCGTTGTTGTTTACGACTTACAACTACGTCACTTTAACAAGCAATTATGTAACACAACATAGTTTCCAACAACAACGAACGTTGTTGTGATTCTAGACATATTTGCAATACAGGCACTATCCACAACTGCATGGGATTGAAACTTAGAAACTTTTTGATGACAATCATCAACCATATCGTAAGAAGGATATAGATACGCTTGAACGCATACAAAGGAGAGCAACTAAAATGATTCCAGAACTTAGAGACCTTAGTTATGAAGAACGCCTGAAAGAATGTAGTTTAACAACTCTAGAGACAAGGAGGTTAAGAGGAGATCAGATTGAAATGTTTAAGATATTGAATGGATATGAAAATATTGATAGAAATATGTTTTTCTCACTCAAGAAGGATAGCAGAATTAGAGGACATGAGGTAAAATTAGTAAAGGATCAATGTAGATTGGACATCAGGAAGCACTCGTTCTCACACAGGACAATAAATGAATGGAACAAATTGTCTACAGATTGTGTAACTGTTGGCAGCGTGAATATGTTTAAAAACAAGGTTGACACATATCTCAGGAAGGCGGGTTATAAGTAGATGAACATTGTTGGACTCTCGATAAGCCAATGGCTTCCTTGTCCACTTGCCATCTGGGCCTTTGGCTTGGGTGGCAAATCTTGTTAAATCTTGTCTTGTTAAATCAAATGAAATAAAAAATATGCATAATCTGCACATCAAATGTACTTTCAAACTCCCCACCAGTGGCGCCACTAACCATTTACCACAGCCACTACTTTCATTTGATGTGCATATTCTGCATATCTTTATTTCAGTTGGTAAACTCCTATTTGTTGTCAAGAAATCTGAACTATAGTATAGTTCCCATGCATCTAGACCCGCTGTGACAAACGCACAAAAGAAAAACTATGTGACTTTTGACATGTGGCTCGATGATATATTTAGCAAATTACATGAAAAACTTGCTTTGTACAATTTATTTCCATGTTGGGCCTTTATTTGACCTAATACACCTGGACTAAATGCATCGACGCTGACAGAGCTATCAATTAGCAACTACTTATGAATAAAATGTGACCCTGGGTTTTGAACTTACTAACCTTTCCCACATAAACAGAAGGCGGCGGTCGCGACTGCTACTGTTGTTGTGGCTGCGAGCGTCGACGATCCACTGACGCGGCGGGTAATTGTTAAATTTGTCACCTGAATGTGTAATTCAAACTGTCTTGTCTAGCCACTGAAATACACAGTGGACGATTGTTTTGTGTATCCTTAACGCAACTCAAAAACATGAAAAACAAGAATGTTCTGACGTCCAATTAAAATGGTCCCAAATATAATGTGTATCTGTGATTTGAGTTGATTGGAAGAGTAGACGCTTTCAAAATACATCTCCAACAGCTAGAGTTGTCCTGGGAGAATATTGATTCATGTCCAGTATGACATCCACTTTTTTGGCACGATCATTTGGCACTGGCACATACATAGGTCATTCTCCAAATAGCTTACCCTTTCGATGTATACATTTTGGGAGAGGCTTCACAATCTGAAATATATCCTGTTGCGGTTAAGATGAATGCTCACCTATCAAAAAAAAAATCCACACTGAGTGTACAGACCTGAATCTAGTAATTTTCAGGGTTATGTTATTCATGATGTCATCTAAATTTTTTCACTGGTGTCATGGTCAAACTATACTACCTTGTATGCATGCAGGTGATACGTATGCAGAAATGTTTGCAAACGTATATTCTATGGACAGTTTGTATATGGACAAAACAATCTATCATAGTGGCGATGGCTCCTCAGCTAGCACTTCGACAGTCAGCTACCTATGTGCCAACCTTTGGCAGGAACAGCGGCAAATATAGTTTGCGAAACGTTACTTTGCTCGTTGGTTAGTCATTGCACCAACACAGCAATATTACATTGGGCCAACGTCAACAGCATCCATAGTGCCAACGTTACTCCAACCATTAACCAACGTTGGCCCAAATATCAGTCAACGTTGGCCCAACGTTGCCCTAACATTCAGCCAACCTTGGTCCAACGTTCCCAAACCATCCGCCAACGTTGCGTCAACATTACCCCAACCTTATTCCAATGTGTTCCCAACATACAAAAACGTCATAGCTACATATTTATAATGCAATTATTAATTTTATTTCAAATATGTTACCAATCTGCACAAAACCAGTCACATGTTCCAAAAAACAAAAACTGAGCTTTTCATATGTTTAGAAAGAGGATAAGAAATGCTTTATCATGGTGCAAAAAACTATTTCATTGTGATAATATTTCCAAAATTATGCTCGTTCTGATGTAATTGATACCGAAAATGCAAATGCGAGAAATCTATGTTTAAACATTTCATTACATAAATTGGACTTACTCCTTGGTTACCACCACTAATTATTATCCGATCTCAATTAAATTTCCAACAGTTGTTGAAACACACTAATTGTCAATCATACTTAAATAATAATGATGTAGATTAAATATTTGCCTTATTATGACACAATAAAAAGGTAACTTTATTTTTCATTTTCATGAAAATGGAAATTTTACTGAAAATACAGAAGTCACCTATTTATAGACAGAACTCAACGAACTTTTCCTGTGTCATCAACCATACCATTTTGGCAACCTTCCTGGAAGATTGCAGATATAGAACAAATATTTACACATTTTAGTACAATAACAAGTAAAAATGTACAATTAATCCGGATATTTCACTGAAAATTAACAAAATGCATATTTATAGACATAAGATAATTATATTTTCCAGTGTTGTTACACAAACCATTATATCAACCCTCCTGAACAATTATAGATGTACAATAAGCATTTGCTTTTCTATAACACAGTACTTAACACAATACAAAAAGTTGTTTTTTTGCAAAATTCTTGAAAACTGGTCGAGTTAATGATGTCGCCATATTTACACAATTCGACACTGATCGTTTCACACAGTGACAGCTGCAACACAAACAGCATAATAATTGTTCTATCGTTCTCTGGGTGTGACACCACCCCGCCCTCTGCTTCTTGCGCCACGTCGTCCACTGCCTCGTGCCCTCTTCGGTGGTGGCGAAGGTTCACACCTCTCTGGGGGTCGGTGGTTGGATGGAAAGGGTCCTTGTTAACATATTTCACAAACTCCCTGATGCTGTTGTACAGATACCACTGTCGCTGCGGATCTAGTCCAGCTGACACAACAGCATCCGGGGCAGACTGTGCCAGGTGTGTGTCCGGCGTCCACATTGTGAAGGTGTCCTCGTCGCTCTCCGAGGTGACACGGGCGAACACCTTGCCTGGGTGATCTGCCTCGAATCTGTTGCAACAACTATATAACATGTGCATTTATTTTACTCATTATGTGTAGAATAATACATATCATTGTTTAATCATGTTGTAAATTCGAGGCACTATCTTTGTACGGTTACTTTTCCCAGGCCTTATTTGACTATACACATTGTCATCAATTTTCCCAGCTAAACATTTCCAAAAATCTGTTGTTTGACTGAAGCGTCCAAGTTGCATGTTTTAAATTAAATCTGCCATTCATAAATAATGTTTTTCATTTGACAAGGACCCCCCCCCCTAAACACTGGAGACCTCACAGGGAGCCCCGACTCTTAAGACCATACAGTATCCATCGTAAATAATGTTTTATATACACATGATGGGATTGTCAGTATTTACCTGAAATGGTGGTACTTCTTAATGCCAGTGAAGGAACGACAGAAGGGGCTCAGATGCGTTTGCCAGTTCCCAACTGGTACGAAGGACGTTCCATCTTCCTGGCCAACCAGCTGCGCAGTGTTGACACAGGCACTCCCGCAGTTTTTATTTAATAATATATTATATATATATATATATATATATATATATATATATATATATATATATATATATATATATATATATATATAATATTATTAAATAAAAACTCATTTAAATCTGGTAAAAATAATGAAATACAGTATTCTTAATATAATAATTATATTTAATAATGTTCAAATTAAGAAAATAAATTTTTATTTAATAATATATATATATATATATATATATATATATATATATATATATATATATATATATATATATATATATATATATATATATATATATATATATATATGACTATGCGTGTGTATATGCATATATACATGGAGCCTGCACCATAAAATAAAAAAATATTATTATTATAAACCAAGTAACGCACCTTCAGCGTACTATTAAAATCAGAACTGCCCTGAGTTTTGTGTTGGGTAATGGTAGCCATGTCATGTCATTTGAATCTGTTGGGCAACAATGTCCAACCTATTTTGTCATATCACGTATTCAGCACAGCTAGGGCATTCGCCTGAGGCTTCCGATCCACCTGTTCAGTTCGGTTCAGTGGAGACACAGTGGAATGACTTGCGTGTAATGTATAATACATACACACAGACGCAAGCACGCACGCACACACGCACGCACACACGCACACAGGCAGTTTCACATGACTACAGGCTTCGTGCAAGGAACTCCCAGGCTCGTTATTGTCGACTGCGAGATATTAATCAGCAATTGTCCGTATGTTCCCACGGAAGAGTGTTATATGCTTATTGCTCAAGGCAGGTAATATATTAAACGAACCTTTTGTGCGGTTACAGTGTGATCAGACCACACAGTCAGTTACCAGAACCTACCAACTGACAAATACACACACACACACACACACACACACATTTATATATTGGTTGCTTAATATTATATTTAATTAATCTGTATTAACTGTTTGCGTATATAAATTGGCAATTGGTTGTGTAAATGACAATAGAGAGTTTTTGCAAGCGCACCGATCTCGGCTCCCTTCTCGATCCCGATCTCGCGCGCGATCGGTACGGTGTAGTAGGAGATCGGGGACCGAGTAGAGTTTTTGCAACACGCGCAAACGTTACCCGATCTACGCGGATGGCGCCATCTACACTTACCTTAAGTTTTATTGTGTTGTCCCACAAATTACATGTTTACTTAGAGCAGGTGCTATTTCTGTTTTGATTTCCAAATAAGATCATCACACCTTGTAATTTTTTAAGTGAAAGTAAGTCTGAAGAATAAATAAATTATAAAATATTTCTTTGTTTATATGTGTAAATTTATATCAAAACATTTACGTTTTATGTGAACTGAACAATTAATAAATTCAGCAGAATTTCCAATTCCAATTAAATGCAAAGTCAATTCGTTTGGATTTTTATCAAATCAATTCTTATAAATCAAACAATGTTTGGATAAATTCAACTCCAATTAAGATTTGACTAACACCCGGATTTTAAATGACACCCCAAAATTTACATACATCCATTATAATTACACATCCTCATAGGTCTAGATAACAGACGTAACAAGAAAAATTTGACAATGGGGCATTATGTTTCAAATTAATCAAAATAAGAGATTATTGTGGCACTCACCTTTTTGGATTCTACCAACAGTTTACCAATTAATGTATTGGTCTGTGTAACCACACATGTCAAACCATAGGGATGTAGATTAATTTTTTTTAGTTATGACTATTTCCACTTTCTGCCAAATTTATTTTGTATAAGTAAAAATTGTAGAATTTTGCATAGACAATGTGTACCAATATAGCTACATTTTCAGTAAATTTCAGATACATACCGTGCAAACTTCTCAAGTTAGACGCACCTGATAAATATAATCTAGAAATATGTATTCAGAAGGTTTTTCTTGCATTTGACAGCAATATTGACATAGTGTTCTTACTAAAGATGGAACAGGTACACAATCACCAAGTTGATATTGTGTTGTAAGGTGAAGCGTCCATCAAAAACACATGTTTGTATGGTTGCATGTCCCAAATTCGTGCGTCGCACAAATCCGTGGCAATGCGGTTTTTTTTTTCGTTCTGCAACTTGCAATTGGTCATTGGGGGTCAGTGTTTATGCTGAACTGACAGTTGCAGTTGTGGGCATCGTATCACAACAAAATACGAATTTATTTATGAGAATACTAGTCGGATAGTTGCGCTAACCTTTCATATGTGAACAAAACAAAAGGTGCACGAGTCGAAGACGAAGTTAGGAAACTCGAATATATATTTTATAGGCGATCTTTTACTTTCTGACCTAACCATGAAAATGACCACCTAGAGCAGCCAAACTTCTCCTCATATATCTACTATACATATACACGTGTCACGTGGCCAAAAAAGTACATTTAATTTCTCAAAACGATCAAAATTTACAAAAGAATTAAACTAAAATATCGCCCTCTCCTACAGCGCCTACGCGTAGCGCCAAGGGTACCATAAAATCGATGCATATGACAAGGCGTCGTTCAGTTTCACCAAAACTCTGTGCGGGGGCGCTGCTGATTGAAATCAAACATAGTACAATTGTGTACTTCTGTTTTAATTGTGCGTGAGTACGTGCGTGCGTGCGTGCTTCATTACGTGTAACTATGTATGTCTAAGTAGAATTTGTATTTTTGCTATATGTGACGTCATGTTCTTAGATAATTAGTTTTATTCATATTATCATCAGATTGTGTTATATTTTTTTATATGAATTTTAAGTATCTCTGAATGGAGTTTTTCCAGATTTATGGCGCTATTTTAATACCAATTGCGCTTTTAAATACAGTAATTACGTTGGCACCAGTATTTATGCATAATGTAAAGCGTACTGTCAAATCTAATACAAATTACTTCAATAAATCATAATAAATCATTAATATTACTTTGTCAAAAAATGTGTTACTGGTATGTATCTGTTGATACCAATGATTTCTTTAGAGATCAGCGGTTGTTACCTCCCTTAATCAGTATTAAGTTAAACACAAAATAAGACACATGCGCATAGATTGCAGCATATAACGCATTCTTCAGGAAAAGTAGCGTGTTTTTATTCAGCATGTAGATGTTTTATACATCATAAAATAGATTATTAAAACAGCATCACACCCAGACATCAATCCATATTAATACGTGTAATCATCACCATTTATTTAATTTACAATAAATTCAACTTATAACATGTTACTAGTTGCAGTACACACGCACGCACGCACGCACGCACGCACGCACGCACACATATATAATAATAAAAAGTACACTTATATAGGGCACATGCTTAAAATACATAGTTTATGAAATTAATGAGTTAAATAAATTAGGTAAACATGATGCACGTGTGCATATATATGTATGTAATGTATGTATGTATAATTGTATGTACAAGTATATGTATTATATATATATATATATATATATATATATATCTATATATCTATATATATATAGATATATATATATATATAGATATATATATATATATATATATATATATATATATAGATAGATATATACATACATACATACATGCATACATACATGCATACATACATACATACATACATACATACATACATACATACATATATATAACACAATAGGATGACAATATGAATAAAACTAATTATCTAAGAATATGACATGTCATATATAGCACACAGAAAAATTACAAGTAATACTGAAACATATACATAATTATACGCAATAAGCACGCACGGACGCACGCACGCACGCACGCACGCACGCACGCACGCACGCACAATTAAAACACAGAAATACATCATTGTAATAGCAGCGCCGCCGCACGGGGTTTCGGTGAAACAGAACGACGCCTTGTCATATGCATCGATTTTACGGTAGCCTTGGCGCTAGGCGTAGGCGCTGTAGCAGATGGCGGTGCTTTAGTTTAATTCTTTTGTAAATTTTTATCGTTTTGAGAAAGTAAATGTACTTTTTTGGCTACGTGACATGTGTATATGTATAGTAGATATATGAGGAGAAGTTTGGGTGCTCTACGTGGTCGGTTTCATGGTTAGGTCAGAAAGTAAAAGATCGCCGAGACGACTAAGCGATTGAACCTGCGACATCGGTATTTTCCCTATCTCATCGACCCGGCCCCGATCGTGTAAACACACGAAGCGATGACGTAGCACGCGTAGCAAGATAGGGATCGGGAAGGGAGCCGAGATCGGTGCGCTTGCAAAAACTCTCTAATATTCACAACACATACGAAACATATCGGCTAAGAATATAAATACGGGTATAGCCATAGGGCGTTTTTGTAACGTCATGTCCATATGCTTATGACGTAACTGTGATACGTTTTTGACGTTATTGCAACGCCTGAAACTTCCAGATTTTAAACAAATTATATAATTTAGTATTATCTACATTTAAAAATAATGTCACATGGAACAAAATATGCAGTCATATGCCCTGTTTATTTTTACTTTGGGTAAGGAGTAGTGGATGCAACATCGCATATTACATGCGACAACCCTTGCAGTTGGAAGCAGTTTGTGCAGGTTGTGCTACTATTTGTTCACTATTAGCATTTGTTCGGCAAAATATAAAAAGTCGGTGAGATGTAGACATATTAATGGGTGAGTACTTTCAATAAAGTATGCATTATTTCTTGCAGGAAACGACAAACTTCACCAAGTGACCTCACAAGAGCCACAACAACTTCGAGTTGACATCAGCGACTTCGACAAAGCGTCTCGTTATGCGAAATATTCTAACTTCGGAGTCGCCGATGCGGCAGGCTACTACAGAGCTTCCGTCGGCGGGTATTCTGGGAACGCAGGTAGGCTTATTACGACGGAACCATTGTAACAAAACTTGTAATTATATTTACATATGAATATATATATATATATATATATATATATATATATATATATATATATATATATATATATATATATATATATATATATATATATATATATATATATATATATATATATATATATATATATAAAATATAGGTAATCATCACCTTTTGTAAATATTCAACTAACATAGGCCATGTTGTTTAAATGCCAATTATGGTATTCTGGGAACGCAGGTAGGCTTGTTACGACGGAAAAACATGCAATTATATTTTTATAATAGCTTGTCGTGAAGAGGTGTTTTTTTGGGTGATTAGTGTTGGTTAGTAGGCTAAAGTTCTAAGTATATGGTCAGCAAAATATTATAACAAACAATTTTATTCAAACCAATACACTTATTTTGTATATAATGTCGCAGTATTGCCCTTTCCAAATGTTAATAAAATATAATACATTGGCCACCACAAAACATAAATTTTGTTATGCAATTTGGCGATATCAGAAATATCTATATAATTGTCAAAATAACCGATATGATCAAACTTCAATTAATCACATCTTTGTGGCCGTTAAAGTGCAGCATGCGAGAAAGGAAACTATTGTTGATTCTGTCCTGTATAAGTTGTATACGTGTACATATGAATATATATATATATATATATATATATATATATATATATATATATATATATATATATATATATATATATATATATATATATATATATATATATATACATATATATATATATATATATATATATATATATATATATATATATATATATATATATATATATATATATATATATATATATATATATATATATATATATATATATAATATAGGTAATCATCACCTTTGTAAATATTCAACTAACATTGGCCATGTTGTTTAAATGCCAATTATGTCAATATAAGCATTCATCATTATGATTATTATCAATGCATTCCTTGATTATTTATCAATACAGTTTTAAAAACAAGTTGGCTATACTAAAATATGTACATTTTGGGGACCTATTATATACCTATGTTTATTTTAAATGTTGGCGGTTATGACAATATTAAGTACATGCTGTAGGCAACTCACTTGCTTTCATCAACGGCCAGCGGTTCTCGACAAAGGACATTGACCACGACAGGTACAGTGGATCATGTGCGCAGCTCTGCAAAGGAGGCTCGTGGTATGCAGCCTGTCACATCAGCAACCTCAACGGGCTGTACCTTCACGGAAACACAACCGTCTACGCCAAAGGCATGTGCTGGAACGCTTGGCGTGGTTACCACTACTCGCTGAAGACCAGCGAGATGAAAATCAGGCCCGCGAACTTTTAGAGGCTTCATCCGGATGCTTAATCGAAGTCAAACTAAAATTTAACACATCGACATAAACGCTGGCCTCACATTGCCCAGTCGTCTAGATTATATTTCTTGTTTGACACGTATGATGTCTTTGCTGATGCATGTAAACAAGAAGATTGCGAGGAATGCTACTAACAATTTCACAATTAAAACAATGTAAGTGCTTCACAAAAACCGCTGTTTTTTCCGTTGGATTCGATAATGTATATGTTTACATGATTTGATATTAATAGTTTCGTACTGTTTCAATTGTTGACTCAATAACAGAGCTGATATATAATAGCTTATCTGATAGAATTGCTTATACGCACGTCATATTGAACTATTTTGTCGATGAAGGATCATATACGTGTCATTGAGCGAGAATGTATCCAGCTGGTCACGTGATTAAACCACACAAATTAGTCAATATGTCAATCTGAAATTATTGGAGTTTAATTTATTTGCATCAGTGAATCGAATCGTGTCTTTGGTAAAAGTATACTGGCTTCCCCTTTTAAACTAATTCAAGGATTTTTAACAGCGAACTATATATATATATATATATATATATATATATATATATATATATATATATATATTGTCAGCCCAAAGTTGTATACCATCGCTTTAGATGTGACTAATAATCCTCAATTCGCCAGACTGCAAGCACCTACTTGGTATACAACATGCGTTTGTCTGAACTAACGGGCCATTGATTTGTGTCACAAGCAGGATTTTTTAAGGCAGATTGCCCGTATGAATGATCTACTCTGCCGGTATGGTATTTGTTATGAATGTTCAATTTTAATATATAATTGTATAGTATATACTACTACTACTTCTACTAATATTAATACTACCACTACTACTACTACAACAACAACAACTACTACTACTACTACTACTACTAGTAGTAGTACTAATAATAGTAATAATAATAATAATAACAATAATAATAGTAGTCTATAACTATAATGGAGCTAGCGTATGTATGTTTGTATGTGGTTATGTTAACGTTTTCCTCCTGACGGCTTGCACCTCAGGCGCCAAACTTTCTGGGATTAATCTACGAACCCACGACTGAAACATAACGCCTTCATTTTATTCGAAATACCCCGTATATCAAGGTTTCTGAATGGTTTTCAAGGTAACTCAAATGTTCGCTACATAAAATGTTAACTTCCAACAATCGCAGAAACCACGCGCGCGGCGAATACTTCGGTAGGTAAACCGTTTGAGAGAACGTAGCGCAATATGGGTGGTTTATATTAATTATAGTAGACAGAACGAACCACCATACACAATGAAAAGATATTCTACTATTCTTCAACTAACACAAGTATCCATGGGTCTAAATTCACGCGACCCTCAACATTTTGAACATACAACGAGTATTGCATCACGTGGATGGCGCGGTTATTTTTGGTAATACGTTTGACATTCCCATAAAAATCTCGAGTTGATGGCATATTGCCCTGAGGAATCTGATAAACATTGACTGTCATGCATGAATTACCAAGTTATCCCGTCCTGGGGGCGGGCATTTTTGCTCTCAATAATAATATAAATATTAATATTAATAATAATAACATTAACGTTAATACTACTAATAATAATACTAATAATAATTTTAAAACTCCCGGGCACAGTGGTCCTCTAAGGCTTTATATTTATTTCAGCAGTTGTTGAGATATCCTCATTTTCTGCAAGCATCGCGATAAATAAAGCACAATTGGCGACCATTTTTAAACCAGTTGTCTAAAAATGTTGAACGTAATAAAGTTCTCACTGCCCGAATGAGCTGAACCATATAAAAAAAACCTGCATAAAAGTCATTGCGACATCAACCGTCTCTACAGGAGTGAACACATAATTGATTGAAGACCATTATATTCGTGTTGCCGTCCCTGGTGTGCTGGTATGGTTGTTCAAGCTGACTTTGTTAGTTTGTCACTTATGGTGACATATCACGCACAGATCTCGTTAGGATGCAAAATTTCATTAGTATGTGTTTTTTGTTGTTTATGTTTTTTTTTAACTAATGCATTCTAACTTCATATAATATTCCACAGCCATGTGCATATGAATTGAAACATTCCGCAGTCCAAGTTTAATCACCTGTAAACATGTGAACCTTGTTGTTATAAACATTAGTGCAATTACTAATGCCAGGACGAATTATTCAGTCGAATGATTCATGTTAGAATGAATTGTACTGCAAAAGTATTAACTAAAACATTTGAACATTCTTAATATAGCAAGATGTATAAGAATATTTCTTTACTGTTTCTAAAATAGTGCCCATTAAGACCCTTCAGTGCAAATATGTCATCAATCTATAATAATGGGTCATCCATAAAGTACGTCTCGCTCAGATGTTTGGAGGGTGTGTCCGGGTAAGCGATACGGAGCGTTACATGGGGCGGGGTGTGTTGGCGATCGTTCGTTAGTAAAAATGTCGTTATCATGCTGATGGCATGATATATATATATATATATATATATATATATATATATATATATATATATATATATATATATATATATATATATATATATATATATAATAATAGTAAACTCAACAGAAAACGAATGTATACCATGTATCAATGAAGTCTGCAGTGGCTCGCGAAAAGTTGGTTTGCCGACAAAAGCTCTACAAACTACTACCATGTTGCATCCCATCCCTAGAAAACATCACCGAGAACTCACGTGCGTACATGGATGATGGCTTGATGAGGAGGACGTAGACATACATTGCATTCCCCAAACATCACTGATGTCTGGGACACCAATAATCCCCTTAGGCAGCATTATGAATTATTGGGAGGATGTCTAGTGTGTGGGTACGCACATAGGCAGAAGTGTTTTTAGTGTGTCATGAATCCGAGTCCATACATAGAATAACTCCAAAGGCTTTCACTACAGGTATCATTACACATATTAACCGTACATAAACATGACTTTTGATTTAATATTAGCTATACAGACGTATATTCTACATGACAACTACGAATTAATGCAGGCATGCAACCAGTACAAGAATATATGTATGCATAATAAATCGGGGTCTTTCTCAAAACGAACGTAGTTTTAGAGGGGGTAGGTGTGTACAGATCAGCGTTACGAAGTGAGTGGGGGTCTCAAAATAGTCCACAATTTAGTGTGACGTACTTTCTGGATAGATCCTACTAAATAATTCAATATAGTCCGTTCCTATATGTTTTCAGCGTATGATAAACATGATTGTAGAAACGTATGTACGTGCCTCTAAATTACTCAGATATTCGTACTCACACGATGATTGTATATCCTTATTTATATCTAATTATTTCTATACCTTCTCTTTCTTGCAAGGGTGGCCTCACTATAGCGACCATCCTGGTCTTGGAGACTGTCTCCTGACCAACGTATTTATAAATAAATAAGTATAATTTTCTGATTTGTAATCATCGATATTACTGTACACGTGTTTTTGTCAATTAAATGCCAATGAAAACATTATCGCACTTACACGCACAGTCATGCACGTAAAGAAAGAAAGTGTTGTCTTTGGTGATTGGATCACCGTTTCTGCCGAGATAATAAATAATTGAATCCCGTATTCCGTGTATTAATTGTAATTCGGTACGTCACACTAACATGTTATGTAATTTTCCTCAAATACCGATATGGCGTTGGTGTTGACGAACTAGTGATTCGCGTATGGTGCTGTCTTCTGGTCGCGTGTGCATTGTCATTATTTCAAGACTCAAACATTTGTGTTATATGTTTATGTGCCACCTGAGGTAATTACCATTATTAGACGGTATAAACTTTACACAATCTACAACGTTTAGTGTAGTCAATGCGAAACATTTGGAATTGATTAATGTTAATTAATTTGTTTAATGGAAGTGACGTCAACCAACCGAACCGCAGCACATATGTGTATCAGCATTCTGTTTCATGTGCAAACTAAGAATGTGGCTGTGGGGACACAGCTTGCCCAGAAGATAGGAACTCCACGCACCATGCTGGCGTACTTCAGCTATAAAAAATATGCTGCTGGTTTTTAGACCCATTGGAGCGTTGCGAGATACAAATATCCGCTGACTGCATTGTTTTTGAATAAATGAATAAAGCATGTTTCCTCAATGTTTCCACTGTAGGCCTACAGTAGCGGGTGTCACATTTCCGAGAAAAAAGCGCTACGTAATGTTTGAGTTCCCCCTAACAAAGCTCAGACATTATTTATGTCAAGGGTGTCGATCAGCTGATCGAAAGGAGGTCGCTCGCCATTTATTTTCAGGGAATTAAAGTGAATAGGCGTTTTCTGCGAATTGGTCAAATTTCGCTTTGTCGAAAGGTATGTAATTATTTGTGTTACTCATTTCATATGAGAACCAGGGTTCCAACAATCCATATCAAATTAGTTAATACATAGTAATGCAGAAGCACGTTGTTTTTGGTGTAATACAAAAATACATTTAAAAAATGCAAAATGCGTTACATAGGAATGTCACAAAAACGACTTGGATTGTATTGCATTTTGAACTGAACACAGCGTAATCCCGACTGGATTACGCTGTGGCCCTCAACAGTAGAGGTATGGCATTGGATTATAAGTCAATTTCGTTCAGTCATCATTGCATCAGTTCACTACGTGTAGCTGAGGACAGGGCAAGAGACACTGGTGAGATTCAAGGGATGGAATTGTAAGAATGAACAGCTTTCGGGCAGCAATCGCAGCGTGGCTGGGTTCTTCAATTAAAGTTGGAACGGTGTTTGCTTGAACATGTCTGTGTATCGCACCCTCGGACGTGGTAGTGTAGTGGTCGAACGTCAGACTCTCAATCGAGAGAACTGGGGTCCGAATCACCTTGCTGCCGTTTTCAAGCTTTGACAAATTCGATCACCCCACATTAACAAATGTTGACTCAACTGTTTAAACGAGTACCTGGCTACAGACAGGTAAACATATGAACGAATAGGCTTCGCACAATAATTGAAGTATGGCAAATGCTTCCCAAAGAAGTCGAGATGGCGTTGGACATGTCTGCCAAGGGATGTTGGAACTTTGTTATTATATCTTATAATGTTCACGAACTGTTAGCCTTGTCTTCTTCTTGTCCTTGGCTTTGCCTTGTATGGGTTAACATAATTTAAAATAGGTTGGACCTACGGCTAATGCCCTATGAACAATTTACTAACAGGCTTTTCATCAAGACATTCATTATACCCAGAGTCTCCATAGGGTGACAATATCTAACATATGTCATTTATAATTTTGTTATACCGTCTAGTGGTGCCTATGTGGTTTCTTTCTAAATGTTCTGTTAACCTAGCCTACGCGAAGTTTTAAATCACTGTAAAAAACTGTCAAAAGTTATGGTTCTAGTTTTGGCGACGGAAAACAAAGTGGATGGCTCGTGTCAAAAGCTCAGGTGTATCAATGTAGGGTGGAAAATCAACACAACAAGAACCGTGGATGATAATTGAAAATACAATTGGAATCCGTTTATAAAATAGGAAACAATATAAATTTAACGCATAACAACTTATAGCAAACACATAGCGGCGTATGGTATTAATTCACACAATTGGCAGCTCACCCAGCGAAGTAATCGTGCGTGTTGTCGTAAGAATGGTTAGCGTCACACAAAGAAGCGCCGTAACGTGAAGTAGATGTGGCATACAACTCAATCACACGTAGTGACGGCGAGCGGGATATCGTCACGCGGATCAGACGAACGTAGCTGCAAACGTGCCGGCGACAGCGGACTTGACGTGACGGCGGAAACGAACGTGACGTGACGGCAGCAGCGGACATGACTGCGACACGTATGAAGAGTCAATCGCACGGAGTGTCGGCGAATGTTGTAACGTCACGAAGATCGGTCGCACGAGAAGGCTGCAGACGGGACAGCGCCAGTCGCTTGCAGTGAGGCGTGACTGCAGTGGACGATGTCTCGCGTGGCGTAGTTGAATGATAATGCAACGAATGTTAACTCACCTACGCGTGGTTCAGGTCCCGACAATGCGTAAATAGAGACGAATTCTGGAAGCGCTTGTAATACTAAAAGATCCGTCAAGTGAAGTCAGGTAGACCTTAAGTCGTCTCGACGGAGAGGACTATCGAATATGTGACCAAGAGTGATCAACTCTTGTAGAAGCAATCACAACCCATATACACAAGGTTGGATCGAGCCACTTAACGACGAAGTTACAGCCACAAGACACGGGCGAAACAAAAATCAATATTCGATTTCGCAACTTTCTAGCACCGCACAAATTAATCGTCTGCTCCTAACTTCTTAAAAATTGGTTAAATATTCAGGCGGCCATATTGGGCCGGAAGTCTAACTATCCAATAGCAGAACTTCGTGCAAACTAAACCATATTAGAACTGTAATATCACGTTCCTAGGACTTCAAGGGTAACACCCTTTACAAAACTTTAATTATAAAATAGCGCATTACATAACCAACCAACAACCTTCAGATACTCAAATATACCTCAAGTTATACCAATTTCTTATGAATTTAATATCACCCGAATCTCTGTATCGAGACGGTAACAACGCTGTCAATTATATCACTCAAACCCGCTAGGTAGATTACCTGTTTTAATTAAGAGATTTAGTATTTATAAGCCATTTAACTTGTTGAAATGTCACTGAAATAATAAATATAGGTTGAAATAAATTATGCGTATGCCTGCATTCGTTGACATTGGGTATAATAATTTAACAAGTTAACTTAACTTGTAAAATGTAACTTCACAAATGAAATGTTTAAATGTTATCTTGATGCGTTATATTAATAACACGAAAATTCTGAACTGTCTTAGCACCTGTCAGAGGTGCCAATTAGCTTGCTTGACGATCAACAACTTACTAATTCATGTATCAAAATCCTTATACCTTCACTAAATACGATTCCCAATGGTACCATTATAGTCGTCACATAAAACCGGTTCAATACATACTAAATTTGACCGTCCTAACCGAAGGAATTATGTTCAAATTTTAATGGTATTAATTCACTCAAGTAGTTGTAATATTATGATCCAAGTATAGTCACCCTAGTCACCAGGTGACACCTTTGCATTGTGCAAATAATTAAAACAGGTAATCCACCTAGCGGGTTTGAGTGATATAATTGACAGCGTTGTTACCGTCTCGATACAGAGATTCGGGTGATATTAAATTCATAAGAAATTGGTATAACTTGAGGTATATTTGAGTATCTGAAGGTTGTTGGTTGGTTATGTAATGCGCTATTTTATAATTAAAGTTTTGTAAAGGGTGTTACCCTTGAAGTCCTAGGAACGTGATATTACAGTTCTAATATGGTTTAGTTTGCATGAAGTTCTGCTATTGGATAGTTAGACTTCCGGCCCAATATGGCCGCCTGAATATTTAACCAATTTTTAAGAAGTTAGGAGCAGACGATTAATTTGTGCGGTGCTAGAAAGTTGCGAAATCGAATATTGATTTTTGTTTCGCCCGTGTCTTGTGGCTGTAACTTCGTCGTTAAGTGACTCGATCCAACCTTGTGTATATGGGTTGTGATTGCTTCTACAAGAGTTGATCACTCTTGGTCACATATTCGATAGTTCTCTCCGTCGAGACGACTTAAGGTCTACCTGACTTCACTTGACGGATCTTTTAGTATTACAAGCGCTTCCAGAATTCGTCTCTATTTACGCATTGTCGGGACCTGAACCACGCGTAGGTGAGTTAACATTCGTTGCATTATCATTCAACTACGCCACGCGAGACATCGTCCACTGCAGTCACGCCTCACTGCAAGCGACTGGCGCTGTCCCGTCTGCAGCCTTCTCGTGCGACCGATCTTCGTGACGTTACAACATTCGCCGACACTCCGTGCGATTGACTCTTCATACGTGTCGCAGTCATGTCCGCTGCTGCCGTCACGTCACGTTCGTTTCCGCCGTCACGTCAAGTCCGCTGTCGCCGGCACGTTTGCAGCTACGTTCGTCTGATCCGCGTGACGATATCCCGCTCGCCGTCACTACGTGTGATTGAGTTGTATGCCACATCTACTTCACGTTACGGCGCTTCTTTGTGTGACGCTAACCATTCTTACGACAACACGCACGATTACTTCGCTGGGTGAGCTGCCAATTGTGTGAATTAATACCATACGCCGCTATGTGTTTGCTATAAGTTGTTATGCGTTAAATTTATATTGTTTCTATTTTATAAACGGATTCCAATTGTATTTTCAATTATCATCCACGGTTCTTGTTGTGTTGATTTTCCACCCTACATTGATACACCTGAGCTTTTGACACGAGCCATCCACTTTGTTTTCCGTCGCCAAAACTAGAACCATAACTTTTGACAGTTTTTACAGTGATTTAAAACTTCGCGTAGGCTAGGTTAACAGAACATTTAGAAAGAAACCACATAGGCACCACTAGACGGTATAACAAAATTATAAATGACATATGTTAGATATTGTCACCCTATGGAGACTCTGGGTATAATGAATGTCTTGATGAAAAGCCTGTTAGTAAATTGTTCATAGGGCATTAGCCGTAGGTCCAACCTATTTTAAATTATGTTAACCCATACAAGGCAAAGCCAAGGACAAGAAGAAGACAAGGCTAACAGTTCGTGAACATTATAAGATATAATAACAAAGTTCCAACATCCCTTGGCAGACATGTCCAACGCCATCTCGACTTCTTTGGGAAGCATTTGCCATACTTCAATTATTGTGCGAAGCCTATTCGTTCATATGTTTACCTGTCTGTAGCCAGGTACTCGTTTAAACAGTTGAGTCAACATTTGTTAATGTGGGGTGATCGAATTTGTCAAAGCTTGAAAACGGCAGCAAGGTGATTCGGACCCCAGTTCTCTCGATTGAGAGTCTGACGTTCGACCACTACACTACCACGTCCGAGGGTGCGATACACAGACATGTTCAAGCAAACACCGTTCCAACTTTAATTGAAGAACCCAGCCACGCTGCGATTGCTGCCCGAAAGCTGTTCATTCTTACAATTCCATCCCTTGAATCTCACCAGTGTCTCTTGCCCTGTCCTCAGCTACACGTAGTGAACTGATGCAATGATGACTGAACGAAATTGACTTATAATCCAATGCCATACCTCTACTGTTGAGGGCCACAGCGTAATCCAGTCGGGATTACGCTGTGTTCAGTTCAAAATGCAATACAATCCAAGTCGTTTTTGTGACATTCCTATGTAACGCATTTTGCATTTTTAAATGTATTTTTGTATTACACCAAAAACAACGTGCTTCTGCATTACTATGTATTAACTAATTTGATATGGATTGTTGGAACCCTGGTTCTCATATGAAATGAGTAACACAAATAATTACATACCTTTCGACAAAGCGAAATTTGACCAATTCGCAGAAAACGCCTATTCACTTTAATTCCCTGAAAATAAATGGCGAGCGACCTCCTTTCGATCAGCTGATCGACACCCTTGACATAAATAATGTCTGAGCTTTGTTAGGGGAACTCAAACATTACGTAGCGCTTTTTTCTCGGAAATGTGACACCCGCTACTGTAGGCCTACAGTGGAAACATTGAGGAAACATGCTTTATTCATTTATTCAAAAACAATGCAGTCAGCGGATATTTGTATCTCGCAACGCTCCAATGGGTCTAAAAACCAGCAGCATATTTTTATAGCTGAAGTACGCCAGCATGGTGCGTGGAGTTCCTATCTTCTGGGCAAGCTGTGTCCCCACAGCCACATTCTTAGTTTGCACATGAAACAGAATGCTGATACACATATGTGCTGCGGTTCGGTTGGTTGACGTCACTTCCATTAAACAAATTAATTAACATTAATCAATTCCAAATGTTTCGCATTGACTACACTAAACGTTGTAGATTGTGTAAAGTTTATACCGTCTAATAATGGTAATTACCTCAGGTGGCACATAAACATATAACACAAATGTTTGAGTCTTGAAATAATGACAATGCACACGCGACCAGAAGACAGCACCATACGCGAATCACTAGTTCGTCAACACCAACGCCATATCGGTATTTGAGGAAAATTACATAACATGTTAGTGTGACGTACCGAATTACAATTAATACACGGAATACGGGATTCAATTATTTATTATCTCGGCAGAAACGGTGATCCAATCACCAAAGACAACACTTTCTTTCTTTACGTGCATGACTGTGCGTGTAAGTGCGATAATGTTTTCATTGGCATTTAATTGACAAAAACACGTGTACAGTAATATCGATGATTACAAATCAGAAAATTATACTTATTTATTTATAAATACGTTGGTCAGGGAGACAGTCTCCAAGACCAGGATGGTCGCTATAGTGAGGCCACCCTTGCAAGAAAGAGAAGGTATAGAAATAATTAGATATAAATAAGGATATACAATCATCGTGTGAGTACGAATATCTGAGTAATTTAGAGGCACGTACATACGTTTCTACAATCATGTTTATCATACGCTGAAAACATATAGGAACGGACTATATTGAATTATTTAGTAGGATCTATCCAGAAAGTACGTCACACTAAATTGTGGACTATTTTGAGACCCCCCCACTCACTTCGTAACGCTGATCTGTACACACCTACCCCCTCTAAAACTACGTTCGTTTTGAGAAAGACCCCCGATTTATTATGCATACATATATTCTTGTACTGGTTGCATGCCTGCATTAATTCGTAGTTGTCATGTAGAATATACGTCTGTATAGCTAATATTAAATCAAAAGTCATGTTTATGTACGGTTAATATGTGTAATGATACCTGTAGTGAAAGCCTTTGGAGTTATTCTATGTATGGACTCGGATTCATGACACACTAAAAACACTTCTGCCTATGTGCGTACCCACACACTAGACATCCTCCCAATAATTCATAATGCTGCCTAAGGGGATTATTGGTGTCCCAGACATCAGTGATGTTTGGGGAATGCAATGTATGTCTACGTCCTCCTCATCAAGCCATCATCCATGTACGCACGTGAGTTCTCGGTGATGTTTTCTAGGGGATGGGATGCAACATGGTAGTAGTTTGTAGAGCTTTTTGTCGGCAAACCAACTTTTCGCGAGCCACTGCAGACTTCATTGATACATGGTATTGTTAGCATTCGTTTTCTGTTGGAGTTTACTATATATATATATATATATATATATATATATATATATATATATATATATATATATATATATATATATATATATATATATCATGCCATCAGCATGATAACGACATTTTTACTAACGAACGATCGCCAACACACCCCGCCCCATGTAACGCTCCGTATCGCTTACCCGGACACACCCTCCAAACATCTGAGCGAGACGTACTTTATGGATGACCCATTATTATAGATTGATGACATATTTGCACTGAAGGGTCTTAATGGGCACTATTTTAGAAACAGTAAAGAAATATTCTTATACATCTTGCTATATTAAGAATGTTCAAATGTTTTAGTTAATACTTTTGCAGTACAATTCATTCTAACATGAATCATTCGACTGAATAATTCGTCCTGGCATTAGTAATTGCACTAATGTTTATAACAACAAGGTTCACATGTTTACAGGTGATTAAACTTGGACTGTGGAATGTTTCAATTCATATGCACATGGCTGTGGAATATTATATGAAGTTAGAATGCATTAGTTAAAAAAAAACATAAACAACAAAAAACACATACTAATGAAATTTTGCATCCTAACGAGATCTGTGCGTGATATGTCACCATAAGTGACAAACTAACAAAGTCAGCTTGAACAACCATACCAGCACACCAGGGACGGCAACACGAATATAATGGTCTTCAATCAATTATGTGTTCACTCCTGTAGAGACGGTTGATGTCGCAATGACTTTTATGCAGGTTTTTTTTATATGGTTCAGCTCATTCGGGCAGTGAGAACTTTATTACGTTCAACATTTTTAGACAACTGGTTTAAAAATGGTCGCCAATTGTGCTTTATTTATCGCGATGCTTGCAGAAAATGAGGATATCTCAACAACTGCTGAAATAAATATAAAGCCTTAGAGGACCACTGTGCCGGGAGTTTTAAAATTATTATTAGTATTATTATTAGTAGTATTAACGTTAATGTTATTATTATTAATATTAATATTATTATTGAGAGCAAAAATGCCCGCCCCCAGGACGGGATAACTTGGTAATTCATGCATGACAGTCAATGTTTATCAGATTCCTCAGGGCAATATGCCATCAACTCGAGATTTTTATGGGAATGTCAAACGTATTACCAAAAATAACCGCGCCATCCACGTGATGCAATACTCGTTGTATGTTCAAAATGTTGAGGGTCGCGTGAATTTAGACCCATGGATACTTGTGTTAGTTGAAGAATAGTAGAATATCTTTTCATTGTGTATGGTGGTTCGTTCTGTCTACTATAATTAATATAAACCACCCATATTGCGCTACGTTCTCTCAAACGGTTTACCTACCGAAGTATTCGCCGCGCGCGTGGTTTCTGCGATTGTTGGAAGTTAACATTTTATGTAGCGAACATTTGAGTTACCTTGAAAACCATTCAGAAACCTTGATATACGGGGTATTTCGAATAAAATGAAGGCGTTATGTTTCAGTCGTGGGTTCGTAGATTAATCCCAGAAAGTTTGGCGCCTGAGGTGCAAGCCGTCAGGAGGAAAACGTTAACATAACCACATACAAACATACATACGCTAGCTCCATTATAGTTATAGACTACTATTATTATTGTTATTATTATTATTATTACTATTATTAGTACTACTACTAGTAGTAGTAGTAGTAGTAGTAGTTGTTGTTGTTGTAGTAGTAGTAGTGGTAGTATTAATATTAGTAGAAGTAGTAGTAGTATATACTATACAATTATATATTAAAATTGAACATTCATAACAAATACCATACCGGCAGAGTAGATCATTCATACGGGCAATCTGCCTTAAAAATCCTGCTTGTGACACAAATCAATGGCCCGTTAGTTCAGACAAACGCATGTTGTATACCAAGTAGGTGCTTGCAGTCTGGCGAATTGAGGATTATTAGTCACATCTAAAGCGATGGTATACAACTTTGGGCTGACAATATATATATATATATATATATATATATATATATATATATATATATATATATATATATATATATATATATATAGTTCGCTGTTAAAAAATCCTTGAATTAGTTTAAAAGGGGAAGCCAGTATACTTTTACCAAAGACACGATTCGATTCACTGATGCAAATAAATTAAACTCCAATAATTTCAGATTGACATATTGACTAATTTGTGTGGTTTAATCACGTGACCAGCTGGATACATTCTCGCTCAATGACACGTATATGATCCTTCATCGACAAAATAGTTCAATATGACGTGCGTATAAGCAATTCTATCAGATAAGCTATTATATATCAGCTCTGTTATTGAGTCAACAATTGAAACAGTACGAAACTATTAATATCAAATCATGTAAACATATACATTATCGAATCCAACGGAAAAAACAGCGGTTTTTGTGAAGCACTTACATTGTTTTAATTGTGAAATTGTTAGTAGCATTCCTCGCAATCTTCTTGTTTACATGCATCAGCAAAGACATCATACGTGTCAAACAAGAAATATAATCTAGACGACTGGGCAATGTGAGGCCAGCGTTTATGTCGATGTGTTAAATTTTAGTTTGACTTCGATTAAGCATCCGGATGAAGCCTCTAAAAGTTCGCGGGCCTGATTTTCATCTCGCTGGTCTTCAGCGAGTAGTGGTAACCACGCCAAGCGTTCCAGCACATGCCTTTGGCGTAGACGGTTGTGTTTCCGTGAAGGTACAGCCCGTTGAGGTTGCTGATGTGACAGGCTGCATACCACGAGCCTCCTTTGCAGAGCTGCGCACATGATCCACTGTACCTGTCGTGGTCAATGTCCTTTGTCGAGAACCGCTGGCCGTTGATGAAAGCAAGTGAGTTGCCTACAGCATGTACTTAATATTGTCATAACCGCCAACATTTAAAATAAACATAGGTATATAATAGGTCCCCAAAATGTACATATTTTAGTATAGCCAACTTGTTTTTAAAACTGTATTGATAAATAATCAAGGAATGCATTGATAATAATCATAATGATGAATGCTTATATTGACATAATTGGCATTTAAACAACATGGCCAATGTTAGTTGAATATTTACAAAAGGTGATGATTACCTATATTATATATATATATATATATATATATATATATATATATATATATATATATATATATATATATATATATATATATATATATATATATATATATATATATATATATATATATATATATATATATATATATATATATATATATATATATATATATATATATATATATATATATATATATATATATATATATATATATATATATATATATATATATATATATATATATATATATATATATATATATATATATATATATATATATATATATATATATATATATATTCATATGTACACGTATACAACTTATACAGGACAGAATCAACAATAGTTTCCTTTCTCGCATGCTGCACTTTAACGGCCACAAAGATGTGATTAATTGAAGTTTGATCATATCGGTTATTTTGACAATTATATAGATATTTCTGATATCGCCAAATTGCATAACAAAATTTATGTTTTGTGGTGGCCAATGTATTATATTTTATTAACATTTGGAAAGGGCAATACTGCGACATTATATACAAAATAAGTGTATTGGTTTGAATAAAATTGTTTGTTATAATATTTTGCTGACCATATACTTAGAACTTTAGCCTACTAACCAACACTAATCACCCAAAAAACACCTCTTCACGACAAGCTATTATAAAAATATAATTGCATGTTTTTCCGTCGTAACAAGCCTACCTGCGTTCCCAGAATACCATAATTGGCATTTAAACAACATGGCCTATGTTAGTTGAATATTTACAAAAGGTGATGATTACCTATATATATATATATATATATATATATATATATATATATATATATATATATATATATATATATATATATATATATATATATATATATATATATATATATATATATATATATATATATATATATATATATTCATATGTAAATATAATTACAAGTTTTGTTACAATGGTTCCGTCGTAATAAGCCTACCTGCGTTCCCAGAATACCCGCCGACGGAAGCTCTGTAGTAGCCTGCCGCATCGGCGACTCCGAAGTTAGAATATTTCGCATAACGAGACGCTTTGTCGAAGTCGCTGATGTCAACTCGAAGTTGTTGTGGCTCTTGTGAGGTCACTTGGTGAAGTTTGTCGTTTCCTGCAAGAAATAATGCATACTTTATTGAAAGTACTCACCCATTAATATGTCTACATCTCACCGACTTTTTATATTTTGCCGAACAAATGCTAATAGTGAACAAATAGTAGCACAACCTGCACAAACTGCTTCCAACTGCAAGGGTTGTCGCATGTAATATGCGATGTTGCATCCACTACTCCTTACCCAAAGTAAAAATAAACAGGGCATATGACTGCATATTTTGTTCCATGTGACATTATTTTTAAATGTAGATAATACTAAATTATATAATTTGTTTAAAATCTGGAAGTTTCAGGCGTTGCAATAACGTCAAAAACGTATCACAGTTACGTCATAAGCATATGGACATGACGTTACAAAAACGCCCTATGGCTATACCCGTATTTATATTCTTAGCCGATATGTTTCGTATGTGTTGTGAATATTAGAGAGTTTTTGCAAGCGCACCGATCTCGGCTCCCTTCCCGATCCCTATCTTGCTACGCGTGCTACGTCATCGCTTCGTGTGTTTACACGATCGGGGCCGGGTCGATGAGATAGGGAAAATACCGATGTCGCAGGTTCAATCGCTTAGTCGTCTCGGCGATCTTTTACTTTCTGACCTAACCATGAAACCGACCACGTAGAGCACCCAAACTTCTCCTCATATATCTACTATACATATACACATGTCACGTAGCCAAAAAAGTACATTTACTTTCTCAAAACGATAAAAATTTACAAAAGAATTAAACTAAAGCACCGCCATCTGCTACAGCGCCTACGCCTAGCGCCAAGGCTACCGTAAAATCGATGCATATGACAAGGCGTCGTTCTGTTTCACCGAAACCCCGTGCGGCGGCGCTGCTATTACAATGATGTATTTCTGTGTTTTAATTGTGCGTGCGTGCGTGCGTGCGTGCGTCCGTGCGTGCTTATTGCGTATAATTATGTATATGTTTCAGTATTACTTGTAATTTTTCTGTGTGCTATATATGACATGTCATATTCTTAGATAATTAGTTTTATTCATATTGTCATCCTATTGTGTTATATATATGTATGTATGTATGTATGTATGTATGTATGTATGTATGTATGTATGTATGTATGTATGTATGTATGTATGTATGTATGTATGTATGTATGTATGTATATATATATATATATATATATATATATATATATATATATATATATATATATATATATATATATATATATATATATATATATATATATATATATATAATACATATACTTGTACATACAATTATACATACATACATTACATACATATATATGCACACGTGCATCATGTTTACCTAATTTATTTAACTCATTAATTTCATAAACTATGTATTTTAAGCATGTGCGCTATATAAGTGTACTTTTTATTATTATATATGTGTGCGTGCGTGCGTGCGTGTGTACTGCAACTAGTAACATGTTATAAGTTGAATTTATTGTAAATTAAATAAATGGTGATGATTACACGTATTAATATGGATTGATGTCTGGGTGTGATGCTGTTTTAATAATCTATTTTATGATGTATAAAACATCTACATGCTGAATAAAAACACGCTACTTTTCCTGAAGAATGCGTTATATGCTGCAATCTATGCGCATGTGTCTTATTTTGTGTTTAACTTAATACTGATTATGGGAGGTAACAACAGCTGATCATTGGTATCAACAGATACATACCAGTAACACATTTTTTGACAAAGTAATAATAATGATTTTTATTGAAGTAAGTTGTATTAGATTTGACAGTACGCTTTACATTATGCATAAATACTGGTGCCAACGTAATTACTGTATTTAAAAGCGCAATTGGTATTAAAATAGCGCCATAAATCTGGAAAAACTCCATTCAGAGATACTTAAAATTCATATAAAAAAATATAACACAATCTGATGATAATATGAATAAAACTAATTATCTAATAACATGACGTCACATATAGCAAAAATACAAATTCTACTTAGACATACATAGTTAAACGTAATGAAGCACGCACGCACGCACGTACTCACGCACAATTAAAACAGAAGTACACAATTGTACTATGTTTGATTTCAATCAGCAGCGCCCCCGCACAGAGTTTTGGTGAAACTGAACGACGCCTTGTCATATGCATCGATTTTATGGTACCCTTGGCGCTACGCGTAGGCGCTGTAGGAGAGGGCGATATTTTAGTTTAATTCTTTTGTAAATTTTGATCGTTTTGAGAAATTAAATGTACTTTTTTGGCCACGTGACACGTGTATATGTATAGTAGATATATGAGGAGAAGTTTGGCTGCTCTAGGTGGTCATTTTCATGGTTAGGTCAGAAAGTAAAAGATCGCCTATAAAATATATATTCGAGTTTCCTAACTTCGTCTTCGACTCGTGCACCTTTTGTTTTGTTCACATATGAAAGGTTAGCGCAACTATCCGACTAGTATTCTCATAAATAAATTCATATTTTGTTGTGATACGATGCCCACAACTGCAACTGTCAGTTCAGCATAAACACTGACCCCCAATGACCAATTGCAAGTTGCAGAACGAAAAAAAAAAACCGCATTGCCACGGATTTGTGCGACGCACGAATTTGGGACATGCAACCATACAAACATGTGTTTTTGATGGACGCTTCACCTTACAACACAATATCAACTTGGTGATTGTGTACCTGTTCCATCTTTAGTAAGAACACTATGTCAATATTGCTGTCAAATGCAAGAAAAACCTTCTGAATACATATTTCTAGATTATATTTATCAGGTGCGTCTAACTTGAGAAGTTTGCACGGTATGTATCTGAAATTTACTGAAAATGTAGCTATATTGGTACACATTGTCTATGCAAAATTCTGCAATTTTTACTTATACAAAATAAATTTGGCAGAAAGTGGAAATAGTCATAACTAAAAAAAATTAATCTACATCCCTATGGTTTGACATGTGTGGTTACACAGACCAATACATTAATTGGTAAACTTTTGGTAGAATCCAAAAAGGTGAGTGCCACAATAATCTCTTATTTTGATTAATTTGAAACATAATGCCCCATTGTCAAATTTTTCTTGTTACGTCTGTTATCTAGACCTATGAGGATGTGTAATTATAATGGATGTATGTAAATTTTGGGGTGTAATTTAAAATCCGGGTGTTAGTCAAATCTTAATTGGAGTTGAATTTATCCAAACATTGTTTGATTTATAAGAATTGATTTGATAAAAATCAAAACGAATTGACTTTGCATTTAATTGGAATTGGAAATTCTGCTGAATTTATTAATTGTTCAGTTCACATAAAACGTAAATGTTTTGATATAAATTTACACATATAAACAAAGAAATATTTTATAATTTATTTATTCTTCAGACTTACTTTCACTTAAAAAAATACAAGGTGTGATGATCTTATTTGGAAATCAAAACAGAAATAGCACCTGCTCTAAGTAAACATGTAATTTGTGGGACAACACAATAAAACTTAAGGTAGGTGTAGATGGCGCCATCCGCGTAGATCGGGTAACGTTTGCGCGTGTTGCAAAAACTCTACTCGGTCCCCGATCTCCTACTACACCGTACCGATCGCGCGCGAGATCGGGATCGAGAAGGGAGCCGAGATCGGTGCGCTTGCAAAAACTCTCTATTGTCTATTGGGACTCACGACAGAGGAGGCAGTTCAAGTAGCCCAATACCGAAGAAGGTGGGCAATTCTGGTGTGATTGGCCAAGGCTGCTTGGACAGACTGAGGCTGAGACTCACCCCACCAATATTCCCTGAAGACGCTGCCGAAGCCTATCCTGTAGTCGTTCCACCCGCGGTAGAAATCAACTTCCCCGTTGAATCTCTTTTGAAACACCTGGCAAAGCAAAGCAAAAGTACCGTATTACTTTCTTTGTTATGTTGTTTCTATGTTTTTAAGGTTATACCGTTTTATAAAAAAAAAACTGGATTATAAAGGTGTACATGTATATGTTCTATGAACTAAATGACGACAAGTAAGTATTACTATGACGTCACGAAACGCAATGATAATACTGCGGAATAAAGAGTGCAGAAGATGCATACAATAATCTAGCCGGTAACCAACACAGACATAATTAGACAAACACACGCACACGCACACGCACACGCACACGCACACGCACACGCACACGATCACGCACACGAAAACACTGTATAGAAAAAATACTGTATAGCTTTCTTTGTTATGTTGTTTCTATGTTTTAATGATTATACCATTTAAAAAAACAAACAAACAAACTGGATTAAAAACATATACACGTATATATTCTATGAACTGAATGACGACCAGTAAGTATTAATATGACGTCACGACGCGTGATGATAATACTGCAGAATAACTATTGCAAAATATGCATACAATAATATTGAAATATATATCAGCAGTCAAGGGAACAAGGATTCATACCTATTCCAATGCGCGGGGCATATTAAGACAATGAAAGCAGGTTGAAATGGAAAAAACTGGAAACCCAAGCCCAAAAACGTGTCCGTTGGAAAGGAGGCGTTGATGGCCTATGCCCGACAGGTAGTGAAAAATGCACAAGTCAAGAAAATCAAGTATTAACAAATGTGGAATCATTTTTACCGTCCATCCTCCGCCGTCTGTCGTCATATCACAGAATACAGCCGTCGGTTGGTCTTCAAGGAGAGGGTAGATTTGATACACCCCATCCGTGTGCACGCCCGATCTGTACAGCTCGGCACAGTTACGTGATTTCGGCCAACAGCCTGGACAAAAAAAATCACTGTCAAATTCAAATAAACTTTGCCCGCTTCGAAGTTGTTCGTGGGTTCGCAAGTGTGCTGCTATGTGGGTATTGTGTGTAGGATTGCTTGGGTGCATCGTATACGATCTCACGGATTCGCCTAGTGTCAATGTTTACGCGATTGTTTTTGCAAGTGTGCGTGTGAAAAGAACGACATAATCTTAGCAGCCATCTCCATAATGTCAATTTTCATTGGTTATGCCTACCAATATCACAATATCTATCACACAGTATAACTACATTATTGCATATCAATTTGAACCCATTAATGTGTCAGTTTCCTACGTTCACGTTATAAACATTTACATGTTGCAACATTTACACACTACCATGACATGTGTACTCACATGAAGAAGAGAACGGTAGATATGCCGCTGGTTTACGCACAGCATCAACAGCAGCGGACGCCGTGCCCGCAACAAACACCAGTAAAACAACTGCCAACAACATGTTTGCCTCTTTCCCTTCGTCTGATTCTGATGACTCAACATCGCACTTATATAGTTCCTTGTCCGTGATTCGGACCCCCGCATTTCCATTGTGTTGGTGAATGCATCACAAATGATAGTCTAGGATAGGTTTTTCAACGTTCAAGATAATATATGGCGAACTCATTTGAATAGCTACATGTAGAGGAATGTCTAGGATAGGTGTTTCAATTGAAATAAATGGCACAATCATTAATATGACAGAGGCGTGGAGGCCAGTGGATGGAACACGCTGCAGGGGACGGCAACGCTTAAGCATCAGAGACGTGATGAGGAGGGACAAAGAGATACAGAGGTTGTGGAGGAGGACGCAATGGACAGGACATCGTGACGGAAGAGGATCCGTGCGGCCACTCCCAATGGGGAATAAACGGGCGAAAGAAGATGACGACTGTTTCCTAGTCACAAATGAAACCTGACATTTTCCATTGAAATACTGCGTTTTATGACGTGTTGTGTTATTTTTTAATATAGTTTATGAAGAACATAACGTGAAACGGTGATTATGATTATGTGTGTGTGCTTATAATTTTCATTCAACACCAGCTTAATAAATTGAATTGAATTGAAACATACAGAAACTTTGATAACAAGTGCCTGGTTAAATATCATATCGCTTAGTGAACGTTAAAGTGGTTCTACATGAAAGTGGGCAATTTTATGATAAAAGCTAACCGTTAAACAACACGGGCGTAAAGGACTAGCGAACTAATGATCAGTGACGCGACAAAGCAATTTCGATAGGAGTAAAACACATTCTAAGAGTTGGTTAATTGAATGATTTACTATTTGCTCACACATAAAGAGGTATTTTAATGAGAAGCAATGTTGCAAACATGACAAAGAAACAGTGACAAGTGCTTATCTTGCTTAAACATATATCACTCAACATTCGTATCCCGACGTCAGGCACATAAGGTCGCACACCCGAAATCATGCCCGTTTAACTATACTCGAAGCTGCGGGACTTAGTGACGATTTAATAATATTAGATATCAAATATAGCACGTGATCGATATTGTTTGCAGGTAAATATATTGCTTTGCATGATGGCCCGAGATGGTGCGTGATATCCCAAAGCAAAAGGGCCAGATAAACAAAACTTACAAAAAAGATACCATATATTAAACGGGTGTATTGCGCAATAAGATTCTCAAGCAAACCACATTTAACTGAAAAACAACCCTATAAACATTGTTCGTGGACGTTACGCAGAAATGGGGCACTTGTAATCAGTTACACATGCATTTACATTTGCAAACGAATTTGCACACACGTTGCATACACGCAGTTACAAACACGGTCTCACACATGAACTATATTGTCTAAGTTTCAAGGCCGCAGGTGGATTTGAACCCCGGTCATTTCGATGGAGAGTCTGTCGTTCTACAGCCAAATCACCGAGCCCCACTATTTTCTATGTAGCTAGACACAGTTGCACACCCAATTACTTTCCTAATTACATGTTTTCCCCACGTAGGTAATTGCATACACATTTACACAACCAATTGCCAATTTATATACGCAAACAGTTAATACAGATTAATTAAATACAATATTAAGCAACCAATATATAAATGTGTGTGTGTGTGTGTGTGTGTGTGTGTGTGTGTGTGTGTGTGTGTGTGTGTGTGTGTGTGTGTGTGTGTGTGTGTGTGTGTGTGTGTGTGTGTGTGTGTGTGTGTGTGTGTGTGTGTGTGTGTGTGTGTGTGTGTGTGTGTGTGTGTGTGTGTGTGTGTGTGTGTGTGTGTGTGTGTGTGTGTGTGTGTGTGTGTGTGTGTGTGTGTTTGTCAGTTGGTAGGTTCTGGTAACTGACTGTGTGGTCTGATCACACTGTAACCGCACAAAAGGTTCGTTTAATATATTACCTGCCTTGAGCAATAAGCATATAACACTCCTCCGTGGAAACATACGGACAATTGCTGATTAATATCTCGCAGTCGACAATAACGAGCCTGGGAGTTCCTTGCACGAAGCCTGTAGTCATGTGAAACTGCCTGTGTGCGTGTGTGCGTGCGTGTGTGCGTGCGTGCTTGCGTCTGTGTGTATGTATTATACATTACACGCAAGTCATTCCACTGTATCTCCACTGAACCGAACTGAACAGGTGGATCGGAAGCCTCAGGCGAATGCCCTAGCTGTGCTGAATACGTGATATGACAAAATAGGTTGGACATTGTTGCCCAACAGATTCAAATGACATGACATGGCTACCATTACCCAACACAAAACTCAGGGCAGTTCTGATTTTAATAGTACGCTGAAGGTGCGTTACTTGGTTTATAATAATAATATTTTTTTATTTTATGGTGCAGGCTCCATGTATATATATGCATATACACACGCATAGTCATATATATATATATATATATATATATATATATATATATATATATATATATATATATATATATATATATATATATATATATATATATATATATATATATATATATATATATATATATATATATATATATATATATATATATATATATATATATATATATATATATATATATATATATATAATATTATTAAATAAAAATTAATTTTCTTAATTTGAACATTATTAAATATAATTATTATATTAAGAATACTGTATTTCATTATTTTTACCAGATTTAAATGAGTTTTTATTTAATAATATATATATATATATATATATATATATATATATATATATATATATATATATATATATATATATATATATATATATATATAATATTATTAAATAAAAACTGCGGGAGTGCCTGTGTCAACACTGCGTAGCTGGTTGGCCAGGAAGATGGAACGTCCTTCGTACCAGTTGGGAACTGGCAAACCCATCTGAGCCCCTTCTGTCGTTCCTTCACTGGCATTAAGAAGTACCACCATTTCAGGTAAATACTGACAATCCCATCATGTGTTTATAAAACATTATTTACGATGGATACTGTATGGTCTTAAGAGTCGGGGCTCCCTGTGAGGTCGCCAGTGTTTGGGGGGGTCCTTGTCAAATGAACAACATTATTTATGAATGGCAGATTTAATTTAAAACATGCAACTTGGACGCTTCAGTCAAACAACAGATTTTTGGAAATGTTTAGCTGGGAAAATTGATGACAATGTGTATAGTCAAATAAGGCCTGGGAAAAGTAACCTACAAAGATAGTGCCTCGAATTTACAACATGATTAAACAATGATATGTATTATTCTACACATAATGAGTAAAATAAATGCACATGTTATATAGTTGTTGCAACAGATTCGAGGCAGATCACCCAGGCAAGGTGTTCGCCCGTGTCACCTCGGAGAGCGACGAGGACACCTTCACAATGTGGACGCCGGACACACACCTGCCACAGTCTGCCCCGGATGCTGTTGTGTCAGCTGGACTAGACTCGCAGCGACAGTGGTATCTGTACAACAGCATCAGGGAGTTTGTGAAATATGTTAACAAGGACCCTTTCCATCCAACCACCGACCCCCAGAGAGGTGTGAACCTTCGCCACCACCGAAGAGGGCACGAGGCAGTGGACGACGTGGCGCAAGAAGCAGAGGGCGGGGTGGTGTCACACCCAGAGAACGATAGAACAATTATTATGCTGTTTGTGTTGCAGCTGTCACTGTGTGAAACGATCAGTGTTGAATTGTGTAAATATGGCGACATCATTAACTCGACCAGTTTTCAAGAATTTTGCAAAAAAACAACTTTTTGTATTGTGTTAAGTACTGTGTTATAGAAAAGCAAATGCTTATTGTACATCTATAATTGTTCAGGAGGGTTGATATAATGGTTTGTGTAACAACACTGGAAAATATAATTATCTTATGTCTATAAATATGCATTTTGTTAATTTTCAGTGAAATATCCGGATTAATTGTACATTTTTACTTGTTATTGTACTAAAATGTGTAAATATTTGTTCTATATCTGCAATCTTCCAGGAAGGTTGCCAAAATGGTATGGTTGATGACACAGGAAAAGTTCGTTGAGTTCTGTCTATAAATAGGTGACTTCTGTATTTTCAGTAAAATTTCCATTTTCATGAAAATGAAAAATAAAGTTACCTTTTTATTGTGTCATAATAAGGCAAATATTTAATCTACATCATTATTATTTAAGTATGATTAACAATTAGTGTGTTTCAACAACTGTTGGAAATTTAATTGAGATCGGATAATAATTAGTGGTGGTAACCAAGGAGTAAGTCCAATTTATGTAATGAAATGTTTAAACATAGATTTCTCGCATTTGCATTTTCGGTATCAATTACATCAGAACGAGCATAATTTTGGAAATATTATCACAATGAAATAGTTTTTTGCACCATGATAAAGCATTTCTTCTCCTCTTTCTAAACATATGAAAAGCTCAGTTTTTGTTTTTTGGAACATGTGACTGGTTTTGTGCAGATTGGTAACATATTTGAAATAAAATGAATAATTGCATTATAAATATGTAGCTATGACGTTTTTGTATGTTGGGAACACATTGGAATAAGGTTGGGGTAATGTTGACGCAACGTTGGCGGATGGTTTGGGAACGTTGGACCAAGGTTGGCTGAATGTTAGGGCAACGTTGGGCCAACGTTGACTGATATTTGGGCCAACGTTGGTTAATGGTTGGAGTAACGTTGGCACTATGGATGCTGTTGACGTTGGCCCAATGTAATATTGCTGTGTTGGTGCAATGTCTAACCAACGAGCAAAGTAACGTTTCGCAAACTATATTTGCCGCTGTTCCTGCCAAAGGTTGGCACATGGGTAGCTGACTGTCGAAGTGCTAGCTGAGGAGCCATCGCCACTATGATAGATTGTTTTGTCCATATACAAACTGTCCATAGAATATACGTTTGCAAACATTTCTGCATACGTATCACCTGCATGCATACAAGGTAGTATAGTTTGACCATGACACCAGTGAACAAATTTAGTTGACATCATGAATAACATAACCCTGAAAATTACTAGATTCAGCTCTGTACACTCAGTGTGGATTTTTTTTTTGATAGGTGAGCATTCATCTTAACCGCAACAGGATATATTTCAGATTGTGAAGCCTCTCCCAAAATGTATACATCGAAAGGGTAAGCTATTTGGAGAATGACCTATGTATGTGCCATTGCCAAATGATCTTGCCAAAAAAAGTGGATATCATAATGGACATGAATCAATATTCTCCCAGGACAACTCTAGCTGTTGGAGATGTATTTTGAAAGCGTCTACTCTTCCAATCAACTCAAATCACACGTACACATCATATTTTGGACCATTTTAATTGGACGTCCGAACATTCTTGTTTTTCAGGTTTTTGAGTTACGTTAAGGATATACAAGAAAATCGTCCACTGTGTATTTCAGTGGCTAGACAAGACAATTTGAATTACCCATTTGGGTGACAAATTTAACAACCCGCCGCGTCAGTGAATCGACGACGCACGCAGCCACAACAACTGAAGCATTCGCGACCGCCGCCTTCTGTTTATGTGGGAAAGGTTAGTATATTCAAAACCCAGGGTCACATTTTATTCATAAGTAGTTGCTAATTGATAGCTCTGTCAGCGTCGATGTATTTAGTCCAGGTGTATTAGGTCAAAGAAAGGCCCAACATGGAAATAAATAGTACAAAGCAAGTTTTTCATGTAATTTGTAAAATACAACATCGAGCCACATGTCAAAAGTCACATAGTTTTCCTTGTGTGCGTTTGTCACAGCGAGTCTAGATGCATGGGAACTATACTATAGTTCAGATTTCTTGTCAACAAATAGGGGTTTACCAACTGAGATAAAGATATGCAGAATCTGCACATCAAATGTAAGTAGTGGTAGTGGTAAATGGTTAGTAGCGCCACTGGTGGGGAGTTTGAACGTACATTTGATGTGCAGATTATGCATATTTTTATTTCATTTGGTTTATGTTTGTCATCAAGAAGTTTCTCAGTTTTAATTCCATACAGTTGTGAATAATGCCTGTATTGAACATATGTCTAGAATCACAACAACGTTCGTTGTTGTTGGAATCTATGTTGCGTTACATAATTGCTTGTTGCAATGACATAGCTGTAAGTCGTAAACAACAATGACGTTGCCAGCCATTCCTTACTAGATAGGACAGTGGCGATACGCTGGGTGGCGCCACTGTTAGGGAGTGTGCAGGATTGTATCACCAATTTGCCGCAAGACAGCGCCTGGGTCAATATCACGGATACCGATGACAACCTCGAGATAGAGACATGTTCATCTCCTTCAGTGATAAGCTCGGTTATGGTTCAAGCCACAACAACTGGAACTAATATCGTGAACGTCAAAAGACTCGGTAGAGCTTTCAACAAAAGTTGCTGGGACTAGCGAAGCAGAATCAACGTTCGTTATGCTGCCATCCACAACTGCTGATAATAATTAGGCATAATCAACAACGACTATTACAGTTAACACCAACAGTGCTTGAACAATGGCTACCAGTACTGGCATGCAATAACTGCCTCGTTCATCTCATTGCCATGCCAGAACTGCTTCGATAACATGTAACAAGTAGTGGTAGCATCTCCAAAGCAGCTTATTTGTGTGAATGGTGGTGATGAGTGAGAGTCTATTGTAGAAACTTCGCACAAGCACACGAATAATGCGTCGGGACAGACACGACCTCTCGAGCTATTACTGCACCTTATTTGGGGTTTCGTAACCACGAACGGCAACGAAGTTCTAAACCATGCTGGCATGCTGAATATCGAGACCATGTTTTTTGAAGCGGCAACTAACCTGCACTGGCTACTTTATACAAATTGACGAAAATCGATTGCCAAAACTTCTTTTACGGCGAGGTACCGCAGGCTAAGCGAAACGTTGGGCGACCACGTCTCTCTTATAATCGTCAAGAAACTGTGTGATGCCACACGACCGGAGCAAGGGGTCGTCAGACGTGAAGCGGATGACGCAGAAACAACAAGAGCAAACAACAACCACTTCTATTGCGCTAAATTCCTCGGGAGAACCGAGCTCAGCAGGACACCAAAACAAAAGGGGTTAAGTAGTTTATAATCCAGCATAGCGTTGTTGTCTTTTACTCCTGTAAGTTATTCCAATCAATATTCGGTAGACATGTTCTCATATCTTTACAATTGCCTTTATTGATGTCTTGGTTTCTTTTAATATGCGCTCTCCACTGTGTCTGTACTTCTTGCAACTTAAATCCTCTAAAATAGTATTCACAACAACCCTACAATTCCACAAGTTCCCATATTATGGATGTGAAGGGGCAATAAGTAAGGGCAATTGATATATTTAATGTAATTATATGTAATTATTTGTTACTTTTCATGTTAACCTGATATTAAATCGGAACATTGATATCATAGGGGCAACACAGTGTGGACTTAGTTAACTGCCCTGTGTTTAACAGAAATATAAGTTGTTGTTATATTTAATTGTACGATATATTGTATGTAGAAAACCTATGTTAAATGCCTCTCGCGTAACTTATGTTGGCTGTATTATACATTGACAAGCAATGCATCAAACCATTAACTGTTTTTATCACTTACTGTACTATCATCCTCGCTAGCCAGTGGTTGTACCGTTGTAGTAATACTAGTTTACGCTTGGCAGATTGACCTGTTGAAACATGGATTTGTCATTTTATCCCACGCCATGTGTGAATGTGCGATGAATCATTCGGACTTCATACCACTTGCTGGGAGCTAGACGTATTGATGCCCAAACTTTAAAGAGTGTTTACAGGAATGCCCATAATTGCCCGCCGGACCAGTGATAACAGGTCCACTACGTATTAATGTTAAATTCCCGTATGTGAGCCCCGTACATTCTGTTTATTTTCATTATAAGAATGCATTTTTTAAATTAAATTTTTTGCACTAGCCTAACGCCCCTAGACATTTACACTGGCTTCCTGTTTATTATCGAAATAGTTTTAAGCTGTCCACTCTTACATATCGTGCTCTATCTACACAGCAACAACCCAACTTGACTAGTCTCCTGCATCTTCAAATATCCCTAGGCAACTCAAACCATCAATTTCACAACAACTTATTGTGCCTAAAACAAAATTTAACTTGGGCAAACGTATTGTCTCTGTCACTGTGCCTACGGTCTGGAATGAACTCCTCATGGCTTTGAAAACATCTGAAAATATATATATTTTCCGACAAAAACTAAAGACATTTTTTTTCCAAATTGCATTTCCACCATAAATCGTCGGTTGTCCCTCGTTCTGATAATGACTTTTGTGCCACCCTTTTCACGATTACGCTTAATGATTATGTTTTGTTGCTCACCTGAGCTCAGGTTCCTGAGGATATTGGCGTCATATGTTAATTGTTATTATTATTATTAAATACCTCGAAAAGGCACATACACAGTTCCGGGAGAGTTGGCCGTGGCCACGTTGAGGTGGATGGATGTTCCAGAGGAGAGGATGGTCGAAGGCAAATATGAAGAGACAAAAGGTAGAGTAATATGCGGAATGGGAATATCGGAGGAATTCATTTTTAAGAGAGAGAGGGGAGTGCCCTAAGCCCACTGTTGTTCGTAGTCGTAGTGGAGGTTTTCAGCAGGAAAACGGGTACGCTGGACATTCTCCAGTTGCTATACGGAGATGCCCTGTCGGTAGTAGCGGACATTGAATCAGATTGTCAAGACGGTTTGGTAGAGTTGGAGAAAATATTTGGGAGTCATGGACTGAAAGTAAGTCTGGAGAAGACGGATATGCCATCAAACTGTAAGCAAATAAATTGAGACAAAGAGCCAGTTTTGTATATCCGGGTGGAGCTGTTTGCGGGGACGGCGGCACGGAGAAGGAAATTCGCAGGAGAATACAAACTGTGGTGAATGCTTGGGGGAAAGTAGAAGGGGTGATGGGAGATAGACATATATCTCGGAAACTAAAATGAAAAGTGGTTAGCTCATGTGTATCACCAGCCTACATATACGACTTATAGAGACCATGGCAATGACGGAAAAAATAATGGTTGATGAAGAGAGCGGATGCGTTTAGCGTGGAACGTAAAAGGAGAAGATGAAGATCGATATTGAGATTGAGGAGAGCAACAACAACACAACAGAACATAACAAAGTACTGGACATGAGAAAGTACTCTTTCTCACAAAGGGTGTTAAATGAATGGAACAAACTGCCAAATGATTGTGTTAATGCTAGTAGTGTGAACATGTTTAAACATAGAATTGACAGATATTTGATAAGAGCGGGCTACACATAGATGAGAAAATTGTTGGACTCTCGATAAGCCTATGGCTCCTTGTCCATTTGCCATCTGGAACTTGTTGTTTGGGGTGGCAATCTTATTAAATCTCTTGTTAAACATCACATAGAAATCATCTGGGCACGAAAATAAAACTAATTCACTTAAAATTGCGAAAAAAACTCCCTGTGATATATTCCCGTATAAAGATCAAGACTGGGACACCATGTGTCTATCATTTGTAAGATATGTCTATGTGAATAAGATAAACTTGTGAGAAATCTATCGTTTTATTTTGTGAAAACATAAAACAACTTTTTGTCGATCACGTTACAGCAATTCCTTCAAATTTGAAGATTATGTTGCTCGCTATAATTCACCTTTAAAAAACATATACTTTTTAGGATGATTCCTTGATTAAGACTCGTATTATAAGTGCATGTGTTAATGTCAAGCTTATAATAATAATATTTATTTGTCAAAGCACCACAATTACTTTAAATGGTGGGATATGTTTGATCAATGAACTAGCAACTGCCCAGTATTTTTTTAAACTGTACACCCTGGTCTTGCTAAATCCGCGGGAAAACAATTTAATCTGCAAAACTTAATCCAGCCCCGAAATCAGATATGTCGGCCGGACTATTAGGAATGTGTATCAACCTAACCTGTTGCAGAAAACGCGAGTTAAAATTATGTTTTGTTATGTTTTTCGAAACTTTTTTTGTGATTGTGATTAATGGTTGCTGGCGTGTAAACTATCAATGCATGTCATCAGACTTTAGTTTCTGTACACTTACAAATGGCTTAACTATGCACAAAGAAGAGGATTATTTATGGGCATTAATGAGAAGTTTATTAAAACAGCTTAATTGTAGAAACGGGGTTACTATTATATTTCGTAACAAATGTCAACTAATGTATGCATAATTTATTTCAACCTACAGTTATTATTTCAGTGACATTTCAATATGCAAAAAGGTTTATAAAGACAGTTGTCAACAAATTAGGTTAGACAAATTCGAAAGACTGCTGGAAATCCTGGTGTTTAGCCCCAGTGCAAAACACCAACCCTCTTGCCTTAGCCCCAACACTTGCTCTTTCTAATCAACCACTTGACACCACAGCGCACACATAGAAAAGTGCTGCCACCTCTAGCTGCGATTTTTTTACATTATTACAGACGCCTCCAATAGAACTACCAACTAGCGGCGCCACATAGTGAATGTAATGTAAGTCACGATTTCGCCACTGCCACAATTTTCAATGTTTGTCAATAAATATCTTAATTTGAGTTACATACAATTGGGTCTAGCGTTGAAAATGTTGTACAGGAACAAAATAACATTCTTTTTTGTTCGAAACTATGTTACCTATACACAGTTGGAATGACGTAACAAGTTATAGACAACACTCGCTTCGCCCAGCCAACGAAACCTTCATGCCAATGTTAAGTTTATAATAAATTTGTGACCGTGGTGATATGTTGAGTGGCGCCACTGTCGGGGAGTTTGGCGCTTAGTATGAGTCGTGCGATATGGGGTTGCAATATACTATGCCATACTGGTGTATGAGACAAATATAAAATACCCAAAGTATTTGCAAGCACTCATAACATGTTAAAGTAATAAGAACAGTCAATGTTAATTAAAATTACAAATTATGATTTTGATCAATTGACAACTTCTTATTAGTTTATTTAAACTATGAATGTTAAACAACATAAATAACTTGAAAGTATTATCGTGAGTAATAACATTTCTAGGCAGAAATATATTTATTTTTTCTCTTAAAGTGTCACATTAAAACAATAATATTATATGAAATTCATCCTTAATCTCATTTCTATTACACAGAGTACAATGCCTTTCATTGTTGTCAATATTGAACCATCTCCTTGTTACAATACCCAAAATTGAGTAAATAAAGATCACAATCGCTAATATCAAGTATGGCTCAAACTCGAATATTTCTTTAAATATTGTATAAGAAATACATTCATCATTGTGAAATGCATTTGATGATACTTGAATATATTCCTCACGAAGTCTGATTTTAAGAAAATCATTTAGACATACGAACGCTCGTGCTACGGATGGAACTTGTTATTTACGTCATGATGTGACCATTGATTATGAAATGGCGCGAGCGAATACGCCAGACTCCTTCAATGTAATAAACGAACGCTGTCAACATGTTATTGTTTGTGAATGATGGCAGTAAAAGTACAAACACGCACGTGCTAGCACGCACGCATGCACACACACTCACACTCACACACACACACACACACACACACACACACACACACACACACACACACACACACACACACACACACACACACACACACACACACACACACACACACACACACACACACACACACACACACACACACACACACACACACACACACACACACACACACACACACACACACACACACACACACACACACACACACACACACACACACACACACACACACACACACACACACACACACACACACACACACACACACACACACACACACACACACACACACACACACACACACACACACACACACACACACACACACACACACACACACACACACACACACACACACACACACACACACACACACACACACACACACATTAGGACAGCCTGACACGAATCGGCGACATTGCGATTGGCCACGCAGTGGAAATTCTGGTCACAGTTGGCACATTGCGACATGTACATCTTGACGTACTGGGTGAACGACTTGAAGGCAATACACGTCTTTGTTCATCAAGGACTTTACATCGAGTTCTGACGTTACACATGTGAATAACTGCGACCAATTGGCGTCCTTAGCCATGCTGGTGGCGCACAGAACCAATACCAGTGAGGCGATACATATTGCCTTCATGGTCGAAAAAGGACATGTACAAGAACGTTCATATGACGACGGATACATGAAAAATACATGTGTGTATTAATCAAACTGTAACATACATACACATATAACGCACGCACGCACGCAGGCACGCACGCATACATTACATTTGATAAGGGCGGGCTATACATAAATGTTGTATTCTCGATAAGGCAATGGCTTCCTTGTCCACCTGTCATCTGGAGCTTGTAGACTTTTGTAGGCTATCTTCTAAAATCTTTGTAAGTCTGGTTAATATGGTTAAATATGCCCACATGTAGTCAGAAATATCACATCGACACATAAATAATGTCTTAACTCTGTTAGAGGGCACTCAACCATTACGTAGCGCTTTTTTCTCGGAAATATGACATCCGCTACCATAGGCCTACAATGGAAACACAGAAAAACCATGCTTATTCACCTGTTCAAAAACAAAGCAGTCAGCGGAATTTGATATCAAACATATTTCTCATATTTGTATCTCGTAACGCTTCAATGAGTCTAAAAACCAGCAATTTTTTTTAAAGCTGAAGCACGCCAGCATGGTCTTCTGGACAAGCTGTGTTCTTTCCCCCATACCGACATTCATAGTTTGCACATGATACAAAATGCTGATATATATATATATATATATATATATATATATATATATATATATATATATATATATATATATATATATATATATATATATATATATATATATATATATATGTGTGTGTGTGTGTGTGTGTGTGTGTGTGTGTGTGTGTGTGTGTGTGTGTGTGTGTGTGTGTGTGTGTGTGTGTGTGTGTGTATGTGTGTGTGTGAGTGTGTGTTTGTTTGTGTGTATGTGTGTGTGTATGTGTGGGTATGCGTGTGTTTGTGTGTGCTGTGTGTGTTTGTGTGTGTGTGTGTGTGTTTTTGTGTGTGTGTGTGTGTGTGTGTGTGTGTGTGTGTGTGTGTGTGTGTGTGTGTGTGTGTGTGTGTGTGTGTGTGTGTGTGTGTGTGTGTGTGTGTGTGTGTGTGTGTGTGTGTGTGTGTGTGTGTGTGTGTGTGCTGTTCGATTGGTTGACGTCACTTCCATTAAACAAAATCAATACCACATATTTCATATTGACTACACTTAACGTTTGTAAATTAATTTTTTTCTAATAATGATAACTACTTTAGGTGGCACATAAAACAAACAAATGCTTGAGTCTTGAACTAATGACAGTGCACTTGCCACCAGAAGGCAGCAACATACATTCAGCATTAATACGTCAACGCCAACGACATACCGGTATTTGAGGAAAAATACTACATAACATATTAATGTAATGTGCCGATTTATAATTAATACGCGGAATGCGGGATACAATTATGTATTGTGCCAATCTCTACAGAGAACACTTCGTTCGCTGTCTGCATGACTCCGTCTGTAAGTGAGATAATGCACTCGTTTGCATGTATTTGACAAAACACGTGTACAGTAATAGCGATGAGTACAAATAAAAATAAAGTTATTAATTTACAAATACGTTGGTCAGGGAGACCGCCACCAAGATCACAGTCTAGTCGCTATCTTGAGGCCACTCTTGCAAGAAAGAGAAGGTTTACAAAAAAACTAGATATAAATAAGAATATAAAATCATCGTGTGATTAAGAATAGTTGAGTAATTTAGAGGTACGTGCATTCGTTTCTACACAATCATGTTTATCATACACTGGAGACATCTAGGAACAGATTATATCAACTTATTTAGTGGGTATAACCATAAGTACATCACCCTAAATTGTGAGACCATCTCCACCCCCATGACACGCTTCGTAACGCTTATTTGTACACACCCATCCCCTCTAAAAATACGTTCGTTTTGAGAAATACACTCGATCTATTATGCATACATTGTTGTATTCGTAGCATACCTCCATTAATTTGTGGTTCTTAGGTAGAATATTGGTTTGTATAGACAATAATAAATCAAAAGTCCATGATTACATAGGTTAATATGTGTAATTATGCCTGTAATGAAGCAACTTCTTCTCTGTTCTGATGTATACATGACACGGAATCATGGCACACTAAAAGACACACATCTGCTTATGTGTCTACCCTCACACTAGATATCCCCCCAATAATTAATATTGCTGCCTATGGGGATCGTGTCCCAGACATCAGTAATGTTTGGGGAGTGCAATGTATGTTTACGTCCTCTTCATCAAGTCACTCAAATTCATCATAATCATTTTTGCGCGTCACTGCATACTTTGTTGATGCATGGTTGTGTCCGTATTCGTTTTCCCTTGGTATTCAATAATATACTTGGTATTCAATAATATACCCCAAAACTATCATGTATTAATAAAGATCGTAACGATCGCCAAGACACTCTGCCACTATACCCCATGCAACGCTCTGTAACGCTTATCCGGACATCCACACCCTTCTGTGCGTGACGTACTTTATGTATTACCCATTATATCGATGTATATTAAAACTATTAACATTTCATAGTTAACCCTTTCGCAGAACTATTCATCCCAACACCAAAACATCTCTTAGGAACATTCATCCTGGCATCAGTAATTGCATTATGTTTATGTTATGTCTACGGTTGATTAAAGTTTTACTGCGGAGTGTATGATTCCATACGAACATTGCTCAGGAATATCGTGTGAAGTTGAGTGGCATTACTTCCAAAAACAAAACAAAAAACTTGCAGAAAGAGTTACTAATGAAATAAACACATTTGGCAACAGTTTTTACAAACCAGTTGTTTAAACATGTAAAATAAAAACTGTATACAAGCCATTGCGACATTACTAATGAAATGCATTGTCAATGTTCGGAGGCCGTATGGCCACTTCATCAAAACCTATTTTTACATCCTAACGATACATGTGTGTGTGTGTGTGTGTGTGTGTGTGTGTGTGTGTGTGTGTGTGTGTGTGTGTGTGTGTGTGTGTGTGTGTGCGTGTGTGGGGGGGTGCGCGCGTACGTGCGTGCGTGCGTATGTACGTGCGAACGTGCGTGTGTGTAATACGTCACCAGTTGTGACAATCTAGCAAAGACGGCATGAAATACTGCAACAGCACCCCAGCGAGGGTATCAAGCCTATTCTTGTATACAATCAATTATGTGTTTATTCCTATAGAGACTGTTAATGTCGCAATGGCTTGTATACAGTTTTTTTTACATGTTTAGACAACTGGTTTGTAAAAACTGTCGCCAAATGTGTTTATTTCTCGCGATGCTTGCAGTAATTGAGGATGTCCCAACAACCGCGGAAATGAAATCTGACATACGCTGTTAAAATTACAGTGTTACAATTATTTGATTATCAATTCATTTAGCGAAACTTAGTGGACAATTTTGCCCGGGAGTTATATATATATATATATATATATATATATATATATATATATATATTAACGTTAGTATTATTATTATTAGTAGTATATATTATATATATATATATATATATATTATATATATATATATATATATATATATATATATATATATATATATATATATATATATATATATATATATATATATATATATATATATAATACTACTATGTTTGGACAAGATATCACCTTGTTCTATATCATTATTGAAAGGTATATTAAAAGTGCTTAATACATGTTGCAACACAGTCATATGATTTGGTATTGTTGCTGACGTCATTTCCTCCCTCCCCTCCCTCTTGTAGATACATAGCCACCAAACCATGACTTTTGTTTAACTCTTTATGTATATTACATTAAGGTAGAACGTTGCTTATGTTATTACAATTTTATAGCTTCTAATGTATTATTGGCTCATTCATTCGACCCAACGTTGCCCCGTCGAGTTTACCATGACCCTACCAAATCAGCCCCATGTGGCCCAGTAGTGTCAGCTTCACGTATCCCCAATGAGTCAACCCCACATGACTCCTTTGAGTAAGCACCACATGACCCCATTGAGTAAGCTCCACATGAAACCATTGAGAAGGAACCATTGCTTCAGTCGCACATTGCTCCAAATGAGTCAACACGGGTCCTATTTTGCAATCTTCGCTATTTATTATTTAGTTATTATTGATTTAAACTCTACTTTGACGCTTTACACATTTCAGGGAATATTTAAGACACTTAATCTACACTTTTAGCATTAGCTTATCTAAGACCTTTGATTTGTAATTATTTAATTAAAAAGTGCTTTTTTTATAAAGAATTGTTGTTACCCCTGTATTAGTAACGCAAATGTTGTGGCGTTGAAATACACATATGCAACACGTATTATTATGTTTGTAGAACGGAAACACAGATGGTTGGAAGAAATGCTATTCGGACTGAGTGAGCTTTTACTGTTGTTAAGTTTTCCAGACACCGAATGGTACACCACACTGGAACCCGTTTGAAAGAAGACCAACACAGACAATAATAATTGTCAAACAGACTCTGTAAGAGCAGTCTCAGTACTACACACCCTGTATAACTTTATTCAGATGTATGTACACATACGGCCATTTCCCTGTGATTGCCAATGAATCATGGCGTGATATATGAGTGAAGATGTTCATCAGACTGGATGGTTCAAATGAGTTATATGTTTACTTAATTCACAGTCAGTTTACCTTTTTTTTCCAGTGACGTTTCGACTGCTTTCAGCAATCTTCTTCAGACGTCTACCAGTACATCACGACACAGTAGTCATTCTACGCAGACGTATCACTGTATATATGTATGTAAATGTTTTGTCATCACTGAAGTAATGTTTTATTTCATTTTGTTTTTTAAAGACCAATTTTACACATAATTAATAAACCTGGAAAAAAAATAACAAACCTCAATATTAAAAATTGTATATTAGATTACTATATGGAGTGTTGTCCGTTTACAGCAATCACATTGGTACACCAGTATTTCTGGAATGCTCCACGTTGGTACAGTGTCACCAAGGAAAGCTTCCCATGCATGTAGCAACTGAAATAGTGCATTGTCCACAAATTTAAGCATGACACTGGTCCCTTGTGGTCTAAAGGATCCAAGTGTGAGCGTGAAGTAGGCCAATTATATGGGTGTGGGGATAGCCTGAGGCAGTACCGATATATCAGAGTGGTCCGAAATCATACTTCCTTCTGTGAGGGCACTTCGTGGTGAGGGGCAGGCATTTGTCTGCCAAAACGATATTGCTCCTTGTCATAACCCGAAGAAAGTCTGCGATTTCGTGGAACGCTCTAGTATAGTGTTCCTGGACTGGCAAATTTAAAACAGAACTTGAAAGCCACTGAGCATCTATGGGAAGAACAATCTATAAGGACAACTAGATTGCAAGCCCTGTGACAGATCCAATGTGAAGTACGTAAAACGTTCCCTGCTGACACAATCAAAAACTGAGTACATTCCATGCTACGGCTGCGTGCCACTGTAATTGTTATAATCATACAACACACTAGCATATCGACCAAAGCACTCTCGCTTGCCCTCTAAGTAGTTATAACTGCTCGTATCGGGCTAGTCAGTGCTCGACCGCGATCATGCAAATAAACTAACGTGAACGAAACGATGAATGTCATGGTTGAACACGAGGTGAACGCAGGAGGTTGAAATCAGTACCATAAATGAAACATCAAATATTAGAGTCGGTAGTACTTACATACTACCTTAGCATAAATTAACTGGTTTCGAAGACTCTTGCCTACTTCTTCCTACAGATCTTTGTTGAGGGAAGTTGGGAGTGTTGTTAATGGTCGCCCTCGTCAGCCAGTGGCGTCATGTGTGAAATATTCGTCTATGGTTGTTAACTGTGCAGGGGCTTCACGTGGCATGCGAAGCACATATCCAAACAGTCTCCACCGAGCTTTGATGGCAGACAAACTCAGTGGGTTGCACGAACATTTTCGGTAGAAGGCGTTGTTCGAGAAGTATCCCGGTTTCAATTCCATATAATTGTGGATAGTGACTGTATTGAAAATATGTATAAAAACACAACAACGTTCGTTGTTGTTTGAAACTATGCTACTTAATTGCCTATTGTTCAACAATGACGTTGCCCAGCCAACAATTCCTTTAAATGGAGTTTGCAGGATTGTATCACCAATTTGCTGCAAGAGAGCGCCTGTTTCGATATCACGGACACCGATGACAGCCACAACATCGAGACACGCTCATCTCCTTCAGTGGTAAGCTCGGTTACGCTTCCAGCCACAACAGCTGAAACTAATGTCGTGAAAGTCAAACGGTTCGGTATAGCAGTCAGCTGGGACCAGCAAAGCAGAACCAACGTTCTTTATGTTTCCAACCACAACTGCTGAGAATAATGAGGCAGAACCAACAACGACTACTACAATTAACACGAACAGTGCTTCGACAATGTCTACCGGTACTGGCATGCAACATCTGTTTTGCAATAACTGTCTCGTTTATATCGTTGTCATGCCAGCACTGCTTAGACACCATGTAGTCCAGTAGTGTTAGCATCTCCAAAGCAGCTCAGTTGTTGGAATGGTGGTGATGAGTTTGAGTCTATTGTAGAGACCCCGCACAAGCACACGGACAAGCAGTTTGTAGTAACAGTGACGTCTCGGACAGTAGCAATATACCTAGCATCGGGAACAGACACGACTTATATAGCTACAAATGCGACAATGCCTTCACGGTACCAATCAAGCTGTGTCACACAACACACTTTCTTCACTTCAACAAACTTTCAACAAACTTTGATGAACGTGAATGCACCGAACTAAGAGCTGACTGTAGGTACGAAATATTTGTCGCATGGAGATAACGGCCGTTTACACTTGCTAAACATACATACTGAATAGGACCAACTCACCTGATTTGGGGTTTCGTAACCACGACGGACAATGAGGTTCTAAACCGTGCTGGCATGCCGAACATCGAGACCATGTTTTTTGGAGAGGCAACTAACCCGGACCGGCCACTCTGTACAAGTAGACGAAAATCGACTGCCAAAGCTTCTTCTACAGGCGAGCTATCTTGTATTATATACACTGCCCGAAGCTAAACCATGACGCTGCCAGTACCGTCAAGAAACAGTGGGAGGTGATGGCAAACGAGCGGAGCAAGCGGCAGTCAGACAAGGGGCGGACAACGCTGAAACAACAAGAGCAGCTGACGCCACGATGAATCGGCAAAGCGGCCACAAAATTGCACGCGCGCTGAGTGACCGATGTGCGCGGGTCGCACTGTGGACGAACCATGGCTACCCATATCTCGCTAGTAACTCATTAACAAGTCTATGCTCGACGCCTAGCAATCATCAAAGAAACTAAAATACACGAGATGTTATATTTGAAAAGGAGACTACAGGCGAAGAAGGCTGAAATCATTACGAGTGATGAAACATTGAAGTTTGGATTCGGTAGTATGTATATACTATATCAGGATAAATTAACCGGGGAGTTAGGCGCGGCCGGTTGGTGTCGGTAAATAGGGAAAAGGAATGTATTTGCATCTTTGTAACACCTAAGATGATGAGAACATGGGAATGGTGGGAATGTGGTAGATTTGATTTTGTCTTCTAAAAATGGATTGGTTGACAATGTTAAAGTACCTTTGGGTTCAACTGATCATAACCAGATCCATATTAATACAAAAGTAAAAACAGGGAATACATATAGAAAACAATGGAGGAGGAAATTCAACAAATGTAAATATAAAGAAATGAGAATATATCTAGCAAATATTGTTTGGAATAACTTGACTTATTTAAAATATGGGATTGAGGGCATTGCTGAGGGATTTCGTCCATTAAAAAACATGGGAAAAGGTCCAGGAAGAAACATATATCAAAAGAGGCTATTAGAAAAAAATGGTTAAAAAAATATGTTGTGGGGTATATAGACACATTGGAAATGTAGAAGAATACACAAATTACAAAATGGCAATTAACCTAGCAACAACTGAAATTAGAAAATCCAAAGCAAGCTTAGAAAAACAAATTGGCAGATAAAATTAAAATGATAGCAAGAGTTTCTATGCTTATGTAAAGAATAAACAAACAGTTCGATATACGGATCGGACCATTAAAAAACAATGGAAACATAACTTCAAACGGGTTTCAATGGGCACAGGCCCTGTGTGAGTATTTCAGCTTTTTTTAATGGTGTACCACTATTGTGTCCTATGCGGTTTTTTTATATATATATATATATATATATATATATATATATATATATATATATATATATATATATATATATATATATATATATATATATATATATATATATATTATATTTTTCGTAGCTTGGTCATTGCTGGAAGCAATCTACATGAGAATATTGCACCATCGTTTGTTAGTAATAAATTTGACCCAACAGTATTCAGAAAGGTTACATATGATACAGATAAACAGAGTTTACAGGATGATCTAGATAAAATAGTGAATTGTTATGGGGATATTGATAGGAATATGTTCTTCAAATTTAAAGAAGGTATTGGAACCAGAGGACACGAAGCAATATTAGTTAAGGAACAGTGTAGGTTGGATACGAGAAAGTACTCATTTTCACAGAGGATGATAAATGAATGGAACAAATTGTCAAATAATTGTGTTAATGTTAGTAGTGTGAATAAGTTTAAAATATAATTTACATATATTTGATAATAGCGGGCTACACGTAGATGATACAATTGTTGGACTCTCGATAAGTGAAAGAATTTCTTGTCCATTTGCCATCTGGGACTTGTTTTTGGGATGGCAATCTTGTTAAATCTTGTTAAATGAAAATCATCAAGATTTAATGAATATTTTGGAGTTAAATTTGATATGGCAAATTTATTACTAACAAACGATGGTGCAATATTCTCATGTAGATTGCTTCCAGCAATGACCAAGTGCGAAAAATGTGCTTCCCGATTCTACTACACTGGGTGGTTCACTATGCCTTGGCGCGGCTGGTTGAGGTACTGCTGGGTCAAGGCATCCGCAAATAGGCGTCTTACAAGTGTATTAAACCCTTGTATTCTACCCCTTCCTACCTTTCGGTCTTATCAATTTGGACAATTGGATTATTTTGTTTTATTAATAATGTCAATGGGTAGACCATACGTATCATGCAATAGACGCCTGTTGGGGTAAGCGACGGCTTTACTGCCATATACACTGCATGTTTGGCGACTCGCACCAAGCACCCGACCGGGAAGCTGCTCCCGCCACCGCCCTCTGCATCACAGAGGACGGAGAGAGTAAGAATAAACTACGAGTCGTCGAACTCTACGAGTGTATTAAGTTGAACACTAACGGACGATAAACTTGCGACGTTTTGGTGATGTCAAATACTGTATAGCAATGTAAATGTAAGTTATTGTATAATGCAGTATGCAGTCATTAGTGCCGCAGAAAACGTTACGCTATACGCTACATCCTTGGCACGCCTGTTCATTCCAACACAAATTCTAGGAAGCATTCGATCAAGTTGTAATTACTGCACGAAAGATTATTTGTTCACATGTATCCACCCCTGTCTGTAGGCAGGTAATACTCTAAACAGCTGGGTGTATTGAGGCAGGGTGGATCGAACAAAAATACCCAAACATCGATTGACAGTGACACGTCTTGCAAGACCAGTCAGCCGGTTTGTATGTGTAGTTGTTGCACGCACAGCCGTATCTGGCGTAGCAGTTGACGAGACCAAGGCCGTAGGTATTCGTCATCATGTACTCCTTTCCACAAGGGCTGATTCTTCCCATCATAGACACTTCGTGGCATTCGGTGTAGCGAAAGCATCACATTTACAATGCAAAACAAGATAAAACACTTATATTGCGCTAAATTCCTCGGGAGACCCAAGCTCGGCAGGACACCAAAACAAAAGGGGTTAAGTAGTTTGTAATCCAGCATAGTGTTGTCTTTTTCTTCAGTAAGTTATTCCAATCTATATTCGCTAGACATGTTCTCATATCTTTACAATTACCTCTGTTGATATTTTGGTTTCCTTTTAATATGTGCTCTCCACTGTGAATGCACTTCTTACAACTTAAATCCCCTAAAATAATATTCACAACAACCATACATTTCCACAAGTTCCCATGTCATGGATGTGAAGTCCCGTAAGGGCAACTGATATATGTAATGCAATTATATGTAATTATTTGTTACTTTTAGTGTTAACTTGTCATTAAATCGGAACGTTGATATGGTAGTGGCAACACAATGTGGAATTAGTTAACTGCACGGTGTTTACAAAAATATAGGTCGTTGTTATATTTAATTGTATTGTATGTAGAGAACCTATGTTAAATGCCTGTCGCGTAACTTATGTTCGCTGTATTATACATCGACAGACATAAACTGTTTTTATCACTTACTTTACTATCATCCTCGCTAGCCAGTGGTGGTACCGTTGTAGTACTACTACATTACGCTTGGCAGATTGACCTGTTGAAACATGGATTAGTCAGTTTACCCTACGCCATGTGTGAATGTGCGATGAATCATTCGTATTTCAAACCACTTGTTGGGAGCTAGACGTATGCATGCCCAAACTTTAAAGAGTGTTTCCAGGAATGCCCTTAATTGCCCGTCGGACCAGTGATGACAAACCCACTAAGTGTTAATGCTAAATTTCCGTATGCGAGCCCCATACATTCAGTTTATTTTCATTGTAGGAATGCATTTTTTTAATGACATTTGTGCATCAGCCTAACGCCTCTTAAGCAATAGGAACTCAGACACACAATGCTACCATATGTCGGCGTTAGATCAAACTAAACGCTGTTGAAGCTTGTGCAGCAACGCATGTCGGCCAAATTGTGGTTTAGGATCGTACGCAGCATATATACAATTGACGTTCTCTCGTATTTGGAACGGGAATTTTTTAACTTTCTCTAGCCCTCACTCATACATCTTCCAAGTTCTCAAAATGTCGAACTTTACCTACAATTTCGATGTATGTGACCCCATATGGCATGTGAACCAGGTAATTGTTATACACCTGGACGATAGTGGAGATGATTCCAGAGGAGTGGCGAATGGGGTTGATAATCCCTGTATGGGAAATAAAGATGTTCACGACCCTGGAAATACCGAGGTATCACGCGGCTGAGTCATGTTCTGAAGGTGTTAGAGATAATACTGGATGGAAGGATCATTAGGTAATTTTAGGACAGTGGAATCTGAAATCGGAGAAGAACAAACATGTTTCAGTAGAGGAAGAGGTATGGTAGAACTGATGTTCGCTCTGAGACAACTGGTGGAAAAGAGACCGGAGGGGAATAAGTCACTGGGATTCAAATCATTGATCATATAATCCTTTTACAACGCCTTCATAGATATTTTGGCATTTCTGGCCCAGCACTTCGGTAGTTCAAATCACACCAAAGGATTAACATATCTGGCACATTATGTTGCCCACAACACCTTCCATTCGGAGTGCCGCAAGGGTCCGTCCTTGGGTCTGTTCTATTTAGCTTATATGTTACGTCGCTCAGCCAAGTCATTACACACACACACACATTACACACACACACACACACACACACACACACACACACACACACACACACACACACACACACACACACACACACACACACACACACACACACACACACACACACACACACACACACACACACACACACACACACACACACACACACCCACACACACACACACACGGTGCTCAGACAATATCAACGACATTAATTAGTAGCCGCCTTGATTATTGTAATTAACTACTAAATAACATTGCTAAAAGAGACTTGGCTAAACTCTAACGAGTACAAAATTGTCTGGCAAGTGTGGTACTCAGGGCGCCTCGGTTTTCACCATCATTACCACTACTTAAACAATTTCACTGGCTTCTTGTTTATTAATCGAATTCATTTTAAGCTGTCCACGTTTACACATCGTGCTTTATCTACACAGCAAAAACCCTACTTGGCTAGTCTCCTATATTTTTCAAATATCCCTATGCAACTGAAATCATAAATTTCACAACAACTTGTTTTGCTTAAAACAAATTTTAACTTGGGCAAACGTGCTTTATCTTTCGCTGCGCCTAGGGTCTGGAATGAACTCCCCATCACTTTGAACACATCTTAAACTATAGCTATTTTCCGAAATAAACAAAAGACATATTTTTTCCAAATTGCATTTCCACCATAAATCGTCGGTTGTCCCTCGTTCTGATAATGACGTTTGCGCCTCCCTTTTCACGATTACGCTTAATGATTATGTTTTGTTGCTCACCTGAGTTCAGGTTCCTGAGGATATTGGCGCCGTATAAGTTAATTATTAGTAAATACCTCGAAAAGGCACATACACAGTTCCGAGAGATGGATGGATATTCAACAGGTGAGGATAGTCGAAGGCATATATGAAGATACAAAAGATAGAGTAATGTGCGGAGCAAGAATATCGGAGGAATTCAGGGTTAACGTAGGCCAGAGACAGGGGAATGCCCTAAGCCCACTGTTCTTCATAGCCGTATTGGATGTTTTCAGCAGGAATTATGTAATCTTAACGGATTATTGCTTGACAGTTCTAAAACTGTACTACCTTGTCTTGGTAAATCCTCAGGAAAATAATAGAGTCGAAAAACATAGTCCAGCCCAAAACTCAGATATGTCGACCGGAGTATTAGGAATGTGTATTAACGTAACTTGTTGCAGAAAATGCGATTTAAAAGAATGTTTCGTTGTTTTCGAAACGTTTTGTGATGGTGATTATTGTCTGCTGGTGTGTAAACTATTAACAAATGTCACCAGAATTTAGTGTCTGTGCACTTACAAATGGTTCAACTATGCACACAGACGAGGATTATTTACGGGCAGTAATGAGAAGTTTACTAAAACAGCTTAATTGTCTAAACGAGGCTAGTTGAGCAACCCAAGGGAGAGTTAGTTGAGCCACCCAAGGGGAAGTTAGTTGAGCCACGCAAGGGGGAGTTAGTTGAGCCACCCAAGGGGAGTTAGTTGAGCAACCCAAGGGGGAGATAGTTGAGCCACGCAAGGGGGAATTAGTTGAGCCAATCAAGGGGGAGTTAGTTGAGCCACCCAAGGGGGAGTTAGTTGAGCCACCCAAGGGGGAGTTAGTTGAGCCACCCAAGGGGGAGTTAGTTGAGCCACCCAAGGGGGAGTTAGTTGAGCCACCCAAGGGGGAGTTAGTTGAGCCCCCCAAGGGGGAGTTAGTTGAGCAACGCAAGGGGGAGTTAGTTGAGCCACCCAAGGGGGAGTTAGTTGAGCCACGCAAGGGGGAGTTAGTTGAGCCAACCAAGGGGGAGTTAGTTGAACCACCCAAGGGGAGTTAGGTGAGCCACCCAAGGGGGAGTTAGTTGAGCCACCCAAGGGGGAGTTAGTTGAGCAGCGGCTAAAGAACGAAGACGAGGCTACATTAACCCCTGGTACTTCCCACGATGTCAAGGATAACATTTTAAAATGTTATTTGTGACGCTAGTTTTTAGAAGATTTAACAAGTAAAGTTAAATTATATTTCGTAACCAATGTCAACTAATGTAGGCATAAACATAATTTATTGCAACCTACATTTATCTTTTCAGTGACATTTCAATATGGACAATGGTTTTTTAAAGACAATTGTCAACAAACAGGGTTAGGCAAATTCGAAAGACTACTGGTAATTCTCCTAATTCCCCTAACAGGTACTCCACCTAGCGGGTATCACATACAAAGGGCCATCAGGGTTTCGCCGTTGTATGGTCTGTCACCCAGAACTGAGACAATCGAAGCGTCACTGGATATCTTATCTGTATGACATGTAGCCCACGCGCGTCACTATTCGCAGTTGGACCGCACGCAAGAGCCATCTGCCGGCTGGTAGTGGCAACTATAGGCATAATCGTACTTCTTGTAACAGTCTCCTCCATTACGACCGAATTCGATAACGGCAATCTTCGTCGCCATCTTGATTAGTTGTTCCAGATTGCGAGAGTTCGCGACATTTAGTGTAAATAAATATAATTTGTGTTATTTATTTATTAAAAACTGAGTTCACATTAACCAACGCATGCGCGTTGTCTTTTGATGACATAAAAAAATTATGGTATATGAAAAAGGTGATCGTTTTTCAATGAAAGTGCAAACACATAGTAGTTAGGTTATATATGAAAACGTAATATTGCCACATCTCATATATTGTGTTAATTATATATATATATATGACACAGGTGCTACCTAGTGGCGAGCGTGATTAATAATTATACAATATGTGTATGTATGTATGTATGTATGTATGTATGTATGTATGTATGTATGTATGAATGTATGTATGCATGTATGTATGTATGTATGTATGTATGTATGTATGTATGTATGTATGTATGTATGTATGTATGCGTGTATGTTTGTATGTATGTATGTATGTATATATGTATGTATGTATGTATGTATGTATGTATGTATGTATGTATGTATGTATGTATGTATGTATGTATGTACGAACATACGTACGTACGGACGTACTTACGTATGTACATACACAATTACGTACATACATATTTATATAATATAGCCCATTTATTGTTTATTGCCAGTAACTATGTCTTCAGCTGAATAAAATAAAATCAGCAATCGATCAAAGCGAAAGGATCTCGCCTTTCGCGAGGGGCGTGAGTAGCCCCAGTGCAGTCGCGCAAAACACCAACACTCATGCGTAAGCCCAAAAACTTGCTCTTTTTAGTCAACCACTTGAAACGACAGCGCACACGTCGAAAGGTGCTGCCCCCTCTAGCGACGATTGTGTACATTATTACAGACGCGTTCATTCGAACTCCCAATCAGTGGCGCCATTTAGTGAATGTAATGTAAGTAATGATTTCACCACTGCCACAATTTACGTTTGATGTGCAGATTTTGCACATCGTCATTTAATTTGGTAAACTTCTAATGTTTGTCAATAAATCTCTGAATTTGAGTTGCATACACTTGTGTATATGGTGTTGAAAATGTTGTACTGGAAAAAATAACGTTCTTTTTTGTTCGAAACTATGTTACGTATACTCAAGTTCACAGTTGCAATGACGTAACAAGTTGTGGACAACACTCGCTTCGCCCAGCCAACAAAACACTCATGCCAATGTTCAGTTTATAATAAATTTGTGGAAGTGGTGATATGTTGAATGGCGCCACTGCCGAGGAGTTTGGCGTTTAATATGAGTCGTGCGATGTGGGGTTGCAATATGCAATGCCATATTCAAGTCAACTCAAGTCAAGTCAATAATACTATTCACTGGTGTATGAGACAATATAATAACCAGAGTACTTGCAAGCACTTATAACATTTTAAAATAATAAGAACCGTCAATTAAACTTACCAATTAAACTTACAAATTATAATTTTGATCAATTAACAACTTCTTGTTACTTTATTTAAACTATGAATGTTAAACAACATAGATAAGTTGACAGTATTATCGTGATTAATAAAATATCTACGCAGAAATATATTTATTTTTTTCTCTTAAAGTGTCACATTGAAACAAAAATATTATATTAAATTCACCCCCTCCCATTTCATTTCTATTACACAAATTCATTGCTATCAATATTGAACCATCTGCCTGTTCCAATAGCCTAAATTGAGTAAATATAATTATTAATCTATCCGGTAACAACGTCATGTATGGCTCAAACTCGAATACTTCTTTAAATATTGTATAGGAAATACATTCATCATAGTGAAATACATTTGATGACCATGTTTGAATATATTCCTCATGAAGTCTGATTTGAAGACAATCATTTAGCCATATGACCGCTCGTGATACGGATGGAACTTGTTATTTACGTCATGACTTGGCCATTGCTTATAAAATATTGCGTGTGCGAATACGCCAGACTCCATCAATTTGATAAACGAACGCTGTCAACATGTTATCCATTGTGAATGATGGCTGTAAAAGTATCATACCGGTCAGAAATAATTTTTTTTAATGTATTACATGTACGTGTTATATTACTAGATACGCTTTGAGGCAATCGTTTGATAAAATTTACGGCGCTGACCAATCCCATGCCAAGTGGCCGGAGCAAAACAAAATTGGGTCCCTTTGGATGTCAAAAGAAAACAGTTCCTTGGGTATTCGTCTTCCATTTTGGTTGCCATATACACCCGCGCTAGTGTGACAAGCGCACGCTCGTTAAAATATCGGTGACATATTTTCTGTTTTGAATGTTCTGGAAAACAATTCATCCAATGTAAACTTGGTTTGTCAGTGATTGTGTTTTGTTGATTTCTCACTACGTCGCCCGCCTGAAACATCATGATTATATGGCAAGCATATTGTAAACTTTGTCAAGGTTTCAGAAGCAGTATCATCGTCATCAAAACAAATTATGATTTCAGTAAATCCATCCCATATTGGTACGCACATGTCGCCGTTTTAATTTTCCGTTTTCATTCCCTGTGAACACATGCGCGAGAAAAAACGAAATAACTTGAGACCAGATAAATAATACCTATCTAGAACAGCCTAATATGCAACAAATAAGTCGATTTACTTTAACTAATATGTTTTTTTTAATGCGGAACATTTCTTCAAAAAAGCGGGACCAAGGGAAAAAAATAATCCAAGCCCGAAAAGGGTAATGTTGACACGTAGGCCATACTTGTTTTGTGTATTTACTATTACCAACGCTCGCCGCTCCTACAAACACGCACGCGGGCATGCACACGCGAACGATGCTTCACGGAGTGCATAAATCCAAAATCATGAATGAAACAAAACGGGGTCCGTGGCCCCATTAACTTAAATAAAATTTCCAGGTACCATACGAGCCATCACATTATTTTTTTAAATACTTCATGTGTTTTTTATATGATGTATATCTCACAGATAGGTATGTTGTGTGTGCGTGGCGACGTGTGTGTGTGTGTGTGTGTGTGTGTGTGTGTGTGTTTGTGTGTGTGTGTGTGTGTGTGTGTGTGTGTGTGTGTGTGTGTGTGTGTGTGTGTGTGTGTGTGTGTGTGTGTGTGTGTGTGTGTGTGTATGTGCTTGAAATGTATGCTTGTTTGGTTATGTGCTAAAAAATGGAAAACGTTCGAAGCAGTACGTTCTTATATTGCGCGATGTACACCCTTAGGTAGAACCGTTCATTCCATTGCCATGTCGACTTCTCTGGGAAGCATTCGGCCTTTTTTCAATTATTGTGCAAAGATTATTCGTTCATAAATCTACTTATGTCTGTAGCCAAATACTCATTTAAACAGCTGAATCAAACTGTGGCAACGTGGGGTGAAGGCAATTGCCAAAGCTTGAAAACGGCAACAAGAGGATTCAAACCCGAGTTCTCTCAATTGAGAGTCTGACGTTCCACCACTACATCACAAAGCCCCAGGGCGCCTTAAACATTACCCCGGAAGAGCAAACTACATTCCAACTTCATTTGAGGTACTCAGCCTCGGTGTCGTTTTTATCTGTCATTCCTATGCAATGCATTTTGCATATCCGCTATATCCGTACTTACAATATCTTTACTGTCATAGGCACGGCACCAAAAAAACGTGATTCTGCATTTAAATTTATTAACTAATTTGATATAGATGTATCATTCGGTTGGAAACCGGGATTTCATATCAAATGAGTAAAGAAAATAAATACATACCTTCTGACAAAGCGAACTTCTCAGAGAAAAGTCTATTCACTATTTTTAGCCTGAATTTATTCCAAGTACTTCCTGATTTAGACGTGTTTCGTCTTATTATTAACCATATATTACTGTCCCCAATACCGAGTTGTTACTAATTGCATAACTAATAAGTAATTAATTATTCATATTCACAGAGGACGATAAATGAATGGAACAAACTGTCAAAGCATTATAGCAGTGTGAATATGTTTCAGAATTAAATTGACATGTATCTGATAAGGGCGGGCTATACATAAATGGCTTCCTTGTCCACTCATCTGGAGCTTTGATGGCAATCTTTTCAAAAAATCTTGGTAAATCTGGTTAAATCTGCCCACATGTAGTCAGTAATATCATATAGACACACTTAAAATGAATTCGATCAATAAACAAGAAGCCAGTGAAACTGTTTAAGTAGTGGCAATGATTGTGAAAACCGAGGCGCCCTGAGTACCACACTTGCCAGACAATTTTGTTATTTGTTATTTAGTAGTTAATTACAATAATCAAGGCGGCTACTAATTAATGTCGTTGATATTGTCTGAGCGTTTGTGTGTGTGTGTGTGTGTGTGTGTGTGTGTGTGTGTGTGTGTGTGTGTGTGTGTGTGTGTGTGTGTGTGTGTGTGTGTGTGTGTGTGTGTGTGTGTGTGTGTGTGTGTGTATGTGTGTGTGTGTGTGTGGTGTGCTGCTGCTGCTGTTCGATTGGTTGACGTCACTTCCGTTAAACAAAATCAATTCCACATATTTCGTATAGACTACACTAAACGTTGTACAATGTAAATTTTATTGTTTCTAATAATGGCATACAAAACAAATAAAAACATATGCTTGAGTCTTGAAATAATGATAATGCGCACGCCACCAGAAGGCAGCGCCATACATTCAGCATTAATACATCAACGCCAACGAAATAGCGGTATTTGAGGAAAATACTACATAACATGTTAATGCAACGTACCGATTTATAATTAATACGCGGAATGAGGGATACAATTATGTATTGTGTCAACGAATTGATGCGGCAATTGATGAAACAATGACCCAATCTCCACAAAGAACACTTCGTTCGCTATCTGCGTGATTGCGTCTGTAGGTGAGATAATGTACTCGTTTGAATGTATTTGACAAAACCCGTGTACAGTATAATATCGATGAGTACAAATAAAGTTATTAATTTGCAAATACATTGGTCAAGGAGAACGCCACCAAGACTAGAGTCTGGTCGCGATCTTGAGGCCACTCTTGATATAAAATCATCGTGTGAGTAAGAATATTTTGAGTTTCTACACAATCATGTTTTATCATACACTGAAAACATTTAGGAACGGATTATACTGACTTATTAAGTAGAGCATAACCATAAGTACGTCACGCTAAATTGTGAACTTTGAGACCTTCTCCACCCCCATGTCAGGCTACGTAACGCTTATTTGTATACACCCACCCCTCTAAAACGTCGTGCGTTTTGAGAAAGACACCATATCTATTATGCATATATTGTTGTATTCTGCAACGATGAAATAGTTCAACGAAGAAATAGTTCAATATGACACGCGTATAAGCAGTTCTATCGGATACGCTAATATATATATATATATATATATATATATATATATATATATATATATATATATATATATATATATATATATATATATATATATATATATATATATATATATATATATATATATATATATATATATCAGCTCTGTTATTGTGTAAACAATTGAACCAGTCCGAAACTCTTAATAACAAATCATGTAAACATATAACTTATCGAATCCATCGTAAACAAAACCAGCGGTTTTTGTGAAGCAGTGGCATTATTTTGAAAATAATATTGTGAAATTGTTAGTAGCATTCTACGCAATCTTCCTGTTTATATGCCCCAGCAAAGACATCATACGTGTCAAACAGGAAATATAATCTGGACAACTGGGCAATGTGAGGCCAGTGTTTATGTCTATGTTGTAGCGACACAAGAAGTCACGTTAAAACAACTTTATTGATAGAGCGAAATGGCACGTGGTCGATCGTTTGTAGCCGGAAATCCGAGAGTCACTAAGGGGTGCTATCATAAGTAGCCGACCGCTACACAACCCCCCTTAGCACCCGTCACCCGGGGCATAGCGTTCTGGTCGTCTGATTTGGCGGCCAGATCGTGTGTGCACGGCAGCTGGACGGCCCCGGGGGGCTCGTTTAGCTGCATCGACTGGAATATCCGAGTCGAGATGGGCAGGTTTCAGGCGATCGATGCTGACGCGGTCGTGTCGATTGCCGTAGTCGAGTACGAACGACTTCTCGCCGTGCGTCAATACCTTGTAGGGTCCCTCGTACGGCGGTTTGAGGGGTGGACGGTGGCTGTCGCGGCGCACAAAGACGTAGGCGCTGTGTGCCAGAGTGGACGGCACAGACGACGGTCTGGTGCCGTGCGGGATGGAAGGTCTCGGTGCCAGGTCGCGAACCCTTTCGCGTAGTCGCGGAAGGAACCGTGCTGCCTCCTGAGTCTCTTGCCCACGAGGGATGAAATCTCCAGGGACCGTCAGTGGCGCGCCGTAGACCAACTCCGCTGATGAACACCCGAGATCTTCTTTGGGCGCAGTGCGAATACCGAGCAGGACCCATGGCAGTTCGTCGAGCCAATTAGGTCCATCGAGACGAGCCATCAGTGCGGATTTGAGGTGTCTGTGAAACCTTTCCACCAGTCCGTTCGACTGTGGGTGGTACGCGGAGGTGCGGTGTAAACGTGTACCGTGTAGCTGCGACAGTACCGACCACAATTCAGATGTGAACTGCGATCCTCTGTCAGACGTCATGTCCGTTGGCACACCGAAACGAGCCACCCAGTGAGCAGCAAAGGCTCTCGCGCATGTGGTGGTCTGTGCGTCGACTAGAGGAATTGCCTCCGCCCATCTCGTGAACCTGTCAACGACGGTGAACAGGTAGCGGTAGTTCTGCGAAGGCGGAAGAGGGCCGACTAAGTCCACGTGCACATGGTCGAAACGACGCGTCGTTGGGGCGAAGTCTGCCACGGGAGACGCTGTATGCCGATGGACTTTAGCTGCCTGACAACGGAGGCATGACTTAGCCCATGCGCCGACTTGCTTGTTGAGACCTCTCCATACGAACTTTTCTGCGATCATCTTCCTCGTGGTTCGGATCGAAGGATGAGAGAGGCCGTGCACTGCGTCGAAAACGGTGCGCTGCCACGTGTTAAATTTTAGTTTGACTTCGATTAAGCATCCGGATGAAGCTTCTAAAATTTCGCGGACCTGATTTTGATCTCGCTCGTCTTCAGCGAGTAGGTGTTACCATGCCAAGGGTTCCAGCACATCCCTTGACCGAAGTAGACTGTGGCTCCGCGTAGGTACCATCCGTTGAGGTTGTTGTCGTGACAGGATGCAAACCACGAGCCTGATTTATAGGCCTGCGCACATGATCCACTGTACGTGTCGTGGTCTCTGTCCTTTGTTGAGAACCGCTGGCCGTTGATGAAGGAAAATCCATCTCCTACAACATGTACTTAATAATGTTATAACTGCCAAAATTTTAAATAAGCAAAATAATATAATATGTCCCCAAAATGTACATATATTAATATAGCCAACTTGTGTTTAAAAAATCTAGTGATAACTAAACAAGGAAAACATTTATGATGGTAATTATGACTGCTTGTATTGAATTTAAACAACATGGCAAATGTTAACTCCATATTTACAAAAAATTGCGATTACCAAAATATATGGACATAAACCCTTTCACACAACATTTTCAACATAGGCTCAAATTATACATTCTGTCTTTAGGTTTTTAGATAACCCTATAAAAAGTCCGGATATATATATATATATATATATATATATATATATATATATATATATATATGCAGCATTTTATGGGGTTATATATATATATATATATATATATATATATATATATATATATATATGTCTACATATGTGTATACATATATATATATATATATATATACCTATATATATATATATATATATATATATATATATATATATATATATATATATATATATATATATATATATATATATATATGTATACGTATATATATATATATATATATATATATATATATATATATATTTATAAATATATATATATATATATATATATATATATATATATATATATATATATATATATATATATATATATATATATATATATATATATATATATATATATATATATATATATATATATATATATATATAAATGCATACATATGTGTATACAATTTTAGCAGGACAGAGTCAACAATAGTTTCCATTCTCGCATGCTGTATATTAAAGGCCATAAAGAGGTGATTCTTTCAAGATTGATCATATCGGTTGTTATGACAGTTACATACCTATTTCTGATATCGCGAAATGGCACGACAAAAAAATGTGTTTTGTGGTATCCAATGTATTATAATTTATTAACATTTGGAAAGGGCAATATTGCGACACTATGCGCAAAATAAGTGTGTTGGTTTGAATAAAATTAATTGTTATAATATTTTGCTGACCATATACTTGGATGTTTAGCCTTGCAACCGGCACAAATCACCAAAACACCACCTCTTCACGACAAGGTAGTAACAAAATATAATTGCATCATTTGTTGCATTGGTTCCGTCGTAATATGCCTACCTGCGTTCCCAGAATACCCGCCGATGGAAGCTCTGTAGTAGCCTGCCGCATCGGCGACTCCGAAGTTGGAATATTTCGCATAACGAGACGCGTACGAGAAGTCGCTGATGTCAACTCGAAGTTGTTGTGGCTCTTGTGAGGTCACTTGGTGAAGTTTGTCGTTTCCTGCAAGAAAGAACGCATACTTTTTTAAAAGTACACATTTATTGATAGTCCTTCATCTCCCCGACTTTTATTATATAATGCCGAACAAATACAAATAGTGAACACATAGTAGCACGACCTGCACAAACTGCTTCCAAGGGTTACCGCATGTAATATGCCATGTTGTATCCACTACACTAACCCAAAGTAAAAAAAAAAACAGAGCAAATAACTGTTTTATAAACTGGTGCGTATTTCGCCAATAGCATTTATTTTCCATGTCTATGCTCAAAGTGACAAAAATATAGACAATACTAATTTTTTTCGAAATATTCCAGTTTCAGAATTTGCAATGATGTCAAAAACGTATCGCAATGACGCCACAAACATATGACCATCATATCACAAAAACGTCCCACAATCGAAGCTATATTCCTAGACGATAGGTTTCGTATAGATTTAACAAGATTTAACAAGATTTGCCATCCAAGCCAAAGGGCCAGATGGCAAGTGGACAAGGAAGCCATTGGCTTATCGAGAGTCCAACAATGTTCATCTACTTATAATCCGCCCTCCTGAGATATGTGTCAACCTTGTTTTTAAACATATTCACGCTTCTAGTAGTTACACAATCTGTAGACAATTTGTTCCATTCATTTATTGTCCTCTGTGAGAACGCGTGCTTCCTGATGTCCAATCTACATTGATCCTTTACTAATTTTACCTCATGTCCTCTAGTTCTGCTATCCTTCTTGAGTGAGAAAACCATATTTCTATCAATATTTTCATACCCGTTCAATATCTTAAAAACTTCAATCTGATCTCCTTTTAACCTCCTTGTCTCTAGAGTTGTTAAACCACATTCTTTCAGGCGTTCTTCATAACTAAGGTCTCTCAGTTCTGGAATCATTTTAGTTGCTCTCCTTTGTATGCGTTCAAGCGTATCTATATCCTTCTTACGCTATGGTCTCCATGATTGTATACAGTATTCTAAATGAGGTCTAACTATTGCTTTATAAAGAGGTATAATTAACTTTTTTCCCTTGTATGTTATGCTTCTTCTAATCAATCCAAGAATTTGATTACCCTTTGAAGCTGCAATACCACACTGCTCTGAAACTTTCATATCAGCGCTTATTGTAACTCCTAAGTCCTTTTCTTTTACAGTAGTACCCAGAACAGTATCTCCCATTTTATAGTTTACATTCAAGTTCCCATGTCCTTTATGTAGGCATTTACATTTCCCAAAATTTAACAACAACTGCCATTTCTCAGACCATTTCACTAATCTGTCTAGATCATTTTGTAAATGTTGTTTATCACCATCAGTATTAACCTTTCTAATGAAGTATAGGTTGTGAATATTGTCTATTGGGATTCACGATAGAGGAAGCAGTTCAAGTAGCCCAATACCCAATAAGGTGGACAACGGTGGTGCGGTTGGCAACGGCTGCTTGGACAGATTGAGTGATACGTAGAAGTTGGAGACTCACCCCACCAATATTCCCCGAAGACGCTGCCGAAGCCTTTCTTGTAGTCGTACCACCCGCGGTTGAAATCAACTTTCCCGTTGAATCTTTTTTGAAACACCTATCAAAGCAAAGAATAAATATTGTATAACGTTCTTTGTTATTTTATTTCTATGTTTTCATGGTTATACCATTTTACAAAAAACAAAGTGGATTATAAACATATACATGTATATGTCCTATGAACTAAATGACGACCAGTAAGTATTAATATGACGTCACGACGCCTAATGATAATACTATAGAATAACGATTGTAGAAGATGCATACAATAATCTAGCCAGTTACAAACACAAACATAATTAAAACACGCACACAAACACACACACGCGCGCGCAGGAAAATACGCACACACTCACACACAAACGCACACGTACTACATTGCTATATATGATCACTGTGTCATAAATAATGTTGCCAACCACATTCGCATGGGTGGTTGAAACCACATCAACACGTATTACAGCTAACGTGTGACCTAAGTTAATTATCACCTATCAATAATCAATACATAAAATACCTTGATGGAAATTATTTACAGCTGATACAGTTTGCACAATGATTTAGTTGGATTTATATAATTATGACCATGAACTAAAGGTAAGTTTTCATTATGTTAGAACTGTAACTGAATGAGGGATACATTGGATGATTTGACCGTTGGTCATCTGTTCCGGCAGGGACACTTACTGGTCACATCATGTAATAGTTATAATGCAGTCATATAATTTTATAGATAATTCAATCATCATCAAAATGAACTGAAGTTACAATTATAGAAAATCAACAGTTTTTTAAAGTCACAGCTTAAAGAACTGTAGGCACACGTCATTATTGAAATATATGGCAGCAGCCTGGGGAACAGGGATTCATACCTATTTCACTGGGCGGTGCATATTGAGATAAAGAAAGCAGGATATAAAGGGAAATAACTGAGCACCCAATGGTAAAACCGTGTCTGGTGAAAAGGAGGCGTTGATGGCCTATGCTCCGCCAGGTAGGGAAAATGCATCAGTCAAGTAAATCAAGTATTAACAAATGTGGAATCATATTTACCGTCCATCCTCCGCCGTCTGTCGTCATATCGCAGAAGACAGCGGCCGGTTGGTCTTCAAGGAGCGGGTAGATTTGATACACCCCATTCGTGTGCACGCCCGAACTGTACAGCTCGGCACAGTTACGTGGTTTCGGCCAACAGCCTGGACAGAAAAATCACCGTCAAATTCAAGTAAACTTTGCCCGCGTCGAAGTCGTGCCTGGGTCCGCAAGTGTGCTGCTATGTCTGTGTCAATGTTTACTGGAATGTTTTTGCACAGATGCGTGCGTGTGAAGAGAACGACATATCTTAGCATCCATCGCCATAATGTAAAGTTCCAACGGTTATGCCTACTAAAGTAATAATATATATCAAACCAAACAGTAAGCTGCATTGTTGCATATTAATTTGAAAATTTGAACGCAATGAAGTGTCAAATTCCTGTGTTGAAGTTATAACCATTTACATGTTGCACCATTTGCACAATACCACGACATGTGTACTCACATGAAGAAGACGGTCGGAATGCCGCTGGTGCACCTCCAACGGACGCCGCGCCCGCAACAAACACCAGTAAAACGACTGCCAACAACATGTTTGCCTCTTCCCCTTCGTCTGATTCTAGTGACTCCTCGTGACATTTATATAGTTACTTGTCCGTGATTCGAACCCCCGCATTTCCATTGTGTTGGGAAATGTATTACCAAGGATGGTCTAGGATAGGTTTGTCAACATTCAAAATAATAAATGGCCAACTCTGTTGAAAATAGCTTCTTGTAGAGGATTGTCTATGATAGGTGTTTCAATCGACCAGAAAATAAATGGCACAATCATTCATATTCATGTGAAAAAGGACGGTACCGTCTTGAACCAGTACAAAACGGTCCGAACTTAGTCTTGTTTATTTGGTAAGACACCTGCTTCAAAACATGCATAATTTCAGTAAATTTTACTTTATGAAAATATGAGGTTCATGTCGACAAACCTGTGTTGAAAAAAAAATTGCGAATATCATATTATTTTTTAAAAAGGTGCAATTCTGTGTCAATGCATATAAGGAACATATATGTCAACCCTCAATCGTAGACAAAGAAGGAAGGCTGCTGATCAATGAACGTATATGGACAGTACGTAGAAAGCAGCTTTGACTAATAATGAGATAAAGCCTCCTACTTGTATTTCAAGGTCTCCGTCAGAAGAGGAATACGTTTATAACATCCGCTCACAATAAGTACGGTTCTCCATTTCAAGTGAATTCGCTATGTGTGATCTGATTTGGGCCTTCATGCAAATAGCTAAGCGCGTCGAACAGTTTCGAGATGCATATCTTACAATAGATAAGCACGATATTGCAACAACCTCCCAAGTAGCCTATATAATAGGGCATACTTTGCCCCGTATTACTGTTTCTTGGAGATTGGTGGTATTTTGCTTAAATGATGAACTACGATAGATCAGACTGAGGTGGTTCGGACATGTTGTTCTTAGAGAAGAAGATAATACGTAAGCGTGGATGCTGCCAGTTGATGGAACACACACCAGGGGACGGCAAAGGTTAAGCATGAGAAACGTGATGAGGAGAGAAATGGACTTGCAGAGGTTGTGGAGGGGGACGCAATGGACAGGACATCGTGGCGGAGGAAGATCCGAGCGACCACTCCCAATGGCCACTCTCAATAGGGAATAAACGGGCGATAAAAGATGACGACTGTTTCCAGGGCACTAATGACACTTGACATATTCCATTGAAATACTGCGTAGTATGACATGCTTGTGTTATTATTTAATATAGTTTATGAAGAACATAATAAAATTAAACGGTGATTATGATTATGTGTGTGTGCTTTTAATTTTCATGCAACACTAGCTTAACCATTTCAGTACGACAGGCCGGAATTCAGGCATTGGCTACGTTCAACATTTAAATCGCTTTAATCATAATTATCCACTCAGTTATTATATACGGTTGTCATGGCGAATGAATTAGCTATTCGGCAGCGACAATCGTTTTGTATCGCTCAATATCATTTTACGGAGATTTCCGTGTTTTTTAGTGATGGATTATAAAAATCTGCTATGGCCGCAATGGCGGAAGGCATTACTTAAACTGACAATTTACCGCCGTATGTTTTTGACAGATTATTTGATAGTTTAAGCGACGAATCTTTGCGGATGTTGACGATCGAAACAATGATGTTGGCGAACTTAGCGACCGAGCCGGAAGCAAACCGGATACTGACAGCGGGAGTATTTTCGATGGCTACTCGGACGTCAGTGATGATAACGGTGTAAACACTGAGGATGAGCTGCACACTGTATTATCAATGTTGGGTGACACGTAGTCTCATTTTTGTTAGAAGAAAAATGTGTCTGTGAATCCTTCAACATGCAAAGTTTGATTGGAATCGGTCTAGTAGCGATGAATGTGTTAGCAAATATACAAATGAACACTTCCGTCATATAATGTTTAAAATACAGATAAATAACTTGTTTTTCACTTTCTCATAATCCACAAAATGTACTTTGTATTGTATTTTATATCATAGTACACTCCTATAGCATGATCAACATGAGTTGTTTACATTAAATATATGCATTGGCATACAACTGCGTTCAGCAACTGCAAAAACGTTGAAATTGTGGCGGCCATCTTGGATTGCTGGTTACCATGACGACGAAATGTAAAATGATATGGCTCATTTTACTCGCTGATTAACGTATTTTCATAATATATATGTATATAATATTCCTATTCATAAAATGCGTTTTTGATGCTGAAATCTTGACTTGAAGTGATGCAGTCGATTTTCTTGCATATTCACTGGCAATGTAGTATTCAGTGGTCACAGCAGATCAGGACTGTAATACTGAAATGGTTAATAAAGTGGGTTGAATTGAAACATTAAAAAACTTTGATAACAAGTGCCTGATTATACACCATATTTTTAGTGTATGTTAAAATGGTTCTACACGAAAGTGGGCAATTTTATTTTAAAGGGTAACCGTGCAACAACACGGGCGTAAAGGACTAGCGAACTAATGACCAGTGACCAGATACCGCAATTTCGATGGGAGTAAAACATATTCTAAGAGTTTTTTTAAATAAATGATTTAACATCATCTAAACAGATTTTCCATTAGAAGCAATGTTGCAAACATGCAAACGAAACAGTGACAAGTATTTAAGTTGTTTAAACATAGATCTACTCAAGATTCGCATCCGACATCACACATATATGGTCGCACACCCGGAATCACGCCAGTGGAAACAAATTCGAAAATGTGGGACTTAGTGACGGATTAATAGTTGTTGTTGTTGTTACTTGATTTTGTGCAGGTAGAGAAATGCACGTGGCACAATCCATACAGATTTCCTCCCAGGAGGTTTGACTTTTGACGTTTTATGTTCCTTTCCATGATGACTGGAGATGGTGCATGATATCCCTAAATAAAAGGGCCATATAAATAAAACTGACAAATATTTATCAAATGTTAAGCGGATGTACTGCGATTTTTTTTTATTTAACTTGTAAACATCGCTATAAATATAATTCGTGGACCTTTCGCAACACACGGGCTCCACTAAAATTAATCATCGCTTATTGTCTGCAACAAAGGCATACAATATGCGTCCTGCAAAAACTTGAATGCACAAACACAATATAATATATTAAACGGCAGCATAGAATTCTCAAGCACGCCATGGTGACATCTAATCAGAACCCCCATTTTGTTACCATCCGGTCTGTATTTATATATATATATATATATATATATATATATATATATATATATATATATATATATATATATATATATATATATATATATATATATATATATATATATATATATATATATATATATATATATATATATATATATATATTCGCACCGAATATCTTAATGACAGCGGTTCTGCCGTCATACGCCACACCGTCTCCTGTTACAGTGTGTAATGGGCAACGAACGACGGTTTTACATTTGAATTAATTTACTTCTGTCGGCTATGACACAGATGTACGTGTGGCTGCCCGCTTCAGTTACAACGATCGCGTTTGTGGGTGTGTGAGGGTGTGTGTGTGGGGGTGATTTTGTTTGTTTGTATTTATGAGTTTGTTTATTTGACTTGAAAGTGTGTGCACTAATTGTCAGGGGGTGAAATGGCATTAACTAAAAGGAAAGCACTCCACTTAGCAAAAACAGAGCCTTATTAATAATAAAAAATCTATAAACCAGGCAAACAAAAAACAAGGTTTGGTACTGGAAAGGCTAGAAATAGGTTAAATGAAAATGTGGTTTCATGACGTTGGGCCAGAAAATAACATTAAAATGGACAGTTGAAAGGCTTTATAAGAGTGCCTGTTAGTGTGTTTATGTTAACAAATGAATCTGAACATTTTACCTCATATATTCTTGGGGCAAACTTACCCCTTGGCACATAGGCAGACGTGCCCCAACACAGAGAATATTTGTTGGGGGAAAACTATATAAAACGGTCAGTGGATAGAGCAACAACGTAAGATCCAAACAATAGCAAAACAATAAGTAGTAAAAAAAATTCGAAACAAAACTTATACAATTTACTTTCAATAACCAAAATCAGTTCTCTAGCCCACAACTTTCCAGCCAGCAACTGGTGGACGCCAGTATCCCGGTGCAGGTAGTTTGATGATCATAAATTCTGCAAAGGCATAACAGCTGGTTAGCGGACTTGTCCCGGGGACGGACTAGCCCCGGTCTCCCCTAATACTTTTCGTCATCTAAAGACGTGTTTTAGTTAGAAGCAATGTTGCAAACATGCCAAAAACAGTGACAAGTGCTTATCTTGCTTAAGCATAAATCCACTCAAGATTCGTTTCCTGACGTCAGGCACATATTTTGGCACACCCCGGAATCATGCCCGTTGAAATAAACTAGAAGCTTCAGGACGTAGTGACGAATTAATAATATTAGTTATCAATCATGACATGTGATCGGTGTTTTTATTTGACTCTGTGCAGGTAAAGAAACGCGCGCATACAAATTTCATCCAAACAAAACAAAACTAACCATACATTAAATGGATGTATTGCGCAATAAGAATCTCAAGCATTCCATATTTAACTGATAAACAACCCTATAAATATTGTTCGTGGACGTTATGCAGCATGGGGGCGCCACAAAATCACCGCTTAGTGTTTGCAACATTCAAAGGCATACAATATGCGGTCAGCGAAAACTTGAGTACAAAAAAACACATATATTAAACGGCCGTGGCGCGCCTTGCAATTCTCAAGCACGCCATCTTCAACTCGTAAACATGTTTTTGCAACTAACTGTCCGTAAGCGTGTGTTACAACCAGTAATGTATTAATCGACAGGTAACGTAATAATCGACCGGTAATATAATAAATCGACCGGTAATGTAATAATCGACTGGTAATGTAATAAATCAACCAGTACAGCAATACACCTCTAGCCTCATCATTCTGCACCACCTCCTCATCGTCATCACCATCCTCATGTTCACCCTTATAATGGCTAGCCATGCTGACACCCACTCGACGTTCACAAACGCATGATTAACATAGGAATCTCAGAACAAGTGAGCCGCATGTTTTCTGGGAGGACATATGGAATGCCGTTCATATAACCTCCAAGGTAACGCACGGCAGTAACTACATGTTGGCAAACAATAGGACCGAGTCAGACAGGGTGGTAAGGAAAAAGGGGGAGTCATTAAAAAGGGTCACCTCAACAAATGAAAGAGGTAATGTACACTCAATTAAGGGATCATCTAAAATAATTATTTAAGGGATCATTAAAATGCTTAAAAAAGAAATACCTTATCATCATTTTATCAAAATAAGGGGTCATATCGAACAACTTAGGGAAAATATCAAAATGCAATGTAATATTATATTAAAAACGTAAGTTTAATCGCAAAAACAATAAAACAAGGGAGCAGCTGAAACCATTAAGGGGTTATCTAAAAAAATAAAGGGTAATTTCAATCAACTAATATGTTCGTCTAAACGATTAAAGGGCAACTAAAGTATTTTAAAATAGTAATACAATTAAGGGATTTTATCAAAAACAAGTTGGAGGATAATTTAAAAAGGAGTCATTAAGGGGTCATTTAATAATGAACTAGCTGATCATCTCAAAACATTATGGGGTCATCTCATAAAATCAAGTGGTCGTCTCGAAAAAGTTGAATAAATTAAGGGGTCATCTTATAAAATGAATGAGTCTTCTCAAAAAAGTTAAAGGATCGTCACAAAATATGTTAGAACAAGTTAACTAGCTAACTTTATCGTCTCAAAAAAATTAATGGATCATCTCCAAAATTAAAGGTGTGTTCTCGAAAAAGTTAAGGGATCATATTAAAAAGTGTAACTAGTCATTACAAATGAACCAGCTGATCGACTCAATAAATTAAGGGATCATTTCATAAAATAATTTAACAAGATTTAACAAGATTGCCATCTCGAACAACAAGTTCCAGATGGCAAGTGGACAAGGAAGCCATTGGCTTATCGAGAGTCCAACAATTTTCTCATCTATGTGTAGCCCGCCCTTATCAGATATCTGTCAATTCTATTTTTAAACATATTCACACTACTAGCATTAACACAATCGTTTGGCAGTTTGTTCCATTCATTTATCACCCTCTGTGAGAATGAGTACTTTCTCATGTCCAACCTACACTGCTCCTTAACTAGTGCTGCTTTGTGTCCTCTGGTTCTACTGCCTTCTTTAAGTTTGAAGAACATATTCCTATCAACATCCTCATAACCGTTCACTATTTTAAACACTTCTATTTGGTCTCCTCTTAGTCTCCTGGTCTCTAGTGTTGTCAAACCACATTGTAATAAGCGACTTTCGTAACTAAGGTCTCTTAATTCTGGAATCATCTTAGTTGCTCTTCGTTGTATTCTTTCTAGCTTATCTATGTCTTTTTTACGATATGGCCTCCATGCTTGAATACAATATTCCAAATGTGGTCTAACTATTGCTTTGTACAGGGGTACAATTAGATGTTTCTCCTTATACGTGATAGTTCTCCTAATTAGGCCTAGAATTTGATTTCCTTTCGAAGCAGCAATCCCACATTGCTCTGAAACTTTCATGTCAGCATTAAATGTTACTCCTAAATCCTTTTCTTGTGTGGTTCTACCTAGTACAGCATCCCCCATTTTATATTCCTCGTCCATATTTCCATGTCCTATGTGTATACATTTACACTTCCCAAAATTGAATAACATTTGCCATTTTTCTGACCATTTAACTAATTTTTCTAGATCATCCTGTAAACTTTGTTTATCTGTATCATTAGTAACCCTTCTGAATACTTTTGTGTCATCTGCAAATTTGAGTACTTTGCTAGATATGTCATCCTCCAAATCATTTATATATATTAAAAACAGTATAGGGCCTAACACTGATCCCTGTGGTACCCCACTCAAAACAGATTTCCAGTTTGAAATCTTACCATCTACTATTACTCTCTGTCTTCTGTGTGTAAGCCACTTTTCTATCCAGTTGATTACATCATTGCCTATACCATGGGCTTTTAGTTTAAGTAACAATCTTTGATGTGGCACTTTATCGAAAGCTTTCTGAAAATCTAAGTAGACAACATCCACTGGTGACCCGTGATCTACCCACTTTGTAATTTCTTCTAAAAAACATAAGCGATTGGTTAGACATGACCTTGCTTTTAGGAATCCATGTTGAGATGTATTTATTAATTTATGTTTTATGAGGAATTCCACCATGTGGTCTCTAATTAATGTTTCAAGTAATTTACATACAACTGATGTTAAACTCACTGGTCTGTAATTTTCTGGCTTCTTCCTCGATCCCTTCTTAAACAATGGCGTAATGTTTGCTTCTTTCCATTCTGAAGGAACTATTCCTTCTTCTAGTGACAAGTTAAATAAGTTTGCAAGTGGTGTACTAATTTATCAACAATTTCCTTTAGCAGTTTTGATGGTATCCCATCAACTACAGGTGATTTATTATCTTTCATCTTCTTAATTTTCTTTGCTATCATTTCAGGAGTTACAAATAACTGCCCTAAATATTCTGATGTATTGCCCTCAAATTTAGTCAATGGAACTGGAAGTGAGCTGATATCTTCTGTGGTAAAAACTGAGCTGAAATACTCATTCAGGACCTCTGCCATTTGGAACCCATCTGAAATTATGTTTTCACTCTTGCTTTCCAGTGGTCCGACCTTATCTCGAACTTTCTGTTTACTCCTTACATAAGCATAGAAACTCTTGCTGTCATTTTTAATATTACCTGCCAATTTTTGTTCAAAGGTTCTTTTAGATTTTCTAATTTCAGTAGTAGCTAGGTTAAGTGCCTCTTTGTAGTTGGTGTAGTCTTCTACATTTCCAGTGTTTTTATAGACCTTCCACAGCATCTGTTTGTGAGCAATTTTTCTAATAGCTTCTTTTGACAGGTGTTTTTTCCTGGATCTTTTCCCTTGTTTTCTTATTGGAATAAATTTCTCAATAATGCCCTCAATCTCATATTTTAAACAAGTCCAGCATTCTGTTGCTGTCTTGTTCTTCAGCAAATTATTCCAATCTATATTTGCTAGATATGTTTCATCACTTTATATCTGCCTTTGTTGAAGTTTCTCCTCCATTGTTTTTTATATGTATTCCCTGTTTTTACTTTTATATTAAAATGGATTTGGTTATGGTCACTTGAACCCAAAGGTTCGTGTACTTTAACATTGTCAACTAATTCATTTTGAGAAGACAAAATTAAATCTAACACATTCCTACTCTGGTTAGTTCCAAGACATGTTGAGTAAGGAAACAATCCTGTGTTAGAAGTAGAAACTGATGGTCGTCACCTCCAGCACTCTCTAATGATTCCCATTATATATGGCCGTGGTTAAAATCACCCATTATAACACATTCTCCCTTGCTCACATCCCTTATCGCCTTTTGTAATTTTACATCTTCCTCTTGTCCTATGTTAGGACTACGATAAACTACTCCTATTGTTAATGTTGAGTTCCTGGTAACTATGTTACACCAAATTGCTTCCACACTATCTGCTTCACTTTTCAGTGTAATTTCATATGCTTGGATAGATTCTTTAACATACAAAATTACTCCACCTCCCCTTCTTTCTCGTCTATCCTTCCTAAACATTACGTAGCCTGTCAGTGCTAACTCAGCATCTACTATATCTTCCTTTGCCCATGATTCTGTGATGCCTATTACATGAGGATCAATATCTGCTACCATAATGTCTAACTCACTTTTTTTATTTACTATGCTCCTGGCATTTAAGCATACACATTTAAGTTCATTGTCTGAAATTATTGGTGAACATTTCTTTGGATGTGTATTTGTAGTAGTACTCCTTTGAGTTTTCTCTGTCAGTTCCCCCTGCGCATCTAGTTTAAATAATCTATGGTACCTGTGCCCTCGTCGACAACTCTGACAAACTCACACGCAAGAACCGCAGCGCCCTTCCCTGTCAGATGAAGTCCATCTCTCATGAAAAAGTCACCTCTTCCCACAAAGTTTAACCACATGTCTACGAAGCCTACTCCCTCCTCCATACATACCTTCTGTACCTGTGTGTTGATCGCCATCCTTCTACAGTTCCTATATTCCTCACCCCTGCCTCCCATTGTTGGTAATATCCCCGACAATACGATCTGCCCAACTCGTGCCTCTTTAAGTGTCTTGATCAACCTCCTGTACTTACCAATGATGGCTGACGTTCCCTCCTTATCTGCATTGTTTGTTCCCACATGCACGAGAACAGCACCTCCCGTGCCACCACCCATGACCTGTCCTGCCTTCTCTGCTATATCCTCTACTTTTGCCCCTGGTAGGCATACTGTTATGTCATCTCCTCTATTTACAATTTTATCCACTTTCCTAATGATGGAATCCCCCATAAATACCCGGGCTTTCCTCGCTTTCCCCTGTGATACTACATCGGCAAAGCTCCTTTCCTGTTGAACACTACTAGTATGCCCCCTTTCTCTCCTATCGTCAACCTTTACCGTCTTACCACCTGGCAATCCCTCTCCACTCACCCGCTTACCTCTCTTTTGTTGCATTCTTTGCCTTCTGTCATCTTTCTTCTTCTTACCAGCTTTCTCCCTCACATTGCCACTTCTCTCCTTGTTCTCCTCGGTCATACCACCTCTGCTCTCCTCGGTCTCACCACCTCTGCTCTCCTCGGTCTCACCACCTCTGCTCTCCTCGGTCTCACCACCTCTGCTCTCCTCGGTCTCACCACCTCTGCTCTCCTCGGTCTCACCACCTCTGCTCTCATCATTCTCACCACCTCTGTTCACTTCTGTCTCACCCTGCTCTGTCATCATCAAAATCATACGCCTTAGCTCAATCACCTGCTCCTGCAGACATTTCACTGTAGTACACCCCCTACACACGAAATGGAAATCATCCGGCTGCACCTCCGCCCACGAATTTACACACCCGGACTTTGCAAAGTCTATCCAGCTGTCGCAGCTAGAACATATCAAATTACGTTTTGCCTTTACTTGGCGTTTGCACGGCGCCATGTTAGAAATTAAATTGGTATTTGTTTATAATCCGTTTATAATCAATTTATACTAGGTCTTTCCAAGCGGTCATTTCATATAATTAAGGGAAATCTAAACATAAGGATTCATAACAAAACACAAGCGTAAGGGTCATAAAACAAATTATGGGGTCACATCGTAAACATAAGGGGTTATCACAAAAAAATTTAACGAATTTTTTTAATAAACTGAGGAATAATTTTGAAAAATGTAAGGGTCATTTAACAAAATAACTAGCTCATCATCTGAATACGGTAAGTGGGCTATCAAAATATTAAAGAGTCATCTAAAACTTGTAGTAAGAGGGCCATCTATAAAATCAGCCTCTTATTTAACGTTTTGAGGTGATCGCTTTTTAATTTTTAGTTTTGGGGATTACCTCGTAATTTCGTAAATTTTAAATGCACCCCTTAATTTTATATTTTGCTTGATTATCCTTTAAATGGAAAAAAAAGGCAATTTTTCGGGGTGATGCCCCTAAAAGAAAAACTAACCGTTTGCAACTACAATCAACAATATCACCCGAGTGGTTTATTAGGAAAAGCTTGTTGAACAAACAGCAACCATGTTTCATGGGCCGCGCCACTGCTGGCGATAAATCTACGTAACGAGATCATGTTAATTTCTACAAGTTTTCCACACTTCCGACAGATGGCGCTTGCTTTTTTAATATTTACATTTTTAAATGACCCCTTAATTTTCTTGAGAAACCCCTTTATTTTACGAGATGACCACTTAATGTTTTGAGATGATCCCTTAATATGTTGAGACAATCAGCCAGTTCTTTTTAATCAACACGTCTTGACCCTTTTTTATGAGATAACCCTTTAAGGTGATATTTTAATTTTTTTAGACGATCAGTTAGTTCTTTTTTAATGAACATTTACATTTAGTGTGAAATAACACCTTAACTTTGTTGAGAAAACCCTTTTTTTTTGGAAGACCCCTTAATGTTTTGAGATAATCCCTGAATTCGTTGAGGCGATCAGCCAGTTTTTTTAATGTACACTTCTGTTTTTTTAAATTATTATTTAACTTGTTTGAGAAGACCCCTTTATTTTATTCGATGATCCTTTAATATTTTAAGATGATCTTTCAATTTATTGAGATGATCAGTTGGTTCTTTTTTAATGAATATCTTAGTTTTTTAAATGATCCTTTAATTTTTTTAGAAGACCTCTTTATTGTGTGAGGTGACCTTTTGATGTTTTAAGATGATCCGTTAGTTTATTAAGACGATCAGCTAGTTTATTATCAATGACCGCTTGCATGTTTTGTGATCCCATAGCTTTTTCGAGAAGCCCCATTATTTTGTATGATATGATCCCATATTTTTAGACAATCAGCTACATCAGTTTTTAAATGATTCCTTACACTTTTTGAAATCAGCCTTTACTTTTCTAGAACCCTAATTTATTTTATTACATGACCCATTAATGTTTTGAGATGATCCATTAAGTTATAGTGACGACCAGCTTATTATTTTTTTATAAATCACCCGTTACAGTTTTCTTTATGATATGATACCACAGTACACTATGTAATTTGTTTTACAAAAAAATTGATTGTTTCGATTTTGATGACTTATTATATTTGTATTTTGATATAACCCTTTATTCTATGATATGATCTCTTAATTTGATGAGATGATCAGCTAGTTGATTTTTTGTAACGACCCCTTACATTAAAAAAAATTATCCTTTAACTTTTTGGAAAGACCTCTTAATTTCACGATGTGACACCTTCATTTGTTTGAGATGATCTGCTAGTAATATTGTTTAAATTATACCTTACATTTGAGATGAAGGTTTATTTTTTTAAAGGACCCCTTCCTATTCGTCTTCCCTGCTACCTTACCTGATTCGAACCCATCATTTGCCCACATCAATTATTATTATTATTGCCGTATGCTATCTAGGAGGATATATAAACGGCAGTCCATATGTCCTTCCAGAAAACAAGCCGCTGAATCGTTCTGAGAATCGTATTATAAACATACTTTAGTAAACGTCGAGTGGGTGTCAGCATGGCTAGCCATGATAAGGGTGAACATGAGGATGTTGAGGAAGAGGAGGATGAGGAGGAGCAGGAGGAACATCATCCTCATAATCATCATAACTAAGATAAACCCTTAATTATCTTCATCTTTCTCCTCCTATTCATCACCATCATCATTACCATTTATCATCTTCATCGTCATCATAATCATATTCATCGTTTTTATTACATTACCGGTCGATTTATTACATTACCGGTCGACTGGTTCAACCAGTAATGTAATAATCGCCCGGTAATGTAATAATCGACCGGTAATGTAATAATCGACCGGTAATGTAATAATCGGCCGGTAATGTAATACTCAACCGGTAATGTAATACTCAACCGGTAATGTAATAAATCGACCTGTAATGAAATAATCGACCGGTACTGTAATAAATCGACCGGTAACGTAATAATCGCCCGGTAAGATAATAAATCAACCGGTAATGTAATAACACGCCCGGTAATATAATGAAAACGATGAAAATTATTATGATTACGATAATGATGAAAATGATCAATGCTAATGATGATGATGAATTGGAAGAGAAATATAATTAATGGTTTATCATACTGGTGATTATTATTATTACGATAATAATTATTACGATGATGAAGACAACTACGTCAACCTCATCAACCTCATCGTCCTACTCCTACACCTCCTCCTCAACAACCTCACCCTTATCATGGCTAGCAAGGCTCTTTTCAGCCTTGGCGTCGTTCCTTTAAATAAATATATTTTCTTGCCCACTTCAAGGGGTGATTTCTCGGGTAATCCACCATCCCAAACCCAGCAGCAACTCATTTTTTAACAAAATACATGTTACCAGGCAAATTAAAGAACTAGAAACACTACTATGCCGACAAACATTGTGATGGTTCCGTCAACGTTGCGCCATCTCACTGAAGTGAGGTTGAAAATTACATATCCTACAGCTATCGAATGAAGAGTATTGTGTTTATATACCACGCTGTTGACGGATGAAATAACGGTTTGCCTATATATCGCTTACTAACGTGCAAATTAAAATATATTTTATCTAAAAATTTAGCTGAAATTAACAAAACACGTTGCTCCACCTTACCCACTTTCGAAGGAAAATATCCCTCCCTATCCCTCCCTCTCTCACCCTCTCTCTCTCTCTCTCTCTCTCTCTATCTCTCTCTCTCTCTCTCTCTCTCTCTCTCTCTCTCTCTCTCTCTCTCTCTTTCTACATCGATGTCGTGAATATATGAACGACATTGTACGGTTCGCAAGGGATTGATTTTGCTCGCCTCCATCTTTATATATTCAGGCGTTCCCTCGCTTCCGAAATCACGTGTTCCCGTCCCCCCGGTCCGTTTCGGCGTTTCCACGTGCTCCTGCGTTCCCACGTCTAACCGCGGACGTCTGAGTACAACGGCATTAAGCGCGGACGTCTGAGTACAACGGCATTAAGTGCGGACGTCTGAGTACAACGGCAGTAAGCGCGGACGTCGTACTAGAACATAACCGTAAAACGGCGTCGCGATTCTTCTCTTCTCCACCTGCGCGCTGCCAATGTTCGGCTGCGTAACTCCGCAACAAATACATATATTAATTATATGTTATTATTATGTAATCAAAGAACATAATTATTAGAAGGCAGTCTCATGTGTTGGCCCACGAAATATGCAAGAAAAATAGTTTAGACATTTAGTCTGAATCAACACACGTATCGATTATATATAGTAAATATCAATGAATTTTATTTGCTCTGAAAGGGGTTGTATAAACAGTTAAGCGAGCAACTCAACATATAACATTTAGGGGTACATTAAAAATTTACGACTTTAAGAGGTAATCCCCAAAACTAATGGGTATCTTTAAATTAAAAAGCGATCACCTAAAAACGTAAAATAAGAGGCTGATTATTTTAGATTGCCCTGTTATTACAATGTTTAGATGACTCCTCAATGTTTTGATGACCCCTTAAGTTTGTCTTTTGATATGATTCCTTACATTTTTTTTGGGAGATAACACATTAATTCAACGAGATGACCCCTTAACGTTTTCAGACGATGAGTTAGGTACTTTCTTAAATGACCCTTACATTTTAAAATGATTCCTTAATTTAAAATCAATTTAATTTATTTCAGATAACACCTTACGTTTTCGATGTGACGCCATAACTTTTTGATGACCCCTTAAGTTTGTATTTTGCTATACATTTTTACATATTTAGATTTCCCTTAATTATTTGAAGTGACTGCTTTTTTTCATAACGTTCAGCTAGACGTTTTTAAATGATCCCTGCTTTTTTAATGATCCTTTACCTGTTTTGGGAAGAACCCATTACTTTACGAAATGATCCCTTATTTTATTGAGACGATCTGCAAGATCATTTTTATTGACAAGTTATACTTTTTAATATGATCCCTGAACTTTTTTGAGAAGACCCTTAATTATATGAAATGAACCCTTAATTGAAAAAAAATATTCCAAGACGACCACTTGATTTTATGAGGTGACCACATAATGTTTTGAGATGATCAGCTAGTTTATTATTAAATGACACCTTAATGAATCCTTTTTAAATTATCATTATTTTTGATAGAATCTCTTGAACTTAGTCATATTTTAAAATACTTTGGGTGCCCATTAATCGTTTAGATGAACATTTACTTTTTGAGATAATTGTTTCAGCTATTCCCTTATTTTATTATTTTTGCGACTAAAGCTAAGTTTCTAATATAATATCACATTGCATTTTGAGATTTCCCCTAACTTGTTTGATATGACCCCTTAATTTGATCACACGATGATCAGGTAGTAAGCATTTTTACTGATCCCTTAAATAATTGTTTGAGATGATCCCTTAAGTGTGTAGATTACCTCTTTCTTTTATTGAGGTGACCATTTTTAATGATCCCCCCTTCTTCCTTACCGCTCTGTCTGACTCGGTCCGATTATTTTCCAACATGTAGTTACTGCCGTGCGTTACCTTGGAGGTTATACGAACCTTAATTGTCATCATCATCATAATCGTTTATCACAAGCATTATCACCTTCTGCATAATCTTTATTAACATCATCATCATTTTTATTACATTACTGGTCGATTTATTACACTACTGGTCGATTTATTACATTACCGGTCGATTTATTACATTACAGGTTGTAACAAGCGTGCCGCAGCACGGTCGGGTCTACTAAGCCTTCGCTTAATGTGTGAATCATTCCTTGTATTATGTACTGTGTTCAAGTATGGGGCAACACTTATGCTACAAATATTGAGTGTTTTGTCTTGCTACAGAAAAATGTAGTAAGGTTACTTATTGGTGCTAAGAGGATGGATCATATATCTAAGATATTTTATAATCTTTGCATTCCAGATATTGTGAAGCTAAGAATTGGTATTATTATGTTTAAGGCATATCATAATCTATTACCAACGTATGTTCAGCAGTTTTACAGTCATCATGAATCTGTTTCTCTAACCGACAAAATTACACATTTATTCAAAAGTACAAACGCATTAATACCTATGTTAACGTAAGCATTTTCACACGCATTCACACAACCAATTACACATGCAGTTACTAGCGCAGCTAAATACATATTTACAAACACAGTTACATATGCTATTACACACGCAACTATAATCGCACGTACACAAACAATTACACAAATATACTCTAGCATATTTAATCAGTTACACATACATTTACATTTGCACACGAATTTACACACACGTTGCATACACGCAGTTACCCGTGCAGTTACAAACGCAGTCTCACACATAAACGAAAGGTAGATTCGAACCCCGGTCCTTTCGACTGAGAGTCCGTCGCTCTAACCGCCAAACCACATTGCCGCAATATTTTCTATGTAGCTATATACAGTTTCACACCCAGTTACTGTCCTAACCACACGTTGGATGTAATTAATTACACACACATTTACACAACCAGTTGCAAATTTATATACGCAGACAGTTAATATAGAATGATTAAACATAATATTAAGTAACCAAATAAATATAATATTAAGTATGTGTGTACTTGTAGGTTAGTAGGTTCTCGTAACTGTCTGTGTGGTCCGATCACACTGTAACCGCACAAAGGATTCATTTAATATATGACCTGTCTGGTGCAATACGCATACTATTCTCCTGCGTCGGAGCATACGGGCAATTGCTGATGAATGTCTCGCAGTTGACGGTGACGGGCCTGGGCGTTCCCTCCACAAAGCCTGCCTCATGTGAAATTGCCTGTATGAGTGAAATGTTCGATTTGTGAGTGTGCGTGTGTGTGCGTGCGTGCGTTGTGTACATATGGAAATCATTTTCTAACTGCACGTGTAACATGACGGGTTCGCTTGGCTCTGAGATGAAACGTATAAAATATGCTTCGGGGGGGGGGGGGCAAGTTGTGTTTTGGGCGCCGACAACCTCCACTACGCCACTGTATGTCCACTGAATTGAAATGAATACGTGGAACGGAAGCTTCAGGCGACTGCCCTAGCTGTGCTCACTTCGTGATATAACAACCTAGCTTCGACAGTGTTGTCCAACAGATTCAATTGGCATGGCACGGCTACCATTACCCTAACCTCCACTCTAATCAGTTCTGATTACCACAATATGCTCAAGGTGCGTTACTTGTTTTATAATAAAAATACAAGTGGTTTTCTTTTTATGATGCAGGCTCCAGTATTACGCGGCTCAATGTGCTTTACTATGACAAATATTAAAATAATACATACATAAATATGCGCATAATTATGCTGTCAAGCAAATTCTTAGATACACTGTATATATATATATATATATATATATATATATATATATATATATATATATATATATATATATATATATATATATATATATATATATATATATATATATATATATATATATATATATATATATATATATATATATATATATATATATATATATATATAAATATATATATATATATATATATATATATATATATATATATATATATATATATATATATATATATATATATATTATATATATATATATATATATATATATATATATATATATATATATATATATATATATATATATATATATATATATGTATATATATATATATATATATATATATATATATATATATATATATACAAGGTGGTATAATATAACAACATGTCACAAGTCACATATTTTTCCCTGTGTGAGTTTGTCGCAATGGGTTTAGATGCATGTTAAATATACTACAGTTCGGTTTCAATATTATGCAATTGAAATTGAGAGATTTCCTGACAGCAAATATGGGTTTACCAAATAAAATAAAGATGTGCAGAATCTGCGCACCAAATGTAAGTAGTGACAGTGGTAAATGTAAGTAGTGACAGTGGTAAATATAAGTAGTGACAGTGGTAAATGTAAGTAGTGACAGTGGTAAATGTAAGTAGTGACAGTGGTAAATGTAAGTAGTGACAGTGGTAAATGTATGTAGTGACAGTGGTAAATGTAAGTAGTGACATTGGTAAATGTAAGTAGTGACAGTGGTAAATGTAAGTAGTGACAGTGGTAAATGTAAGTAGTGACAGTGGTAAATGTAAGTAGTGACAGTGGTAAATGTAAGTAGTGACAGTGGTAAATGTAAGTAGTTACAGTGGTAAATGTAAGTAGTGACAGTGGTAAATGTAAGTAGTGACAGTGGTAAATGTAAGTAGTGACAGTGGTAAATGTAAGTAGTGACAGTGGTAAATGTAAGTAGTTACAGTGGTAAATGTAAGTAGTGACAGTGGTAAATGTAAGTAGTGACAGTGGTAAATGTAAGTAGTGACAGTGGTAAATGGTTAACAGCTCCACTGGTGCATGTTTTTATTTCATTTGGTGAACGCTAATTGTCGTCAAGAAGTCTCTCAGTTTTAATTCCATCCAACTGTGGATAGTGCCTGTATTGAAAATATGTCTAGAATCACAACAACGTTCGCTGGTGTTTGAATCTATGTTACGTTAAATCAGATTATTACACAAATATGGTCTCAAATAACTCTGAAAGTCCACGTCAGCTATGGAACTGCATAAATCAAATTCTACACAGGCGGCTTGCTCCATCTCTTCCTAATCATTTCAAACAACTCAAAGCACAAGTACATACCATATGTTGGACCATTTTAACTTGGCACAAAACCTTCTTATTTTACAGGTTTTTTAGTTACACTAAGGATAGGCAAGAAAATCGTTGTCTACATAGTTTAGTTGCTAGACAGGACGATTTGATTTACGCAGTTAGGTGAACAATTTTACCTGAATTTGACAATAACCCGCTGCGCAGCCACAAAAAAAGGAGCATTCGCGACTCCTGCCTTCTCTTTATGGGGGAAAGGTTAGTAAGTTCAAAACCTAGGGTCACTTTTATTCATAAGTAGATACTGACTGATCTCTCTGTCAGCGTCGATGTATTTAGCCCTGGAGCATTAGCTCAAAGAAAAACCCAACATGGAAATAAATATTAGAAAGCAAGTTTTTGTCTGGTTATTTGCAAAATACCACATCTAACAACATGTCGTAAGTCACACAGTTTTCCATGTGTGAGTTTGTCACAATGAGCCTAGATGTGTGGGAAATATACTACAGTTCGGTTTCAATGGTGTGCAGCTGAAACTAAGAGATTTCAAATATGGGTTTACCAAATAAAATAAAGATATGCAGAATATGTGCACCAAGTGTAAGTAGTGACAGTGGTAAATGTAAGTAGTGACAGTGGTAAATGTAAGTAGTGACAGTGGTAAATGTAAGTAGTGACAGTGGTAAATGTAAGTAGTGACAGTGGTAAATGTAAGTAGTGACATTGGTAAATGTAAGTAGTGACAATGGTAAATGTAAGTAGTGACAGTGGTAAATGTAAGTAGTGACATTGGTAAATGTAAGTAGTGACAGTGGTAAATGTAAGTAGTAACAGTGGTAAATGGTTAACTGCACCACTGGTGTATATTTTTATTTCATTTGTTGAATCCTAATTGTCGTCAAGACGTCTCTCAGTTTTAATTCCATACAACTGTGGATAGAGCCTGTATTGAACATATGTCTAGAATCACAACAACGTTCGCTGGTGTTTAAAACTATGTTACGTTACTTAATTGCCTGTTGCAATGACGCAGCATGTCGTAAACAACAACGACGTTGGCCAGCCAACCATTTCTTTGAACATATAGCAGTGGCGATACGCTAGGTGGCGCCACTGTTAGGGAATGTACAGGATTGTATCACCAGTTTGCCTTAAGACAGCGCCTGTGTCAATATCACGGACACCGATGACAACAACGAGATGGAGACACGTTCATCTCCTCCAGTAGTAAGCTCGGTTATGCTTCCAGCCACATCAGCTGGAACTAATATCGTGAACGTCAAAAGGCTCGGTGGAACTTTAAACAACAGTTGCTGGGACTAGCGAACCACAACCAACGTCCTTTATGCTTCCAACGACAACCGCTGAGAATAATAAGGCATAATCTACAACGACTACTACAGTTAACACCAACAGTGGTTGGACAATGGCTACCGGTACTGGCATGCAACATCTGTCTTGCAATAACTGTTTCGTTCATCTCATTGCCATGCCAGAACTGTTTCGACAACATGTACTCCAGCAGTTGTAACATCTCCACAACAGTTATTCATTTGAATGGTGGTGATGAGTGAGAGGCTGTTGTAGAAACTCCGCACAAACAAACGAATAAAGCGTTTGCAGTATCATTGACGACTCAGACAGTAGTCACACACCTAGATTAGGGGACAGACACGACCTCTCGAGCTATTACTGCGAGAATGCCTTCACGGGACCAATCAAGCTGTATCACAAAACATACTTTCTTCGCTTCACCAATGCGTTCAGTAAACGTCGATGAAAGTGACTGCTGACTGTGTGTACGAGATATTTGTCCCATGCAGCCAACTGCGGTTTCCATTTGCTAAGCATACGTACTCCGTTGGACAAACTCACGTTTTTGGGAGTTTCGTAACCACGAACGGCAACGAGGTTCTAAACCGGGCTGACATGCCGAATATCGAGACCATGGTTTTTTGAAGCGACAACTAACCTGGACCGGTCACGTTATAGAAATTTACGAAAATCGATTGCCAACAATTTTTTTACGGCGAGTTACGGCAGGCTAATCGAAATGTTGGGCGACCACGTCTATCTTGTATTATATACACTGCCCGAAGCTACACACTGAGGCTGCCGGTATCGACAAGAAACAGTGGGAGGTGATGCCACACGACCGGAGCAAGGGACCGTCAGACATGAAGCGGATGAGGCTGAAACAACAATATCAAACACTTCTATTGCGCTAAATTCCTCGGAAGACCCAACCTCAGCAGCGCTCCAAAACAAAACGGGTTAAGTATTTTCTGATACAGCATTGTGTTGTTGTCTTTTTATCCAGTAAGGTATTCCTATCTACATTCGCTAGACATGTTCTCATATCTTTACAATTGCCGCTGTTGGTGTTTTTGTTTCATTTTAATATGTGCCTTTGCAACTTAAATCCTCTCAAACAGTACTCACAACAACCCTACAATTCCACAAGTTTCCTTCTTATTGATGTGAAGGGGCAATAAGTCCCCTAAGGGAAATTGATATATGTAATGTAATTATATATAATTATTTGTTACTTTTAGTGTTAACCTGTCATTAAATCGGAACATTGACATGGTAGGGACAACAAAATGTGGAATTAGTTAACTGCCCGGTGTTTAACAGAAATATAAGTTGTTGCTATATTTAATTGTATGCTGTATTGTATGTATAAAACCTATGTTAAATGCCTCTCGCGTAACTTATGTTGTCTGTATTATACATTGACAGACAATGCATCATACCATGAATTATCAATTACTGTAATATCATCCTCGCTAGCCAGTGGTTGTACCGTTTTAGTAATACTACTTTACGCTTGGCAGATTGACCTGTTGAAACATGGATTTGTCAGTTTATCCCACACCATGTGTGAATGTGCGATGAATCATTCGTAGTTCAAAACACTTGCTGGGAGCTAGACTAAACTTTAAAGAGTGTTTCCAGGAATGCCCATAATAGTCCCCTAAGGGAAATTGATATATGTAATGTAATTATATGTAATTATTTGTTACTTTTTGTGTTAACCTGTCATTATATTGGAACATTGACAAGGTAATGGCAACACAATGTGTAATTAGTTAACTGCCCGGTGTTTAACAGAAATATAAGTTGTTGCTATATTTAATTGTACGTTGTATTGTATGTAGATAACCTATGTTAAATGCCTCTCGCGTAACTTATGTTGTCTGTATTATACAATGACAGACAATGCATCATACCATGAACTGTTGTTATCTCTTACTGTACTATCATCCTCGCTAGCCAGTGGTTGTACCGTTGTAGTAATACTAGTTTACGCTTGGCAGATTGACCTGTCAGTTTATCCCACACCATGTGTGAATGTGCGATGAATCATTCGTACTTGAAACCACTTGCTGGGAGCTAGACTAAACTTTAAAGAGTGTTTCCAGGAATGCCCATAATTGTCCGTCCGACCAGCGATAACAGGTCCACTACGTATTAACGTTAAATTCTCGTCTTCGAGCCCCGTACATTCTGTTTATTTAATACAGGAATTCATTTTTAAATGACATTTGCTCACCAGCCTAACACCCCTTAGGCAATAGGAACTCAGACACACAATGTTACCATCTGTCGGCGCTACATCTAACTAAACGATGTGGGAGCTTGTACAGCCACCCATGTCGGCCAAATTGTGGTTTGGGATCGTACGAAGCATATATAAAGTTGAACTTCTCCCGTATTTGGCTCGGGAACTTTTGAACTATCTCAAGCCCTCACTCCTATATCTTCCAAGTTCTCAAAATCCCTCAACGCATATCGGTGTCTGGCGAGTGGGAGTGCGGGCTGGCAGAGATACAGTACCCGAGTACTTTGTACAAGGTTACAGGGGAAGATGTCTCGTTCTTCCTCAGTGAGAAACATCCTGTAGGTCTTATGCCGAGTACAAAGTTAGCCTCTGGATATTACAAAGGCCTGTAACATTGATGAACCATATCAACAAAGGCATGCGACGTATGACGACAGATAAGGCACGAGCTAAATTGAGCTACAGTCCCGTCACTCAAAAAATTACGATGCACATGTCACCCGACAAGGTGTTTACCATACCTTACCACAGTGCCGTGGGACCCATGTTAGGATTTCGTAATTCGGTCATCACCAGTCTGTCGGCAGCAGCAGCAGCTGATATAGGTGTCACACCAACGACCGCCGTGGTTATGCCACTTACACACAGTCCTGATGCTCCGTACCCCTTCCGTAGAGAAGGCGATAATTCTGTCAACATGAATAAAGGGTTCGATACCATCTACATCTACACGAACTTTGTGGAGTCTCACATCGTCGGCGATATTATGGCACCTTTGTTGCGGTCCCTCCCTGTTCACGGAACTCAAGGCGCCGCGATGTCCGATCGTTTCAATAACATCCACTACGTGTCTCTGTTGCTCAAGAAATTCGGGACGATTGAGATCGATATAAGAGAGGACACCGGACGACGCCTGCCATTCGAGTACGGTAGAGTGAAGGTGACGCTACATATTCGACGGCGCCGGACCGGACTGTTCTGAATATGAATTACAACGACTATTACGCGCGTCAGTCGGGTGGTGTACTGCCCTACTTCGTCGGTGCCCGTTACCAGCGGGGTCACGGACTAGGCAGTCTGTTCGGAGGTCTGCTGCGCATCGCCATGCCACTCATCAAGAGAGGTGCTGTGGCGTTGGGAAGCGGAGCGTTGTAGACCGGCGTGCGCATCGCCGACAGCCATATAGTGGAACATCAGCCCATGGCCTCTCTGGATTCGAGTAGACCGATATAATTCCTGATACCCGGATCGGGAGACGATTGCCTGGATCTCGCCAACACGATGCCACACGTGCAGGTGAAAGTGACACGAGCCAATAGAGACTATCGCGACATGGCCGATCACATAGGCCCAATGAATAACTGGCTGCATTTGCTGTTCAGTCAAGTCGACTTCTATCTGAACGGTACGCCCGTGACCTCTTCGACCAACACGTATGCGTATCGCGCCTACCCAGAGACGCTGCTGAGTTACGGCACCGATGCCAAGGTCACGCAACTGACGAGTCAGCTGTGGTACAAGGACACGGCCACTCACATGGATGCCGTCGAGATAGTCGACGGACCCGCCAACATCGTACGAGCGAACATCGTACGGAATCGGATCGTCGATATGATGGGTCGTCTACACGTGGATCTATTTCTACAGGATAAATGCTTGCTCAACGGCGTCGATATCAAGATACGACTGGTGCGCAGTAAGTCTGCGTTTGCGCTCATGGCTGGTGAGCCCAACCCCGATTACAGGACCAACACCGTCAATGCCACCTAGTTTGCACAGAAGACCACCCTGAATCCGACCGTGCAGATGAAAAAAAAGAGCACGGTCAAGTACCCGATACGATCCATCGACTGCAAGGTGTACTCCATTCCCGCGGGCGCACGGTCGAACACGCACGAAAACCTGTTCTTCGGCACCCTGCCGAAACGTCTGGTGCCGTGATGCATCGATAACGATGCGTATAACAGTGCGTACAACAATAATCCGTTTCACGCCAAGAACAACGCTTTCAGCTTCCACGCAGTATACGTGGACGGACGACAGATACCTCCAAACCTGTCCAGCCGAATTTCGAAGACGACTTCTTCATCAGGAGTTACATGATACTGTTCTCCTCGACCGGTAAAATGTGGCAGGACGAGGGGAACGGACTGTCTCGCAGCGATTTCCGGCACGGCCTTTTTCGGTTTTGACCTGACCTCCGACCAGTGCGATGGCGTCTGCTTACATTTGGTACAAAAGGGCAACCTGCGTGTAGAGCTACATTTACGTGACGCGCTACCTACCACCGTGAACGTCATCGCCTACGCCAAATTCGAGTCCGTGCTTGAAATTGGCAAGAGTCGCAACGTCATCTACGACTACTGAGATGGACACCCTGCAGATCGCCAGATTACTGACGATGGACCCGCGCACCAGATCGATCTTTCGCGGTGTCGTACCCAAAGACGGACTGCCTACGACGATAGTCGCTCTGCCTGAAGCCTTCGTGTGCAACACAGACGACGGTGACGAACCAGGTGAACATTTGATAGCGCTGTACCCGGACGCCGACGGACGCGGCGATTACTTCTGCCCGTACGGCTTGCCGCCACGACACGCAGCGTTCCGCACTTTCATGAACGAACATTGTTCCGAGTGGGCTCAAAATAGCAGGATACTTCAAAGTCCTCTGTCTAACGTTTGTGGACAATAATGTGTAGCTTATGTATTGCTTCGTTGTAACGGCTTTCTGTTAAGCACTTTTGTCAACATATTCGGCACCGATTAAGTATCTAACGATTGCCGCGTATTTGATTGGCTTAAACAGCTGCGACATGGTAGACTGTACATCGTACATCGTACATCGATTGAGTCTCTGGTGAGGTGGAAGCACCCCTAACATCACGACCTCTGGCGTGATGGTAAACATCCGCAAGTCACCTCGTCATCACCCTCGAGCCTCTGTCGAGGTGGAGACACCCCTAAACTCGCGACCTCTAGCGTAGTAGAACATTATTTTTAATATTATTTCGAAGAGTTTTTCACAACCAAAACCACTTGATTGTGTTGCCACTACAAGGGGTCTTGCATACAAAGATCCATCAGGGTTTCGCCGTGATATGGTTTGTCACTCAGAATTAAGACAATCGAAGCGCCACTGGATATTTTATTTATATGACATGTAACAAACGCGCGTCACTATTCGCAATTGACCAGCATGAAAGACCTATCTGCTATATAACCAATAACCAAGAAATATATATATATATATATATATATATATATATATATATATATATATATATATATATATATATATATATATATATATATATATATATATATATATATATATATATATATATATAAAACCAAGAACCAAGACCATATCGCCTTCATCGTCGAACAAGGACATGTACAAGAATGTTCATGTGACCATTCATACGTGACACATACATGTGTATACTAATCAAATTATAACATTCATACACATAAAAACACGCACGCACCGCAACCCTCCAACATTCCTTGCTCAGAAATGTAAAAAAGATAAGTTCTTTAATTAATAATAATAAATAATAATAATAATAATAATAATAATAATAATAATAATGGTGGCTATCGAGTTTATTAAGTAAAGTCTTGAGTACATGATAGTATTTGTTTACACAAGTCGGACATTTGTCCCTCTGGATCTACGATAAGGTCGGATTTAAGAATATGAGCCTTCACAGTATCAATGTGGATCTTGTCTATTGGTCCATAAGACACCTTACGTTTGATTGTACTAGTGTCTAGAAAAAAATAATATCAACAATGATTGTGCGGTGGCCCGATAAGCCATCGGAAACTGTTAGCATCAGGATATTGTTACATGTTGAGCCAGTTACCACCAGGTCAACGCAGTGAACGTGAATGTGTTTAGAGAAAGTCACAAGTTGTTTTAAGTCAAATGAGGTTAGTATATCATCAAAGGTAATGGTTACTGTCGTACGTTTATCCAACTGAAGATTAAAATAAAAAAATAAAAATTTTGAATGTAGAGTTGCCAACGTCTCCAACAAATACTGAAATTCCTCAAAGAAGTTGGCTGTCTGTCCCGGAGGTCGATACAGGCATACAACATATGCCGAGAAAGAAGAATCTGAAATGGCAACACATATTGATTTAAAAGTAGAGTAGTCAAGGATTGAGGTAACAACCAAAATTGTACAAGTAAGTGGCTCGCACAGGACAAAGTCATCACATCTCAATGACATCGAACAGACCAGGAAGAAAATACACAGTAGGAACAGCAGTGACTATGACAAAGTGGCGTATGAGAATGAGTCTGAAATTATATTATGCTCCTTTATTCAATAGCGTACGGTAGTACGCAAATAGTGCTGTCACATAACGTACGGCAGGGAGTGATATTTGCGCAATGCAAAGGTGCCACCTGGTGACTAAATTGGGCTGTACTTGAACCATTTAACTACTTGTACTTGAGTGAAATGACACCATTAGAATTATAACGTAATTCCTTCGCTTAGGACAGTAACATTTAGTATGTATAGAACCGGTTTTATGTGATTAATATAATGGTATAATTTAAAATAACTCATTAATATGTAAGTGTATGTAAGTGTAAGTGAATCATATTTAGTGGAGGCATATGGATTTTGCTACATGAACTAGTAAGTTGTTCATCGGCAAACAAGCCATTTGAGACCTCTGACAGGTGCTAGATAGCTCGGTATTTTCGTTTTATTAATATAATGCACCAAGTTGTAGGAGCTGAGTGATACAATTAATATAGTTATTGCCGTCTCAACAAAGAGATTCGGGTGATATTAAATTTAAAAGAAATTGCTATAATTTGAAGTATATTTGAGTACCTGAAGTTTGTTGTTTGGTTATGTAATGCGCTATTTTATAATTTAAGGTTTGTTTAGGGTGTTACCCCGAAGACCTAGGAACGTGATATCACAATCCTAAGGATGGTTTTGTTTTGGTTTTAAACTCTGCTATTGGTTAGTTAGCTTTCCAGCCCAATATGGCCGCCTGAGTATTTAACAAATTTACCGGAAGTTAGCTGCAGACGATTAATGTGGTCGGTGCGGGAAAGTTGCGAAATCTTCTCGTCTCCGAGACATGGGCTGACATGGGCTAACGACGAATATCGATTTTATTTACACCCGTATCTTGTGGCTGTGACTTCATCGTTAATTTACTCGATCCAACCTTGTGTAAAAGGGTTGTGAATGTTACTAGAAGAATTGATCACTCTTTGTCACATCTTCGACATTCCTCTCCGTCGAGATGCTAGACAGCTCGAAATGTTCGTGTTATTAATATAACGCACCAAGATAACATTGCAAAAATTAATTTGTGAAGTTACACTTTACAAGTTAAGTTAACTTGTTAAATTATTATAACCAATGTCAACTAATGCAGGTACACGCATCATTTATTTCAACCTACATTTGTTATTTCAGTGACATTTCAATATGTTAAATGGTTTATAAATACAGCAAAACTGGTTTAGGCAAATTCGAAAGACTGATGGACATTCTCCGACTTAAAACAGGTAATCCACCTAGCACTAGCAGGTTTGAGTGACACAATTAACAGCGTTGTCACCGTCTCGATACAGAGATTCGGGTTATATTAAATCCATAAGAAATTGGTATAACTTGAGGTATATTTGAGTATCTGAAAGTTGTTGGTTGGTTATGTAATGCACTATTTTATAGTTAAAGTTTTGTATAGGGTGTTACCCCGAAGTCCTAGGAACGTGATGAAACAATCCTAATATGGTTTAGTTTGCTTCAAGCTCTGCTATTGGATAGTTAGAATTCCGGCCCAATATGGCCGCCTGAATATTTAACGAATGTTTAGGAAGTTAGGAGCAGACGATTAATTTGTGCGGTGCTGGAAAGTTGCGAAATCGAATAATGAATTTTGTTTCGCCCATGTCTTGTGGCTGTTGTTAAGTGACTCGATCCAACCTTGTGTATATAGGTTGTGATTGCTACTACATGAGTTGATCACTCTTCGTCACATCTTCGACATTACTCTCCGTCGGGACGACTTAAGGTCTACCTGACTTCACTTGACGGATCTTCTCCTGAGCTGCCAATTGTGTGAATTAATACCATACGCCGCTATGTGTTTACTGTAAATTGTTATGCGTTAAATTTATATCGTTTCCTATTTAATAAACGGGATTTCAATTGTATTTTCAATTATCATCCACGGTTCTTGTTCCACCTTACATTGATACACCTGAGCTTTTGACACGAGCCAGTCACTTTGTTTTCCGTCGCCAAACCTAGAACCAAAACTTTTGAAAGTTTTTTGACAGTGATTTAAAACTCCGCGTAGGTTAGGTTAACATAAAAATAAGAAAGAGACCTACTAGAAGGTATAAACAATTATAAATAACATATGTTAGGCATTGTCACCCCAGTTTATAATGAACGTCTTGATGAAAAGCCTTTTAGTAAATAGTTCATGGAGCACTAGTCGTAGGTCCAACCTATTTTAATTTGTTTAACCCATACAAGGCAAAGCCACTAGCAAAGAAGAAGACAAGGCTAACAGTTTTTGAACATTATAAGATATAATAACAAAGTTCCAACACCCCTGGCAGACTTGTCCGTTCCAACGTCATCGCGACTTCTTTGGGAAGCATTCGCCATACTTAAATTATTGTGCGAAGACTATTCGTTCATATGTTTACCTGTCTGTAGCCAGGTACTCGTTTAAACAGTTGAGTCAAAATGTGGTAATGTGGGGTGATCGAATTTGCGAAAGCTTGAAAACGGCAGCAAGAGGATTCGAACCCGAGTTCTCTGAATTGAGAGTCCGACATTCGACCAGTACATCACCACGTCCCAGGGCGCGATACACAGACCTGTCCATGCAAACACCATTCCAACTTTAACTGAAGAACCCAGCCACGCTGCGATTGCTGCCCGAAAGCTGTTCGTTCTTACAATTCCATCCCTTGAATCTCACCAGTGTCTCTTGTCCTGTCCTCAGCTATACGTAGTGAACTGATGCAATGTCGACTGAACGAAATTGACTTAGAATCCAACGCCATACCTCTACTGTTGAGGGCCACAGCGTAATCCCGACTGTTGAGTTCAAAACGCAATACAATCCAAGTCGTTTTTTGTGACATTCCTATGTAACGCATTTTGCATTTTGTAATGTATTTTTGTACTACACCAAAAACAACGTGATTCTGCATTTCTGTGTATTAACTAATTTAATATCGATTGTTGGAAACCTGGTTCTCATATGAAATGAGTAACGAAAATAAATACATACCTTCCGACAAAGCGAACTTTGTATAATTCTTAGAAAAAGTCTATTCACTTTATTTGCCTGAAAATAAATGGCGAACGACCTACCTTCGATCAGCTTATCAATACCCTTGACATAAATAATATATAAACTTTATTAGGGGGAACTCAAACATTACGTAGCGATTTTTTCTCGGAAATGTGACACCCGCTGCTATAGGCCTACAGTGGAAACATTGAGGAAACATGCTTTATTAACTTATTCAAAAACAAAGCAGTCAGCGGAAATTTGTATCTCGCAAAGCTTCAATGGGTCTAAAAACCAGCAGCATAGTTTTTATAGCTGAAGTACGCCAGCATGATGCGCGGAGGTCCTATCCTCTGGGCAAGTGTATCACGATCTTAGTTTGCACATGATACAGAATGCTGATACACATATGTGCTGCGGTTCGGTTGGTTGCATGCCTGCATTCATTCGTAGTTTTCATGTAGAATATAGGTCTGTATAGCTAATATTAAATCAAAAGTCATGTTTATGTACGGTTAGTTTGTGTAATGATACCTGTAGTGAAAGCCTTTGGAGTTATTCTATGTACGGACTCGGATTCATGACACACTAAAAACACTTCTGCCTATGTGCGTACCCACACACTAGACATCCTCCCAATAATTCATAATGCTGCCATCAGTGATGTTTGGAGGGTGCAGCTAGATAGAAAATAGCCTTATTTTACTAACGAACGTAACGATCGCCAACACACCCGCCCCATATTTGCCCCGCAGGGTCATAATGGACGCTGTTTTTGAAACAGTAAAGAAATATTCTGATACATCGCGGTACATTAAGACTGTTCAAATGTTTTAGTTAATCATTTGTCAGAATCATTCATCCCAACACTAATATCCCCGCGTAATCATTCATCCTGACACCAATAATAGCACTAATGTTTATAACAACAATGTTCACATGTTTACACCTGATTAAACTTGGACTACGGAGTGTTTAGATCCATTCGAACATTGCTGAGGAATATTATATGTTAGAATGGCATTCCAAAAACAAACAAAAATATCAACAACAAAAACAGCTACTAATGAAATGCATTGTCAATATTTGGCGGCCTCTTCGTCAAAACCTATTTTTACATCCTAACGAGAAATATATGTGATATATCACCATAAGTGAAAATCTATCAATGACGGCTTGAAATACCACACTAGCACACCAGGAACGGCAACAGGAATATAATGGTCAACAATCTTTTTATTGTGTATTGTCCCTCGGCCTGCGGCCTCGGACCAATAGGTTGATGCGTGTTGGTTCTACCATAATTAATATAAACCGCCTAGATGGCGCTACGTACTCTCAAACTGTTTACCTACCGAATATTCGCCGAACGCTCGCGCGCTTGCTTTCTGCGATTGTTGGAAGTTAACGTTTTACCTAGCGAACATTAGATTTACCATGAAAACCACTAAGAACCCTTTATATACGGGGAATTTCGAACAAAATGAAGGCGTTATGTGTCATTCGTAGGGTATTAAATTAATACCTGAAAGCTTGGCGCCCGAGGTGCAAGCCGTCTAGGAGGAAAAGGTTAACATAAACACATACAAACATACATTAGCTGCTCCAATATAAGTAGATTATTATTATTAGTAGTAGTAGCAGTAGTATTAGTAGTAGTTGTAACTGTAGTTGTAGTAGAAGTTGTTGCAATTGTAGTAGTAGCAGCAGCAGCATTAATACACGAAGTTCTACTTTTGTTAATTTAGCTTTACAATTATATATTAACATTGAAAATTCATAAAGAAATCTCATACCGGCAGAGCAGACCATTAATACGGGCAATCTGCCTTAAAAAATCCTGCTTGTGACATAAACCAATGGCTCGTTAGTTCAGACAAACGCATGTTGCATACCAAGTAGGAGCAGTCCATGCGATATATATATATATATATATATATATATATATATATATATATATATATATATATATATATATATATATATATATATATATATATATATATATATATATATATATATATATATATATATATATATATATATATATATATATATATATATATATATATATATATATATATATATATATATATATATATATATATATATATATATATATATATATATATATATATATTGACTAATTTGCGTGGTTTAATCACGTGACCAGCTGGATATATTCTCGCTCAATGACACGTGATGATCCTTCAAAGAAGAAATAGTTCAATATGACGTGCGTATAAGCAATTCTATCAGATACGCTAAAATATAGATATCAGCTCTGTTATTGAGTCAACAATTGAACCAGTCCGAAATTATTGATAACAAATCATGTAAGCATATGCATTATCGAATCCAACGAAAACAAAACCAGCGGTTTTTGTGAAGCACTTGCATTGTTTTAATTGTGAAATTGTTAGTAGCATTCTACGCAATCTTCCTGTTTACATGCATCAGCAAAGACATCATACGTGTCAAACAAGAAATATAATCTAGACGACTGGGCAAAGTGAGGCCAGTGTTTATGTCATTGTGTTAAATTATAGTTTTACTTCGATTAAGCATCCGGATGAAGCCTCTAAAAGTTCGCGGGCCTGATTTTGATATCGCTGGTCTTCAGCGAGTAGTGGTAACCACGCCAAGCGTTCCAGCACATCCCTTGGGCGTAGACGGTTGTGGTTCCGTGTAGGTACAGCCCGTTGAGGTTGCTGCTGTGACAGGCTGCATACCACGAGCCTCCTTTATAGGCCTGCGCACATGATCCACTATACGTGTCGTGGTCAATGTCCTTTGTCGAGAAACGCTGGCCGTTGATGAAGGCAAGTGAATCGCCTATAACATGTACTTAATATTGTCATAATCGCCAGAATTTAAATAAACATAAGTATATAATGAGTCCACAAAATGTATTTATTTTAATGTAGCCAACTTATTTTAAAAAGTCTAATGATAACTAAACAAGGAAAGCATTTATGATGATAATGATGAATGCTTACGCTGACATAATTGGCATTTAAACAACATTGCCAATGTTAGATCCACGTTTACAAAAGGTGGTGATTACCTAAATATATAGACATAAAACCTTTTCACACAACATTTTCAACATAGGCTCAACCTGTACATTATGTTTTAGATATCCCCATAATTGCACGTTTTGTTACAATGGTTCCGTCGTAATAAACCTACCTGCGTTCCCAGAATACCCGCCGACGGAAGCTCTGTAGTAGCCTGCCGCATCGGCGACTCCGAAGTTGGAATATTTCGCATAACGAGACGCGTTGTCGAAGTCGCTGATGTCAACTCGAAGTTGTTGTGGCTCTTGTGAGGTCACTTGATGAAGTTTGTCGTTTCCTGCAAGAAATGATGCATACTTTATTGAAAGCACTCATCCATTGATATGTCTACATCTCATCGACTTTTTTATATTTTGCCGAACAAATGCTAATAGTGAACAAATAGTAGCACAACCTGCACAAACTGCTTCCAACTGCAACGATTGTAGCCTGTGATATGCAATGTTGTATCCACTACCCCTTACATAAACTAAAAACAAATAGGGCAAATAACTGTTTTATAAACTGGTGCGTATTTAGCCAGTAGCTTTTATTGTTCCATGTATATCCTCAAAGTGACATTATTTAAAAATGTAGATAATATTAGATAATATATATCTTTTTTAAACCTACAAGTTTCAGGCGTTGCTATGATATCACAAACGTACTGCAGTTACGTCACAAAAATATGGCCACGACGTTACAAAAACGTACCACAACCGTAGTTATATTCTTAGCCGATAGGTGTCGTATGTATTGTGAATATTGCCTATTGGGACTCACGACAGACATTTCAAGTGGCCCAAGACCGAATAAGGCGGACAATGATGGTGCGATTGGCCACGGCTGCTTGGCCTGACTGAGTTTGAGACTCACCCCACCAATATTCCCTGAAGACGCTGCCGAAACCTTTCTTGTAGTCGTTCCACCCGCGGTAGAAATCAACTTCCCCGTTGAATCTCTTTTGAATCACCTAAAGAATGTTGTTTCTATGTTATGTCGGTTATACCATTTTGCACAACACAAACTGGATTATAAAAGTATACTGGATTATAAAGTTACCACGCGCAATGATAATACTGTAGAATAACTATTGTAAAAGTGCATACAATAATCTAGCCAGTATTAAACACAAACATAATTAAAACAACCAGGATCCATACCTATTCCACTGCGCGGGGCTTATTAAGATAATGAAAGCAGGATGAAATAGAAAGAACTGGAAACCCAAGCCCAAAAAGGTGTCCGTTGGAAAGGAGGCGCTGATGGCCTTTGGCCGACAGGTAGTGAAAATGCATAAGTCAAGAAAATCAAGTATGAACAAATGTGGAATCATATTTACCGTCCATCCTCCGCCGTCTGTCGTCATATCGCAGAAGACAGCCGCCGGGTGGTCTTCAAGGAGCGGGTAGATTTGATACACCCCATTCGTGCGCACGCCCGATCTGTACAGCTCGGCACAGTTACGTGGTTTCGGCCAACAGCCTGGACAGAAAAAATCACCGTCAAATTCAAATAGAATTTGCCCGCGTCGAAGTTGTTCGTGGGTTCGCAAGTGTGGTGCTATGCAGGTATTGTATGTATGCTTGCATGGGTGCACCGTATACGATCTGATGGATTCGCCTAGTGTCAATGTTGATGAGATTGTTTTTGTACGCGTGCGTGTGAAGAGAACGACATAATGTTAGCAGAAATCGTCCTCAAGTACATGTTCACTGGTTATGCCTACTAATATCACAATATATAATATCTCACCAAACAGTATAACTGCGTTATATCATATTAATTTGAACCCATTAATGTGTCAGATTCCTACGTTCATATTATAACTATTTACATATTGCACCATATACACACTACCATGACATGAGTACTCACACGAAGAATAGAACGGTAGACGTGCCGCTGGTTTACGCACAGCATCAACAGCAGCGGACGCCTCGCCCGCAACAAACACCAGTAAAACGACTGCCAACAACATGTTTGCCTCTTTCCCTTTCGTCTGATTCTAATGACTCTACATGGCACTTATATAGTTCCTTGTCCGTGATTCGGACCCCGCATTTCCATTGTGTTGGGAAATGCACAACAAAGGATGGTCTAGGATAGGTTTGTCAACATTGAAGATAATATATGGCGAACTCATTTGAAAAGGTGCATGTAGAGGAATATCTAGGATAGGTGTTTCAATTGAAATAAATGGCACAATCATTAATATGACAGAGGATGGCAGTAAACAGCGTCTTGTTTCTTTGGTAAAACACCTGCTTCAAAACATGCATAATTTCAGTAAATTTTACTTTAAAAAATATGATGTTTATGTCGATAAACCTGTGTTATAACAAATATAGCGAATATCGTATAATTTTCGAGAAAGGTGCAATTTTTTGTCAATGTATGTATTGAACATATATGTCAAACCTCAATCGTGGGCAAAGGAAGGAAGGCTGCTGATCAATGAACGAATATGTACAGTCCGTAGAAAGAAACCTTGACCTGTCCAAATGCATTCTCGTTCAGATGATGACCACGGCTGTGAACCTGAAGCATTTTGGGTCACACCTACCGGAGTGACTACAATTAATGAGATAAAGTCTCATACTTGTATTCCAACGCCTCCGTCAGAAGAGGAGTACGTTTATAACATCCGCGCACAATAAGTGCGGTTCTCCATTTCAAGTGAATTCGCAATGTGTGATTTGACTTGGGCCATCGTGCAAATATGTAAGCGAGTCAAACAGTTTCGAGACGTTATTCAAGTAGCCCTCAGATGCATATCTACTTTAATAAACAAAACTTACAAAAACATACATTATATTAAACGGATGTACAGCGCAACAAGATTCTTAAGCATGCCACATTTAACTGAAAAACAACCCTATAAATATTGTTCGTGGACGTGTCGCAGCACGGGGCCACGAATAAATCACCGCTTATCTTCTGTAGCTTTCAAAGGCATACAATATGCGTCCTGCGAAAACTTGAGTGCACAAACACAATATCAATATATTAAACGGGCGTAGTGCGTCTTGTGGTTCTCAAGCATCTTTAACTCGTAAACATGTTTTTGTAACGAAGTGTCACTGAGTGTTCCGCAGCACGGTCGGGTTTACTAAATAAGTGTCCATGAGCGTTCCGAAGCACTGTCGGGTCTACTAAATAAGTGTCCGTGACCGTTCCGCAGCACGGTCGGGTTTACTAAATAAGTGTCAGTGAGCGTTCCGCAGCACTGTCGGGTTTACTAAATAAGTGTCCATGAGCGTTCCGTAGTACTGTCGGGTCTACTAAATAAGTGTCCATGAGCGTTCCGTAGCACTGTCGGGACTACTAAATAAGTGTCCATGATGTGGCCCTATACAAATCAAATATTGTTACACTTTTCTGGGACTTAAACATTTATGCAACGGTCCCTAGTGTTGTCTGTGTAATTATGATTTTTTTTTATTTGCTGCTAGTAAACACATTAGGTCCACTATGTGAGTAATGATAAAGTTACAAATGACAAATGGTAAATGGCAGGACTTTGTCAGATTAACACACAAACCAAAACACACTATGGGGGTCGTCCCACGATTACTCAAGGAGAACTAGCATTTACCTCTACATAAAATCAACTATCTACATGTGTAATTAACTACATTTCTGATATTTTCTTAATATGTAGACATATTGATACACAATATGTTTGTAGAACTCGAGAATAATAGGAAGAAAAACAATGGGTTTACCAGGTGCACGAAAATGGCAAACAACATCTCTGATTTCAGCAGCGTGTATTTCATTGTTGTGTCACAGTACAATGTCCAAACTGCTACCATCTAATGTCAGGGATATTGGCAATAATCGTTTAATTATGTAGGTATCTACTTAATATACGTTCAGAATAAGCGAGGCTTAATCTTTGGCTTTTTGTTTTATATATTTTCTGAATTTATTTCAGAAACCAAAATGAGAATGTGGAACAAGTCTTATGACAAGGTTTTCGAGATACGTTAATGGTAGACAAGAAAGTCGTCCTCTACGAATTTCAGCTGCTACAGAGGGCAATTTGAATGAAGCATGACAAATGTGACCTGAATTTGACAATAACCCGCCGCTTCAGTGAACAGTCGACACACAAACACACACACACACACACACACACACACACACACACACACACACACACACACACACACACACACACACACACACACACGCACACACACACACACAAACACACAGAGACACACACACACACACAAACACACACAAACGACCGCGCACGCGCACGCGCACGCACACAAACACACACACACACAAGCACACACGCACACACGCACACACGCACACACACACACACACACACACACACACACACACACACACACACACACACACACACACACACACTGTAGCATTCGCGACCGCCGCCTTCTGTTTATTGGGGAAAGGTTAGAAAGTTCATAACCCAGGGTCACATTTCATTCAAAAGAAGATACTGATTGATCGGTTTGTCTTCGTCGATGTATTTAGTCCAGGAGCATTAGGTCAAAGAATGACTCAACGTGTGCGTTTGTCACAACGAGCCTATATGCGTGGGAACTATACTATGCTGTAGGCCATTAGATTGAAATTACTTCCAACTATGCAAACAAAATTAGCTGTGCACTATTTATTTTCAATTGTTTTATTTACCCCATTGTGTTTGAGTATATACTGAATACATGATGCAGAGAAGGGTAAAGCTTTACTGTGCATATAAGATGGCACCATTTACGATCCCTAAAAGATGTTGTGGTCGTCCGGATTGTACTGTGAAGGTGTATACCTTCCATGCTCATTTACTGGTGTCCCGTTTGTAAATATACAGTACAATCAATGTATATAACTGAATTAAGACATGCTTTCACCGATATGGTCAGTAATGAATCAATATCACAAGACTTATTTGGGAGGACATGTTTATTTTAGTAGACGGAAGAGTCCCTTCCTACTGACAAGATCGAAGGCCTTGGTTAAGTCAATGAACGCCACGAAGAGGGGTATTCCCTGTTCTCTGTATCATATCGATGATGGACCTTCCTGCTATGAACCTGCACTGGGATTCTGGGTAGACACATGAAGCAAGTTTCTGAAGTCTGATTAGCAGGACCCGAGCGAAGGCTTCCCCACAATGCTCAATGATGCAGCCACTACGGTCGCCTTTGTTTTTGTACAAGGTGACTATTGTAGCATCCCGCATTTCTTGAGGGACAGCTCCTTCATTCCAGCAGAGACAGAGTAGTTGATGCAGGTGCTGTAGTAAGGCGGGCTTCGTACATTTGATCACTTCTGGTGGTATGCCTTGCCGCAAGAGAGGGAGTCAATAGCTTTGCTCATGTCCTCGACTGTGGGCTCGTTGTCCAGTTCCTCCATCACAGGCAACTCCCTAATGGAGTTGAGAGCAGCACTTGTAGCGACACTTTCTCGGGAGTACAGTTCTGAATAATGTTCAACCCATCGCTCCATCTGTTGATCTCGGTCTGTGATTATCTCCCCTGGTGTGGATTTAAGTGGAGCCATCTTGATTACAATGGGGCCAACAGATTTCTTGATGCCATCGTACATGCCGCGTACGTTTCCGCAGTCGGCTGAGCGTTGGATACTCCCACAGTTTCAGCCAGTAGGCATTTGCACAGCGTCTTGCTGTGCGTTGTGCAATGCTCCGTGCATATCTGAGAGCCAACAGTGTATTCTCGCATGAATTGTGTTTGTAGGCAAGCAAGGTTTCTCGTTTGGTTTCAATGAAGGGTACCATAACACGTAGGTTAGCATTGGACCAGTCTTGGTTTGGTATTTCTCTCTTGCCTAATGCAGTTATCGCTGCATTTTAGATGGTATTACTGAGGGTGTTCCACCTTGCTGTGGCGTCCTGATCAGGAAGGTCCTGAAGGTACTGGTCAAGGGAGGCTAAACACTATTCTATTCGGGGGGGATCTGCAGTTCTGGCAACATTGATGCGAGTGCGCCTTGTGGGCTTGGAGCGTTGCGGCATACGCGGAGGGAGTCTCACTGTATTGCGCACCTTGGCATGGTCTTATCACAATCTGCACTGTGGTAGCTACGTGTTGCTAGGACAATGTTCAGAGCAGAGCGTCTGGCGATGATGAGGTCTAGTTGATGCCATTTATTAAACCTTTGACGCTTCCAAGACACTTTGTGCTGATGCTTTGACTGGAAGACGGTGTTGTTGTTACAAAGACCATGAAATGAGCATACCTCCAATAATCTTTGTCCGTTGATGACATTGTTCAACCACTGTTGGTGTTAACTGTAATAGTCGTTGTTGATTCTGATCCAGTATTCTAAGCAACATTGGTTCTGCTTCGCTAGTCCCAGCAACTGTTGTTGAAAGTTCTACCGAGCCTTTTGATGTTCACGATATTAGTTCCAGCTGTTGTGGCTGAAAGCATAACCGATCGTACCACTGAAGGAGATGAACGCGTCTCAATCTCGTGGTTGTCATCGGTATCCGTGATATTGACACAGGCGCTGCCTTGCTGCAAATTGGTAATACAATCCTGCACACTCCCTAACAATGTTGCCACCTAGCGTGTCGCCACTGCCCCATCTTGAAAGAAATGGTTGGCTGGGCAACCTCATTGTTGTTTACGACTTGCTGCGTCATTGCAACAGGCAATTAAGAAACGTAACATAGTTTCAAACAACAGCTAACGTTGTTGTGATTCTAGACATATTTTAAATACAGGCACTATCCACAATTGTATGGATTTAAAACTGAAACACTTCTTGACGACAATTAGGGTTCACCAAATGAAATAGAAAATATGCACCAGTGGCGCTATTAACCATTTACCACTGTCACTACTTACATTTGGTGCGCAGATTCTGCACATCTTTATTTTATTTGGTAAACCCATATTTGCTGTCAGGAAATCTCTCAATTTCAATCGCATACAATTGAAACCGAACAGTAGTATTTTTACCATGCATCTAGACTCATTGTGACAAACTCACACAGGGAAAAATATGTGACTTGTGACATGTTGTTCGATACGGTATTTTGCTAATAACATAAAAAAACTTGCTTTCTAATATTTATTTCCATGTTGGGCTTTACTTTGACCTAATGCTCCTGGACTAAATACATCGACGCTGACAGAGCGATCAGTCAGCATCTACTTATGAATGAAAGTGTCTCTGGGTTTTGAACTTACTAACCTTTCCCCCATAAAGAGAAGGCGGCGGTCGTGAATGCTAAAGTATTTTGTGGCTGCGTGCATCGACGATTCACTGACGCGGCGGGTTATTGTCAAATTTGTCACCGAATTGTGTAAATAAAATTGTCCTGTCTAGCAACTGAACAACGTAGACGATGAATTTCTTGTCTATCCTTAGTGTAATCAGAAACCTGTAAAACAAGAAGGTTTTGGTGCCTAATTAAAATGGTCCCACATATGGGGTGTACCTGTGCTTTGAGTTTTTTTGGGAGAGTAGAAGCTTTCAAAATACATCTCCAACAGCTAGAGTTTCATTGGAGAACATGCATACAAGGTGGATTAATATGACCATAACACCAGTAAAAAAAATATTGTGATAATGAGGACGAAGATAATGACACCTTCAGCCTCATCATCCTGCTCCTTCTCCTCATCGTCATCATCATCCTCATGTTCACCCTTATAACGGGTAGCCATGCTGACATCCACTCGACGTTCACAAACGTAGAATTAACATAGGAATCCCAGAACGAGTGAGCCGCATATGGAATGCCGTTCATATAACCTCCCAGGTAACGCACGGCAGTAACTACATGTTGGCAAACAATCGGACCGAGTCAGACAGAGTGGTAAGGAAGAAGGGGGGTCATTAAAAGGGTCACCTCAACAAATGAAAGAGGTAATCTACGCTCAATTAAGGGATCATCTCAAACAAGTATTTAAGGGATCTTTAAAAATGCTTGATACCTGATCATAATTTGATCAATTTAAGGGGTCATATCAAGCAAGTTAGGGGAAATCTCAAAATGCAATGTGATATTATATTAGAAACTTAAGCGCAAAAATAATGAAATAATGGATTAGTTGAAACAATTAAGGGGTTCTCTCAAAAAGTAAAGTTAAGGGTAATTTCAGTCAACCAAAATGTTCATCTAAATGATTAATGGGCACACAAAGTATTTTAAAATATGTCTAAAATTAAGGGATTTTATCAAAAACAAGTTAAAGGAAAATGTTTAAATGACTCATTAAGGGGTCATTTAATAATTAACTAGTTGCATCTCTAAACGTTATGGGGTCATCTCATAAAATCAAGTTGTTTTCTCGGATTTTCTTTTTACAAATTAAGGGGTTATCTCAAAATATTTAAGAAGTAACTAACAAGTTAACTAGCTGATCGTCTCATGAAATTAAGGGATCACATCAAAAATTAAATGTCTTCTCAAAAGTTCAGGTATCATATTAGAAAGTATAACTAGTCAATAAAAATTAACCAGCTGATCGTCTCAATAAATTAAGGGATCATTTCGTAAAATAATGGGGTCTTCCTAATCCAGGTAAAGGATCATTAAAAAAGCAGGGATCATTTTAAAACGTTTTAAAAAGGGTCATGTAACAAAATAACTAGCTCATCATCTGAAAAAGTTAAGTGGGCTATCAAAACATTAAGGAGTCATCTAAAACAGAGGGCCATCTAAAAAAACAGTATTTTTTTACGTTTTTATGTGATCGCTTTTTAATTTAAAGATATCCTTTGTTTTAGGGATTACCTCTTATTGTCGTAAATTTAAAATGTACCCATAACTTTTATATGTTGAGTTGCTCGCTTAATTGGTTAGATAAACCCCTTTAATAGCAACTAAAATCCATTGATATGTACTTCATATAATCAGTACGTGTGTGGGTTGTTGATTCAGTCGAAATGCCTGAACTATTTTTCTTGCATAATTCGTGGGCAAACACATGAGACTGCCTTCTTATATTTATGTTATTTGATTACATAGTAATAACATATACTTACGATATGTATATGTTGCAAGCGCGCAGGTGGAGAAGAGAAGAATCGCCACGACGTTTTGCGGTTATGTTCTAATAAGACGTCCGCCCGTACTGCTGTTGTACTCAGACGTCCGCGCTTAATTACCGGCCGATTGTTACATAACCGATATATTTATTTCATTACCGGTCGATTATTACATTACCGGTCGATTAAGTACATTACCGGTCAATTTATTACATTAACGGTCGATTATTACATTACTGATTGTACCAATCGACCGGTAATGTAATAATTTACCAGTAATGTAATAAAAACGATGACGATGGTGATGAATAATAAATGGCAATGATGATGATGATGAATAGGAGGAGAAAGAATGATGAAGATAATTGAAGGTTTATCTTAGTGATGATGATTATGAGGAAGATAATTATTACGATGATAAAGACAACTACATCAACTTCATGAGCGTCATCGTCGTCGTCGTCCTCCTCCTCAACATCCTCATGTTCACCCCTATCATGGCTAGCCATGTTGACACCCACTAGACATTTACTGAAGTATGTTTAAAATACGATTCTCATAACGATTCGGCGGCTTGGTTTCTGAGAGGACATTTATATATCGTCTTAGACAGCATGCGGCAATAATAATAATTGATGTGGGCAAACGAGTGGATCGAATCAGGCAGCGTAGCAGGGAAGACGAAAAGGAAGGGATCCTTTAAAAAAGTAAGTGCACAGTGGCATATGAGCTTTGAAATAATGCCATTCGTCAGTTGGTAAACCTGTTCCGTAAGTACACAGTGGCTGTTAAGCAGGATGTACTCATATTTTGGAAACCGGGGAATGTCATGGCAGTAATGCAGGGGTGTCATGCGTTGAAGCAATTCGTGCTAAAAGGAGGTACGTCATTTTAACGAATTTCACACACCAAGTGTCTAAGTCGGTCATGCGTTGTGAAATAAAAAACAAATTGTAGGATAAATGTTCATTGTAGGCGCAAGAACGTTATAATGGTCGTCTATGGGAAAAGTGACTGTGGCCCATGCCCTGCTGGGATTTTTTTTTGTGTGAAACGTGGAGACAACTATACCACCATCAACCAAAACATAATGCTATACTAAATGTTTCTACCTAACTTATTTTATTTTATGACATTTTATTTCAAGCTACTACAGAATGAGTATTTCAAGCTACTACTACCTTTATTATGTTTCATAATTTTTTTTTCTTTTAAATTGAAATATTATGTGTTTAATTTTGTCTATGATAATTATTGTAAGTATGTTTTACTCTCAATCGAGAGAACTCTGGTTTGGCTAAATGCTTCCCAGACAAGTCGCTATAGCTTTGGAATGGTCAGCCGCCTGGGTATGTAGTGAAAAGCGCTATATAAGAACTGACCTTTTATGTGACGCTATACAAAATAAATATTGTTTCACTTTTCTGGGATTTAAAACTTATGCGACGGTCCCTAACAGGCTTTTTTCTAATTTTTTCTCTGTAATCATTATTTTTTTAGACGTTGCTGCTGCTAAGCACATTAGGTCCACTCTGTGATTCATTAACTAGTCACAAATGACAAACGGCAAATGACAGGACTTTGTCAAATAATACACAAGCCAAAACACAATTTGGGGGTCGTCCCAAGAATTGCCAAGAACTAGCACTTACCTCTTCAGAAAAGCAATTATCTATATGTGACATTACCTACATTTCTTAAATTTGCTGAATATGTAGACATATTGATACATATTATCTGTGCAAAATTCGAGAATTATAGGAAGAAAAACAATGGGTACACCAGGCGCACGAAAATGAAAAAAAAACATATCTGATTTCAGCAACCTATGTTTCTCTGTTGCGTTACAGTACCATGTCCAAATTGCTACCATATATTGTCAGGGATATTGGCAATAATCGTTTAATTCAATACGTATCTACTCATTACACGTTACGAAAAACTCCGCTTTAATCTTTAACTTTTTATATGTTTTTGTTTAACTTTAGCAACCAAAATGAGAATGTGGGACAAGTCCTATGACAAAAATTTTGCACAGTTCATATTCCTGTGTTATATAAACAACATAGTAAAATATTAGGATGTTGTTTTGTCTCAAATAGTTTATAGTGAAGCCATCACTGTTCTGCCTAATGACGATGCCTCCAAATTCAGACAAAGATATGTGTTGTCTAAATATTAAAAGGACTACACATAGTGCAAAAGTTGTGGTCAGAGGACTTGTCCTACATTCTCATTTTCTGTTCTGCCTAATGACGATGCCTCCCAATTCAGACAAAGATATGTGTTGTCTAAATATTAAAAGGACTACACATAGTGCAAAAGTTGTGGTCAGAGGACTTGTCCTACATTCTCATTTTCTGTTCTGCCTAATGACGATGCCTCCCAATTCAGACAAAGATATGTGTTGTCTAAATATTAAAAGGACTACACATAGTGCAAAAGTTGTGGTCAGAGGACTTGTCCTACATTCTCATTTTCTGTTCTGCCTAATGACGATGCCTCCCAATTCAGACAAAGATATGTGTTGTCTAAATATTAAAAGGACTACACATAGTGCAAAAGTTGTGGTCAGAGGACATGTCCTACATTCTCATTTTGAGAGCTGCAATTCGTAAAATATATAAAATGTTAAAATTTAAGAATAAATGAAGCTGAACACGTAGCATGAAGATACAGGTGTTCTAAACAAAGGTGTTATTGCCAGTATCCCTGATAATAGAGGGTAGCAATATGAATAGTGTACTGTAAAACAACAATTAAATGCAAGCTGATGAAATCACTTCAGGAAATAATTGTTTTTTAATTTTCGTGCATCCGATTTACCCATTGTCCTTCGTCCTGTCATTCCCGCATATCGCATAGCTAATGTGTACTGACAAATGGGTTGACTTCGTCAAGTCCATGTGTGAGAAGTCCTGGGCTGAGGTTCATGCGGATAGTTTTAGTTTTGAGTGTAGTGGATGTACGAGGATGAAGGAACTTGAGGTGGAGTTAGAACGTTGTGGCAGTGGTGGGAAGGGAGCAGGTGAGTTGTGCCAGTGTTTCTGGTGGGGGGACAGTGGATAAAGTGGGTGAAGACGACGAGAGAGATGCTAGGGAGAGCTCACATCAGCCTGGGAGGAGGTTGAGAACAGGTAAGGTGACAGGTCGTAGGGAGACAGGACGAAAGGAGACAAGAAGGAAAGAAATGGGAGGGAAGATAAATAGAAAGGGGAGTGGGGAGACAGTAGCGAAGGGGTCGGCGGGGGAGGAGACGATAGTTAAGGCGATGGGAGTGAGGGAGACAAGATTTAACAATATTTAACAAGATTTGCCATCCAAGCCAAAGGCCCAGATGGCAAGTGGACAAGGAAGCCATTGGCTTATCGAGAATCCAACAATGTTCATCTACTTATAGCCCGCCCTCCTGAGATATGTGTCAACCTTGTTTTTAAACATATTCACGCTGCTAGCAGTTACACAATGTGTAGACAATTTGTTCCATACATTTATTGTCCTGTGTGAGAACGAGTGCTTCCTGATGTCCAATCTACATTGATCCTTTACTAATTTTACCTCATGTCCTCTAGTTCTGCTATCCTTCTTGAGTGAGAAAAGCATATTTCTATCAATATTTTCATACCCATTCAATATCTTTAAAACTTCAATCTGATCTCTTAACCTCCTTGTCTCTAGAGTTGTTAAACCACATTCTTTCAGGCGTTCTTCATAACTAAGGACGGTGTGTGTGTGTGTGTGTGTGTGTGTGTGTGTGTGTGTGTGTGTGTGTGTGTGTGTGTGTGTGTGTGTGTGTGTGTGTGTGTGTGTGTGTGTGTGTGTGTGTGTGTGTGTGTGTGTGTGTGTGTGTGTGTGTGTGTGTGTGTGTGTGTGTGTGTGTGTGTGTGTGTGTGTGTGTGTGTGTCAAGAGGGAAGGCGACGGGAGCGCAAGTTAGCCAGGAGACGGGAGGGGAAGGTGACAGATTGATTCGTGAGAAAGAGCCTGATAACAGTCTGCCACCAAGTGACAAGGCTGCAAGACAGAATACGATAGAGTGGATCCATCGGAAGAGTTATTGCGATGCATTGATAGAGGGGGTGAGAAAGAAAGCGAGGAAGTTTGTGGGGGACTCAGTAGTTAGGAAGACCGACAGAATCTTAAACAAGGGAGATGACGTTGTAGTTTGCTTGCCTGGGGCCAAAATAGAGGCGATAACTGAGAGGGTAGAAAACATCGTGGGTTCGGGCAAGGGTGGATCTGTTTTAGTACACGTAGGGACAAATAACGTAGAGAGGGAGGGTACAACTGCCATAGTTAGGGAATACAGGAATTTGGTCAGAACACTAAACCAGACGCGGGTTGAACAGGAAACACTGTCAGGGATTCTACCAGTAATAGGAAGGAGGGGTCATAGAGAGCGAAATTGCCGGGGGTGGCAATTAACATGCTAATCGAGAAGCTATGTAGGGAAGAAGAAGTGGGTTTTGTGGATTTGTGGGGAAATTTTGTTGGAAGGGCTGATATGTACACGAATGACCGGCTTCATCTAAGTGGAAAGGGGGCAGCAGTATTTGCGGATGGACTCACAGCAGCAGTAGACAGTGGCATGGGTCGCATAACTTAGAGATGCCTCAAGCAGGACAAGAGGCCACTAGTACAGTTAAACCAATAACAAAATGTTCGAAAAACATGTCTGAAGCAGGTTACAAATGAATGTGTTTAAATGCTAGGAGTATAGTAAATAAGAAAAACGAATTAAACATTATGGTAGAAGATACTGACCCTCACATAATTGGAATTACCGAATCATGGGCCAACACAGACATAACAGATGCTGAATTAGGATTGACAAGATAAGTGATGTTTAGGAGAGATCGAATAGGAAGAAGGGAAGGGGGAGCTATTTTATATGTTAAATAATCTAGAATGAGTATTTCAGCTCAGTTACTACCACAGAAGATATCAGCTCACTTCCAGTTCCATTTATAAATTTGAGGGCAACAAATCAGAACATTTAGTGCAGTTATTTGTAACTCCAGAAATTATAGCAATGAAAATTAAGAAGATGAAAAATAATAAATCACCTGGAGTTTATGGGATACCACCAAAACATCCTAAGGAAACTGTGGAGTAAATTAGTACACCACTTGCAAAATTGTTTATCTTGTCACTAGAAGAAGGAATAGTTCCTTCAGAATGGAAAGGCGCAAACATTACGACACTATTTAAGAAGGGATCGAGGAACAAGCCAGAAAATTACAGACCAGTGAGTTTAACATCAGTTGTATGCAAATTACTCGAAACATTAATTAGAGACCACATGGTGGAATTCCTTGTAAAGCATAATTTAATAAATACATCTCAACATGGGTTCTTAAATGCAAGGTCATGTCTAACCAATCTCTTATGTTTTTTGAAGAAATTACAGTGGGTAGATGACGGGTCACCAGAGGATGCTGTCTGCATAGATTTTCAGAAAGTTTTCGATTAAGTGCCACACCAAAGATTGTTACTTAAACTAAAAGCCCATGGTAAAGGTAATGATGTAATCAACTGGATAGAAAAGTGGCTTACACACAGAAGACAGAGAGTAACAGGAGATGGTGAAATTTCAAACTGGAAATCGGTTTTGAGTGGGGTACCACAGGGATCAGTATTAGGTCCTATACTGTTTTTAATATATATAAATGATTTAGAAGATGACATATCTAGCAAAGTACTCAAATTTGCAGATGACACAAAAGTATTCAGAAAGGTTACAAATGATACAGATAAACAAAGTTTACATGATGATCTAGATAAATTAGTTAAATGGTCAGAAAAATGGCAAATGTTTTTTTAATTTTGGACATGGCAACATGGACGAAGAATATAAAATGGGGTGGTGCTGTACTGGGAAGAACCACACCAGAAAAGGACTTAGGAGTAACATTTAGTGCTGAAATGAAAGTTTCAGAGCAATGTGGGATTGCTGCTTAAAAAGGAAATAAAAGTATAGGGCTAATTAGGAGAACATACGTGTATAAGGAGAAACAGCTAATTGTACCCCTGTACAAAGCAATAGTTAGACTACGTTTGGAATATTGTATTCATGCATGGAGGCCGTATCGTAAAAAGGACATAGACAAGCTAGAAAGAATACAACGAAGAGCAACTAAAATGATTACAGAATTGAAGGACGTTAGTTACGCTTTTTACAATGTGGTTTGACAACACTAGAGACCAGGAGACTAAGAGGAGACCAAATAGAAGTGTTTAAAATAGTGAACGGTTACGAGGATGTTAATAGGAATATGTTCTTCAAACTTAAAGAAGGCAGTAGAACCAGAGGACACAAAGCAGCATTAGTTAAGGAAGAGTGTAGGTTGGACATGAGAAAGTACTATTTCTCGCAGAGGGTGATAAACGAACAAACTGCCAAATGATTGTGTTAATGCTAATAGTGTGAATATGTTTAAAAATAGAATGAACATGCATTTGATAATGGTGGGCTACGTATAGATGAGAAAATTATTGGACCCTCGATAAGCTAATGGGTTCCTTGTCCACTTGCCATCTGGAACTTGTTGTGTGGAATGGCAATCTTGTTAAATCTTGTTAAATTACATGTTTACAAAGTCAGCAAATTTACGAAATGTAGTTTGTAAATTTATCAAATTAGATTCACCCGAAAACAGGTCAAAATAACGTATACAAACACATACACAACTTACCTGTATAGCTATAAATGTTTTGTTCTTTTGTAGAAGTGCTCAAGAATAGCCAATTGGCCATAGGTTAAAATGTAAGTAAATTCGTACATATAAACTTTTTGACCATTGGTTAATTTCACATGGAATGACGCATATGTATATTGCAATATTGAACACTAATACATTTCAAAGACAAGCATTTTGTTAATTGTATTTAATTGACGATAATATAACGCACCTCACAATTTGTTGTAAGTACGCTAATGTGCATAGTTTTTTACTATTTTACTCGAATTATATCTTTGAAATTATAGATATTACAAATTATGCTTCCATTTTCAAGAGGTGCAGTGAGACGGAACTCCTGCACTCCGTTAATACCAACAGTATATGTTGTGATTGTTATGGAAGTGGTGTGTTGGTGGTGTTTTTTACATGTAAAATGCTATGTTTATCTACACTGGAACCTGTCGAGCTTTAATTTTTTTTCCATAGCATAGTTGACATATGCAAGTGTAGATACTTACATTGAATACAAAAATATGGGGACTTAATGAGTTTAATCCTGTTAAATATATGTGAAATAATAATGAAACAGTGCTTAGTAATTATTAAGCCATAATTATTTATGTTAGTTTGTGTTGTATTTATGTGTTCAATACAATTGCAATGTTAAACAGGAGATGTGTATGTCTACGCAGTTACACGCACACATATATTATACACACATAGGTAGGCCTACAACTTTCAAGTATACGATAGCTAAGGTTGGATTTCAGTATACAACAGTACATTTAAATACAGCATGTAATAATATTATAATTAGGGTTATGTCAACACAATACTATGATTGTTTTCATGATAACAGAAGTGGCATTATGTGACTACATTCTCGAAATAGATAACGATGTGTCACAAGTTGTGTTTAGCTCAACAAATAGTAATTTACATTAATTGTTTAAAGCTCTTCCTATTATTGCATATTTTAATTTTGTATTATGTAACATTAATTATTAATATTGTTATGTATGTAATGAACAATACTACGTAGTATTGTTGTACGGTCAACTATGCTCAAATGAAAACTGATTGTAATGTTACATTGTGAAACATATTTGATATAAAATGAATAATTGTATTATAAATATGTAGTCATGGCCTTTCGTGAAGGTTGAGAACACACTGGAATAAGGTTTGGGTAATGTTGATGCAACGTTGGCGGATGGCTTTGGACAATTATGGCTAATGTTTGGAACACCGTTAGGACAACGTTAGCTGATGGTTGGGACAACGTTGGCTAATGGCTGCAGGAACGACCAATTTCGGCTGATGTTTGGGTCAACGTTGGTTAATGGTTGGAGTAACGTCGGCACTACGTATGCTGTTGACGTTAGCCCAATGCAATGTTCTGTGTTGGTGCAACGGCTAACGTCCGACGAGCATAGTAACAATATGTGCTGCTGCTGCGCCAACGGTTGGCACATGGCTGGCTGACTGTCGAAGTACTAGCTGGGTAGCCGTAGCCACACTGATCAATTGTCTTGATTTAAATGTTTTTGTGTTATCTGAAAGGTAGGCCTACACATTTAAGTCGTCCGCCACGTAATTTAAGTTGGTATGCGAATCTGCAAGTAATACCAAACTTATATTTATGGGGATCGGTGCAAATCCCAGTTACTCCACCTGCCACGCATTAAGCCCCTCATTTTGTTTGTCAGAGCCAATAGATGTCACTGCACAAAGCTTCTTAGTCTTGAATGCAAACAAAATCTACATTCTTAACCCAGTAAAAGAAGTTGCATACTATTAATAATTGTTACTATTTGCTGCTTTCTAGCATCCAGTGGAAGGTAAAAATCGAGATTTGGTCGCGAAATTTATTTTTTGCTGACTTTGTTGTGCATAAAACAGCGATACGACAAACTATCCACAGATTATACCTTTGCAACCATTTATATATATATATATATATATATATATATATATATATATATATATATATATATATATATATATATATATATATATATATATATATATATATATATATATATATATATATATATATACATATCACCTGCATGCACACAATGTGATATAGTTTGATCATACCATCTGTACAAAAAATTACATGGCATCATAGATAACGTAACCCTGAAATTAAACGAATCTGCTAGATTCAGCTCTGTCCACTATTTTTTGATAGGTGAGGATTCATCTTAGCCGCTACAAGATATATTTCAGAGGGAGAAGCCTCTGTCAAAAAGGTAAGCTCTTTGGATAATGACCTATGTATGTGCAATTGCCAAAGTTTTGTGTCATAAAAGTGGATATAAAAATAATAATAAATTGACTTCTTTGGCGCCAATATCCTCGGAAAATCCGAGCTAAGTGGAACATGAATAAATGTTCTTCCATGACAACTCTAGCTGTTGGAGACGTATTTTGAAAGCGTCTACTCTCCCAAACAACTCAAATCACACGTGCAATCAATCACATTGTATACCCACGCAGCCACAAAAAAAAACTGTAACATTCGCTACCGCCGCCTTCTCCTTATGGGGGAAAGGTTAGTAATTTCAAAACCCCGGGTCACATTTCATTCATAAGTAGATGCAGATTGATCGCTCTGTCAGCTTCGATGTATTTAGTCCAGCAGAATTATGTCAGAAAAGCCCAACATGGAAATCAATATTAGAAAGCAAGTTTTTTCACGTTATTTGCAAAATACCACATCGAACAACATGTCAAAATTCACATAGTTTTTCCTGTGTGAGTTTGTCACAATGAGTCTACATGCGTGGGAACTATACTACAGTTCAGTTTCAAGTGTATGCCATTGAAACTGAGAGATTTCTTAACAACAACTAGGGGTTTACCAAATTAAATAAAGATATGCAGAATCTACACATCAAATGTAAGTAGTGGCAGCGGTAAATGGTTAGTAGCGCCTCTAGTGGGGAGTTTGAACGTACATTTGATGTGCAGTTTCTGCATATTTTTATTCCATTTGGTAAAACTTAAATGTCGTCAAGAAGTCTCTCAATTTTAATTCCGTACAACTGTGGATAGTGCCTGTATTGAAAATATGTTTAGAATCACAACAACGTTCACTGGTGTTTGAAACTATGTTGTGTTACATAATTGCCTGTTGCATTGACGTAGTTGTAAGTCGTATACAACAATGACGTTGCCCAGGCAACCATTTCATTCAAGATAGGGCAGTGGCGATACGCTGGGTGGCGCCACTGTTAGGGGGTGTGCAGGATTGTATCACCAATTTGCCGCAAGACAGCGCCTGTGTCGATATCACGGATACCGATGACAACCACGAGATGCAGACACGCTCATCTCCTTCAGTGGTACGATCGGCTATGCATCCAGCCACAACAGCTGAAACTAATATCGTGGACGTCAAAAGGCTCGGTTGCTGGGATTAGCGAAGCAGAACCAACGTTCGTTATGCTTCCATCCACAACTGCTGAAAATATTGAGGCCGAATCAACGACTATTACAGTGAACACCAACATAGCTTGAACAATGGCTACCTGTACTGGCATTCAACATCTGTCTTGCAATAACTGTCTCGTTCATCTCATTGCCCTGCCAGCACTGTTTGGATAACATGTACTCAAGCAGTGGTAGAATCTCCAAAGCAGCTTATTCGTGGGAATGGTTGTAATGAGTGAGTCTATTGTAGAAACTCTGCACAAGCACACTAACAATCAGTTTGCAGTAGCAGTGGCGACTCGGACACTGGCAACACACCTAGATTCGTGGACAGACACGACTTCTCGAGCTATTACTGCGTGAATGTCTTCACGGGACTAGCCAAGCTGTATCACACAACATACTTTCTTCACTTCACCAATGCGTTCAATAAACGTCGATGAAAGTGACTTCTGACTTTGTGTACGGACTATTTGTCGCATGCAGCCAAGTGCCGTTTCCATTTGCTAAGCATACATACTCCATTGGCCCAACTCACCTTATTTGGGGTTTCGTAACCACGAACGGCAAAGAGTTTCTAAACCGTGCTGACATGCCGAATATCGAGACCATGTTTTTTTAATCAACGACTAATCTGGACTGGCCACGTTATTCAAATTGTAGAAAATCGATTGCCAAAACTTCTTCTATTGTGAGCTAAGGCAGGCTAAGCGAAACGTTGGGCGACAACGTTTATCTTATAATATATATATATACTGCCCGAAACTACACACTGACGCTGCCGGTACCGACAAGAAACAGTGGGAGGTGATGATACACGACCGGACTAAGGGGCAGTTAGACAAGGAGCTTCTATTGCGATAAATTGCTCGGGAGACCCAAGCTCAGCAGCGCACCAAAACAAAATTGCCTTTGTTGATGTGATTGTTTCCTTTTAATATGTGCTCCCCACTGTGTGTGTGTGTGTGTGTGTGTGTGTGTGTGTGTGTGTGTGTGTGCGCGCGTGTGTGTGTGTCTGTGTGTGGTGCGTGTGCGTGTGCGTGTGCGTGTGCGTGTGTGCGTACTTCTTGCAACTTAAATCCCATAAAAGAGTACTCACAACCCTACAATTCCACAAGTTCCCATGTCATGGATGTGAAGGGGCAGTAGTCCCGTAAGGGCAATTGATATAATATGTAATGTAATTATATGTAATTAGTTGTTACTTTTAGTGTTAAACTGTCAATACATCGGAACATTGACATGGTAGGGGCAATACAATGTGGAATTAGTTAACTGCACGGTGTTTAACATAACTATAAGTGTTTGTTGTATTTAATTGTAATAATTAATATTATATGTTGTATTTAATTGTAATTATAAATTCCCGTATGTGAGCCCAGTATATTATGTTGATATTTATTATATGAATGCATTTTTTTAAATTACATTTGTGCACCAGCCTAACGCCCCTTAGACAATTGGAACGCAGACACACAATGCTACCATCTGTCGGAATTAGATAAAACTAAACGCTGTTGGCGATTGTGCAGCCACGCATGTCGGCCAAATTTTGGTTTAGGTTCGTACGAAGCATATATAAAGTTGAAGTTTTCCCGTATTTGGGGCGGGAATTTTTTAACTGTCTCTAGCCCTCACTCCTATATCTTCCAAGTTCTCAAAATGCCAAACTTTACCAACAATTTCGATGTATGTGATCCTCGCTTTTCACCATCACCACCATTACTTAAACGATTTCACTGGCTTCTTGTTTATTATCTAATTAATTTTAAGCTGTCCACTTTTACACATCGTGCTCTATCTACACAGCAATAACCCTACTTGGCTAGTCTCGTGCATCTTTCAAATATCCCTATGCAACTGAAATCATCAATTTCACAATAACATATTGTGCCTAAAACAGTTTAACTTGGGCAAACGTGTTTTCTCTGTCGCTGCGCCTAGGGTCTGGAATGAACTCCCCATCACTTTGAAAACATATTAAACTATAGCTATTTAAAAAAAAACTTGAATACACCACAGGTGAGGATAGTTGAAAGCATATATGAAGAGACAAAGGTAGAGTAATGTGCGGAACGGGAATATGACAGGAATTCAGGGTTAACGTCGGCCTGAGACAGGGGTTGTCTTAAGCCAACTGTTCTTCATAGCCGTAGTGGAAGTTTTCAGCAGGAATTATGTTATCTTAATGCATATTGCTTGATAGCAAAGACACTCACGACCTTAAATGGTGGGGTATGTTTGGTCATTGAACTAGTAACTGCCCAGCATTTTCTAAAAGTGTACAATACTGTCTTGCTAAATCCGCAGGAAAAAAATTTAGTCGAAAAAACATAGTCCAGCCCAAAAATCATATATGTCGACCGGACTATTAGGAATGTGTATTAACGTAACCTGTTGCAGTAAATGCGAGTTAAAATAATGTTTTGTTATTTTTCCAAACATTTTATGATGGTGATTATTGTCAGCTGGTGTATAAACTATTAAAACATGTCACCAGAATATAGAGTCTGTACACTTACAAATGATATAACTATGCACAGAGAAGAGGATTACTTACGGGCATTAATGAACATTTTTTTTAAAACAGCTTAATTGTCGAAACGAGGCTAGTTGAGCCATCCAAGGCTCAAGGGGGAGTTAGTTGAGCGGCGGTAAAAGAACGAAGACGAGGCTACATTAACCCCTAGTACTTCTCGCGATGTAAAGACGGTTGTCAACAAACCGGGTTAGGCAAAATACTACTGGAAATTCTCCTAATTCCCCTAACAGGTACTCCACCTAGCGGTTATCACATACACACATCAAGGTTTCGCCGTGGTATGGTCTGTCACACAGAACTGAGAAAATCGAAGCGCCACTGGATATCCTATATGTATGACATGTAGCCCACTCGCGTCATTATTAGCAATTGGACCGCACGCAAGAGCCATCTGCCGGGTGGTAGTAGCAACTATAGGCGCAACCGTACTTCTTGTAACAGTCTCCTCCTTTACGACCGAATTCGTTAGCCGCCATATCTTCGTCGCCATCTTGATTAGTTGTTCCGTACTGGGAGCGTTCGCGACATTTACTGTAAATAAATATAATTTGTGTTATTTATTTATTGAAGAGTCAGTTCATATTAACCGACGCATGTGTTTTGTCTATTGATGATATAAAAAAAATATGGTATAAGAAAAATGTGATCGCTTTCTCAATGAAAGTACAAAACAAATGTAATTAGGTCGTACATGATAACATAATATTGTCGCATCTCATATATTGTGATGATTATCTATATGACACAGGTGCTACCTAGTGGTGAGAGTAATTAGTAATTATTCAATATATATATATATATATATATATATATATATATATATATATATATATATATATATATATATATATATATATATATATATATATATATATATATATATATATATATATATATATATATATATGTGTATGTATGTATGTATGTATGTATGTATGTATGTATGTATGTATGTATGTATGTATGTATGTATGTATGTATGTATGTATGTATGTTTGTATGTATGTATGTATGTACTAGGTATTAGTGCCATGCACGGACCGGACTAAAGTTTGCGAGCCGGGCTGAGCATGTGCCTACATTTTGCGGGCCCGGGCCGGGCCTGGGCTGAACAAATATTAAACACATCGGGCTTGGGCCGGGCCTGGGCCTATTGTGAGCGGGCCAGGTCGGATCTGGGCTGGGCCTGGACCTAATAAACATATTAATATATAAACCCAGATTATTAATGTTTAGTTTAGACATATTTGCAGAGGCAATCAAGCCATAATTAATCATCAACTCATCACCCTTTGACCCTAACAGTGGACATTCTATTTTCTAAGTCTTCCGTCCAAATCTTGCCTGCCTGAATGACCTGCCCACTGGCCACTGCCCAGTGCACACCCTAATTGGTAGTTGGTATTTTTCCATTGTGTCAACTAGTGGCTACTGTTTAGTGTCTATAATTTCTCCAGTATTGATTCATTCACAGTTGTACTAGTTCACACATGTCTGAACTTGATCTGTCTCAGGCTAGTGACTGCAGGCCTGCTGGGAATGTCACTGGGTGTCAGTGCCAGTGAGTGACATTTAAGACTTAATAGTAATGACAATAAAAGTTGATTACTTTTCTTCAGGAGATTGGTCCGTTTGAAGCAGTTGGTTGTGCTGGATTTCTAGAACTCGTCCAGCACACTATGGACAATAGACATCAGACTAGTATATATTATACAATGTATATTATTTGTTTAATGTTATTTAACAACACAATACGTATGTATTGCAGTTTATTTGTGTATTGTTTTTATTATAAGATAATAGGTTTATATTTTCTAAATTTAGTGGGCCGCGGGCTTGCAGGCCACGGGCTTACCCGTTTTTGGCCCGAAGGTATGGGCCGTACCTGGGCCTCAAACGCGCGGGCCGGCCTGGGCCAAACATTAATGGTCTGGGCCGGGCCTGGGCCTAAATTCTAGTTTGCTGGCCTGTGCCGGGCTGGGCTTGAAAACAATTTTCGGGCCTGGTCAGGGCCTGTATTCTAACTGCTAATTGCGGGCCGGGCTTGGGCTCAACTTATAGGCCCGTGCAGGGTAATAGTATGTATGTACGTATGTACATACATAAATATGTACATACATAATTATATAATATAGCCCACTTCCGAGTATTCATATTCACATTGTTTATTGCAAGTAACTATGTATTCAGCTGAATAAAATCAAATCAGCAAGCGATCAAAGCGAAAGGATCTCGCCTTTCGCAAGGTGTGTGTTTAGCACCAGTGCATTCGCACAAAATACCAACATTTGGCTATTTGATGTCAACCACTTGACGGGACAGCACATAAGTCGAAAAGTGCTGCCCCCTCTAGCGGCGATTTTGTGCATTATTACACACGCGTTCAACTAGTGGCGCCATATAGTGAATGTAATGTAAGTAATGATTTCACCACTGCCGTAATTTATATTTGATGTGCAGATTCTGCACATCGTCATTTCATTTGGTAAACTCCTAATGTTTGTCAATAAATCTATCAACTTTAGTTGCAAACAACTATGTATAGTGTTGCATATGTTGTATTAGAAGAAAATTACGTTATTTTTTGTTTCAAACTATGTTAGCATACTAAAGTTCACAGTTGTAATGTCGTAACAAATTGAGTAAAAATAATTCTTACTCTATCCGGTAACAATGTCAAGTATGGCTCAAATTCGAATACTTCTTTATATATTGTATTGGAAATACATTTATCATTGTGAAATACATTTGATGACCACGTTTGAATATATTCGTCATAACGTCTGATTTTAAGACAATCATTTAGCCATTTGAACAATCGTGATACTTGTTATTTACGTCATGACGTGGCCATTGCGTACGAAATGGCGCACGCTAATACGCCAGAAACCGTAAATTGATTAAAAAAACGCTTCCGACGTTGCAACATTGTGAATGATGGCAGGGAAAGTATCTTACCGGTCAGAAATAAAATTATATTTTATAATTATATTTTATTACATATACGTGTTATATTACTAGACACGCTTTTAGGAAATAATTTGATCAACTTTACAGCGCTCACCAATCCCATGGCGAGTGGCCATTTTCCCGGAACACAAAAATGTCGGGTCCTTTTGGAAGTCAAACAAAAACAGTTCCTTGGGTGTTCGTCTTCCATTTTGGTTCACATATACACCCGCATTAGTGTGACAGGCGCGCTTGTTAAAATATCGGTTACACATTTTCTGTTATGAATGTTCTTTAACAAAATTTCAACCAATGTAAACTTGGCTTATAAGTGATTGTATTATGTTGATTTATCACCACCGTTGTCGTTTGAAACATCATGATTATCAACTTTGTCAAGGTTTCAGAAGCAGTATTCATCGTCATCCAGAAACAATTCTGACGTTAGCAAATCCATCTCATATTGGTTCGCAAATGCCTATATTCCAACCATTTACTGTCATAGGTGTCAACATGGTATCATGGAAAACGGACTCACACGTGTTATTCTTACGTGTCGCCGTTTTGATTTTCCGTTTTCATACCCAGTGAACACAAGCCCGAGAAGAAAAAATAGATCACTTGAGACCAGATAAATAACACATATCTAGAACAGCCCAAGGTGCGATTTTACCGTAAATAATGTGTTGTTTTTGAGAAAAAATGCGGGATATTTGTTCTAAAAAGCGGGACCCAGGGATATATAAATAATCCAAGCCTAAAACGGTAATGTTGACAAGTATGCCATGTTTGTTTTGCGTATTTACTATTACGCACGCATGCACGTATGCACACGCACATGTACATGTACACGCCCACGCACACGCACACGCACAGACACACACACACACACACACACACACACACACACACACACACACACATTCGGACAGACCTGACAGCGATCGCAACTTCTGTTTGCCGGTCGCTTTTTCCGCACGAAGCGGCGATGTTGCGGTTGGCCACGCAGTGGAAATACTTGTCACAGTTGGCACATCCCGACATGTACATCTTGGCGTACTGGGTGAACGAATGGAATGCAGTGCAATACACGTCTTTGTCCACCAAGGACCATACACCGAGCTCTGACGTTACGCATCTGAAGAACTGCGACCACCTGGTGTTCTTTGCCACGCTCATGGCGCACAAAACCAATACCACCGAGGAGATGCATAATGCCTTCATCATCGACTCTGTAACAAGAACAGGGACATGTATAGACCGTTCATTTATTCATATGTACATGAAAAAATACATGTGCGTACTAATCAAACAGTAACATACGTACACATATTACGCACGCATGCACATTTTATTTAAATTATGCAACATGTATACACGTATGTATGTATGTATGTATGCATGTATTTATATATATATATATATATATATATATATATATATATATATATATATATATATATATATATATATATATATATATATATATATATATATATATATATATATATATATATATATATATATATATATATATATATATATCCAAATTTTTTATAGGTGATATATATATATATATATATATATATATATATATATATATATATATATATATATATATATATATATATATATATATATATTTCCCCTATTAAAACAAATTTCCCGGTATCATATGAGCCACCCCATTATTTGAAAAGTATTTCATGTGTTTTTATAACATGTATATCGCAGAGGTAATTGTGTTGTGTATGCCTAGCGACGTGTGTTGCGTGTGTGAATGTGTGTGCCTGAAATGTTTGCATGTTTGGTTGTGTGCAAGCAAAGGAAAACGTTCGATATATATGATTCTTATATCAAATGTAAAAAAAGTACGTTCTTATATTGCGCTGTACACACCCTCGTGCAGACCTTTTCGTTCGAACGCCCTTTTGGGAAGCATTCAGCAATGTTTCAATGTGCGAATATTATTCGTTCATATATCTACCTCTGTCTATTGCCAGGTATTCATTTAAACAGCTGAATGGCAACACGGGGTGAATGAAATTTCAAAAACTTGAAAACGGCAACAAGGAGATTCGCACCCGAGATCTCAGGACTGAGAGTCCGACGTTCGACCCCTGCACCACAACGACCCAGGGCGCGTTACACATTACCCTGGCAGACCTGTTTAACAAACACCATTCCAACTTCAATTGAAGCACCCAGCCACCCTGTGATTGCTGCCCGAAAGCTGTTCGTTCTGATACTTCCATCCCTGGAATATCATCGGTGTATATTGCCCTGAACCGATGCAATTATGACTGAACGAAATTGTCTTAGAATCCAAAGGCAGGAGGCGGAATCGAACACCAGTGTTCTACCGTTGAGGGCCACAGCGTACTCCCGACTGTTGAGTTCAAAAGTCAATGCAATCCAATTCGTCTTAGAAGTCGCGTTTATCTGTCATTCCTATGTAATGCATTATGCATATTCTCTATATTCGTACTTACAATATATATAGGCACTGCGCCAAAAACAACTTGATTCTGCACTACTATGTATTAACTAATTTGGTATGGATTTATCGTGCGATTGGAACCCTGGTTCTCATATCAAACGAGTAATAAAAATACAAACATACCTTCCGACAAAGCGAAATTTGATCAGTTCTCATAAAAAAGTATATTCACTTTATTTACCTAAAAATAAATGGTGAACGACCTCCTTTCAATCAGCTGAGTTCCAACCGTGTGAATGTCCCAATGGTTTAAATATCAATAACGCTCGTGTCGGGCGTCATGCAGTCAGCAGTCTTGGGTTATGTTAAGTAGGTAATCCTGATTGTGTTTACACACTCTCAACGGTCGAACTTGTATTGTCCTATGACCGCGAACTGGTCCACCGAATCCCTACAGAATGACGTTAAACGTTTAGATTTATTCTAAGTGCTTCCTGATTTAGACGCACTTAGTCTTATTATTAACCATAGATTACTGTCCCCAGTACCGAGTTGTTGTTGTTAATTGCATAACTAATAAGTAAGAATTCATATTCACAGAGGACGATAAATGAATGGAACAAACTGTCAAATGATTGTTTGAATGCTAGCAGTGTGAATATGTTTAAACAAAAAGCCCAACCATTTTAAAATCACGGTTTTACCGCATAGAATGAATAATTTATATATCAGTAACCATTTTTGACAGCCTGTCACATTACCTCCTCATTCTACCATTAACAAGGCGGTAATTAAGATCACAGCTTGAGATGCGCCGCACTCGGTAAGCCATTCGGTAAGCTTCGGGTGTTTCCGGTCGCGTGACGTAGTAGCGGGAACTCGGCGTAGACAGCCGCACTGTAAACATTGTTGAGCGCACTGATGGTTGCGTCAAAATAAACCTAGAATCTGTGTTGAGAGTGGATATTCCAATCAGACATCGGAGACAGTAAGCCTACATAAATTTACTATAGGGTTCAGCCTACTGTTATGTTTCCCATTGGTGACCATGTTAACGTTTTGCACGATTATAAGAAAACGTGACATCAAAAATTCTGAAACTTCTTTCCTGTCGTTGTCATCATCTCATTGACATGCTGGTCGAGTTTTGTCAAAATCACATATTTCTAACTCTTTTAAAACGGCTGAATGTACCATACCCGTCAATATTTACCAATTTCTGCATAAATTACTACGCACACGTGCATTGTGTCGAAAAAATTGTCAAAAATCCTTCTGCCTATTTAAATCATCTAAAAATCCACGGTTACACTGCTAACATGTTCTACCAGCAAACTTGCCAATGTGTCTGCTCAAATGCAGTTATGTCAGATGATGTTTTTTTTTTAAATTATACATATGTAAAATTACTGTGCCCTACATTCGTAACACACCAGAAAGTTTAACTGAGGCATGATCCCAAAAAGGTTAGCAAAAAGTGTGCGCTTTGGAATCGTTTAGTTCGCGTAAAACGAACTGACTGGACCGGGCCGTCGGCGCTCTCGGTAATGTGTTGCGCCCACTTTCTTCAAAGTGATTTTGTTCGCTGTATTCAACATCAGTTAGGGTTTAGCAAAAATATTTTACTGAATAACGAGGCGGTGCCATCAGTCGATGCCAGCACTCAGAGGAAGGTTGCCACAGACGCAAGTAGAACCGCGATTGTTGTCACTTCTAGCGGTGACGAACCGAAGCCAAAGAGGCGAAAAGGAAAACGAAGTGCTGCCCTGGTGAAACTGTCAGCCCACCGGGTAAGCTTAAAAGTTACAATTATGTGTTATTTTCCAGTGAGCACACCTACCTAAGATTCTATTATCGGTTACCCTATTATGTATTTATCAAATTATTATTCATGTTGCTATGTCTATGACACGACAGTTATAGCCATACTCATACATACCTAGTCCTACGCCTAAGCCCTAACCTAGCCTGTCAATGTCAGTACACAGTAGGTCAAGTAGACCATTAGCCTGGTCCAGCAAATGTTTACCAATTAGATGCTGGAATGTGGCTGTAAGATGTCTGCCTAAATAAGTATGTGCAGTCACCCACTAAGCTTGTCTGGCTGGTGTTCATTTCATCATTTTGGTAGATTGCGGTTGCATTTCAGAATCCTTATTGTGCGCATATGTTCAACATAAAATGTACAATCCCAATGTTGTAATTTTTTAAACACATTTAAACACTCGCATTGTTACGTTGTCCAGAGACTTGAAGACGAAAAAGCTGCACACCACCACTAGTACAATAACCAGTCTCGAGTCAACAGGTAGAGGCGAAGAGAGTAAGCCTGAGGAGGAATCGCCAAATGTTGGAACTTTATCTAAAGTACATATTACACAGGCACGTATGTTAAATGCTAGTTAAGAATTGTTTTTGTTTTGCAGTGTTTGGGCACGACATGATTTCTGCTGTGCTGAGGTGAATTGCAAAAAAACAAGGCAGCCCTCGCAGATTCCTTACGCGGTCATGAGGTGCTACCACCATTGTCTGCAGCGATGAAGGATGTGGACAGAGCTGCTGCGTCGTAGATATACTAGATATGCTCCAGATGTAGGTGCTAGTATCAGTATCTCTTAACTTTGTACGCTCTGCTTTGTAGTGATGGGTGTCTTGTTAATATTCCTACACACTGACATGATTTATATGGGCTTTTCTAGTTGCTCAATGTATCGCATTAGACGTCACCTCGATACATAACTGGTCACTTGGTGTGGTGCTCTCATGATATTGCTTCGTGCATGTCTAAAATGAATAGCTTGTTTTTTGGCTAAACTTTGTAGTATAATTTTTGTAGTGTTGAAAAGCAGTAACCTTACAAATATCATTGGTCGCTGGGTGTAGCGCTGTCTTGAAATATTGCTTCTTGCATAGTTTAATATGTTGTTTTATATTCAGTACCTTCATAAAAAAAGACATGTAAATTAAATAATGGCTTACGTGTATTAATTCCAATTCTATGTTGAAATATTTATATCTCCAGTAAATAGCTTTGCTGGCTATAACTATATGACTAGCATAGGTTGTGTTACGTTACTTTTGTTTTCACTTGGTATCTTTATAAAGAAGCTAGTTGAAGACAAGTAAACACTGTTGTATTTCTAAATACAAATATGGCAAAACTGGAAAGGTTTTCATGCGTGCATACTTTCAACATTACAGCCTATCCCTGTATCCAACAAGTTGTTGGCCAGGGGCAAGTGGAAATGTGTCCAGAAGCTTGTGTACTGTACATGCTGGCAGAATCACTCTGATGTCCTTGCCGAGCCATCCCCAGCGCCACCTAGCCAGCTGTATGTGACCCACATAAAGAAACTGTCTGAAAACAAAACCAATACACACACAGAAAATACAAAGGCAATGGCATTTAGAAAAATACTTAATAAAATGTCCAGTGTACTATGAGTGTTGACAAAAATATATCAGGGTTTTCCTTCTTAAAAAGAGTTTAGTATACTTGTGGTATACTTATATGTGCCTTTACTATTTTTCATAACCTCTTCACATGTTTTGATAAATGTATTCACTGACACTGGCGGATAAAAGCAGAAATGTCAACAAAAAAGCATTACAATAACTAACTAACAAGTGCATCTTGCCATTAATGACTATGCAGTGTATATTCCAAAGGTATTACTCTGAATAACTTACACAGAGTGAATGCATGCCAACGGTTATAAACAAATGTAGAGCTCTGCGAGTTTGGCATAATCAGGAAGGATATACATAAACAATACCGACAATACTGCATTGCTATGGAATTGAGCGATGCACGAAGTTAAGACAATTACATGTGCCGTTCGTTATTCATTACGACTAACATACTTAATTTTCATTCGTGTGCCTAATCAGTTCCATTACCCATGAATCCCCTGTGTATTTTGTTAATAACGGGGGCGTGCAACCCTTTCTAAGTTTGTGTGCAAAAAATCCAACTACTATGTAGGTTGAAATGGGCATTTCGTCCAATTTATTGTGATGCGTGAATTCCGACGTAATTGCCACTGTGCACACCGCATTAAATGTAAGATGCCTGTAGCATAGTAATAGGGTGCACAGTCAGTACCAGCTGTACTACTTAAACAATTACTACACACAAAAGCGGGGTGTAAGTAGTCCCCCCAGGCCCAATCTGCTTGCCGGTAATTTACATTATGCTAGTGGAATTATTTATATTTATATCAATCAGTGTTGTCCAGTCCTTTGGGGACGAGTACAAGTCAACAGAAATGTTACTACTCCTGTCACTGCTGTTGTCGTCATTACAACTTTCTGAATCAACGCTGGTGTCATCAAATTTTGTGTCCGCCATTTCGCTTCGTTATCTGCGATCCCGCTGTAACGAAAATGTTCCCGCTGCTACGTCACGGGTTAAAGGTTACCCGAGGAACATTCTCGCTGCGGGTAAAGTCCACTGCTGTGATGAGTTACAAATTAATCGGTTTTCTCTGTTGATTATTCAGGTTTGGTTGTAGAGTTATCAGCTATAGTTTAGTACTGCTATTAATGGTAATTTCTCGAAAAAATGTCGTGAGGTTGGGCTTTTATTTTAAGAATAAACTTGACAGATGTCTGATAAGGACAGGCTACACACAAATGTTGCATTCTCGACTTGTCCACTTGTCAGCTTTTGGTTGTAGACTTTGATTGCAATCTTGTAAAATCTTGGCAAGTCTGGTTAAATGTGGCTACATTTGATTAACTTGTTTCGATTATATACATGCCAAACATGGATATGGTAGACGATGTTTAAACACATATATATGGTACACACACACGCACGCACGCACGCACGCACGCACGCACGCACACACACACACACACATATAATCGATACGTTACACTAACATGATGTGCGGTATGTCATTTCCATTACAAACGAATAAATCAGTTCCACGTCGTTCGCATTGACTATACTAATCCTTGAAGATTGTATATTCTGTCGAGATAATGATAATGCTGATTATTATAGGTAAGGCAGGACCATACGTTCAACACTAGTACGTCAACGCCAACGACATAGCGGTACTCCATGGACATACCGCATATCATGTTAGTGTAACGTATCGATTTAGAATTAACACGCGGAAAATGGAATGCAATTATTTATTGCCTCAGCGAAGTAGTGCTTCAGAAATAGTGATCCAATCACCACAGGGAACACTTCCTTCGTTATTTGCGTGACCGCGTCTGTAGGTGAGATCATTTGCATTTATTTTACCAAAACATGCCAACTGTGAAATCGATGAATACAAATCAGATAATTATAGTTATTAATTTGCATATACGTTGGTCAGGGAGACTATCACTAAGACCACTGTCTGGACAATATCGTAAGTTCACCTTTGCAAGAATGAGAGAGGGCATGGAAAGAAGTAGATATGAATAGGGATATAAAATGATCGTGTGAGTACGAATATTTGATAAATTTATAGGCACGTACATTATTGCATAAACATGTTGTGTCGTACACTGGATCATACTGAGTTGTTTATTGGGGTATATCCGTATATCTACATACAGGACACTCGAACTTGGATATGCATTATATTATGGGATATACAGTTCTAGGTACTACTGTAAAATAAAGGGACCTATGAAGTTTCAGAACAGTGTGCTATTGCAGCTTCAAATGGTATCCAAATTATTGGATTGACTAGGAGAAACATAACATACAAGTAAAAAAGGTAATCATACCTCTGTATAAAGCAATAGATAGACCTCATTTAGAATACTATATACAAGCGTAGAGACCATATCGAAAGAAGGATAATATTTACGCTTGAGTGCATACAGAAGAGAGCAACTACAATTATTCCAGAATACAGAGACCATAGTTATGAAGAAAGCATGAAAGAACGTTTTTAATAACTCTGGAATCAAGGAGTTTAAGAAGAGATCAGATTGAAACAGTTGATAGAAATATGTTTTTCTTACTCAAGAAATATAGTAGAACTTAAGAACATGAGGTAAATTAGTAAGGGATCAGTGTAGATTTGATATCAGGAAGTACTCATTCTCACAGAGGAAAATAAATGAATGGTACACATTGTCTACGGATTTTGTAACAGTGAATAGCGTGAATATGTTTGAAAACAATGTTGACACATATCTCCAGAGGGCGATGTAGATGAACAGGGTTCAGCTCTGGTTAAGCCAATGGCTTCCTTGTCCACTTGCCATCTGGGCCTTTGGCTGGTAACAGTGCGGACACCTTCATCCTGAAGAAATATTGTCTTCGGAAATCAAAATAACTTACTTGAGCGGGGGATGAGTGTTTGCTGCATGATATATAGTATGTTAAGTATACCAAGTGCTGCCACCTGCCGTATAATTAGTAGCTATATATCCGCAGATTTCCACCAGTTTCATATAATCGTGTCGGTAACACGGAGGATACCGGATTGAGGCACATGGGTGTAAATGTTCGTATGTTGTGTTTTCGGGTTATGTATATTAATTTGTGCAGTAAATATGTGCTCATGAACATGTCTGTTGTAGCTATGCTACCTGGGTGTTAATAAATATGAACACTCTTCGGGCGAAAACCGTAACATTAGACCACAGGATTACACCTGGGATAAGGCTAATTTTGGTGAGGCGGCTTTTGTGAATCATGTTTCACGTTAGGTTTACATCACAAACTTCAAGGGTATGTGTCTGTTATTACGATATGATCAACAGAACGTCAAACAATTCGAAATTCACGGATAAACATAATTATTATATGGATATAACGCCATGTGAACCGCGGGGACAGAAAAATCACAAATGTGGGCCGCAATTTGAGAATGACCCATATTTCAATGGGTCACATTCACAAATGCTCCACCCCGTATCTGGGTAATAACTCACGCATATTTTCGTGACTTCATAGCTTAGCATAATAACCAACAATAACAATAGATTGCATAAACTAAATACTGGGCAGTTGCATCGCACATTAACTTTGCACTGCCAGTTCTTTCCGATAGCTATGCGACTGTGCATCTCCTTCCCCTAATTCTAAACACAAAGCTGTTGTATCTAGGTACTGATAATGATGATTACCATATAAGAAAAATATGTTTGAGTCTGGAAATAATGATAATGCACACGCCCCCAGCAGGCAGCACCATACGCGCAACACTAGTACGTCAACGCCAACGACATATCGATATTCCAGGGGCATACCACATAACATGTTTGTGTAACGCACCGATTTAGAATTAACACGTGGAATACGGGATGCAATTATTTATTGTCTCAGCCAGAGAACAGTTCCTCCATTACCTGCGTGACTGCGTCTGTAGGTGAGATAGTGTATTCTTTTTTCATTTATTTGAGCAACACACGTCAACAGTGATATCGATGAATACAAATCAGACAATAATAGTTGTTAATTTACAAATATGTTGGTCAATGAGACCGTCATTAAGACCACAGTCTGGTCACTATCACTCTACCAGTCTGGTCGCAAGAGAGAGGGCATAAAAAGATGTCGACATAAATACGGATATACAAACATGTGTAAGTACGAATATTTGAGTAATTTAGAGACATGTACATTTTATTCTGCACAAACATGTTATATCATACAGTGAACACATATTGGAGCGGACCATATTGAGTTATTTGTTAGGGTCTATCCGTAAAGTACGTCTCGCTAATGTTGGACTTTTCTTGAGACTCCCACCGCCTTGTCACTCTTCGTAGCGCTGACCTGTGCACACCCCCTAAAGCTACGTTCGTTTTGAGAAAGACCCCTCCCCACGACCTATTTTGCATACATATGTTGTTATACTCGTTGCATGTCTGCATTATTTTGTAGTTCATATGTAGAATATAGGTCTACTAATAATTAATCAAACGTCCATGTTTATTTACGGTTGATATGGGTAATGATGCCTGCAGTGAAGCCCTTGGGAGTTCGTTTTTGTAATGATACATCCATGACTCGGGAGTCTTGACACACTAAAAGACACCTATCTGCTTATGTCCATGACTCGGAGTCTTGACACATTAAAAGACATCCATCTGCTTATGTCTATGACTCGGAATCTTTACACAGTAACAGACACACATCTGCTTATGTGCCTACCCAAACACACAAGACATCCTCCCAAGAATGCATGGTGTTGCCGAATGGAATTATTGGTGTCCTATACACCAGTTCTGTTTGGGAAGTGCAACGAATGTCTACGTTTCCTCTCAAGCCATTCAAATTCGATATCAACCATGTACGCTCATGAGTTCTCGGTCAATTTTGTCAGGTGTTAGGAGTCAACAGGCTGGTTTTTGTAGAGCTTTTAGCCGGCACACAAAACCAACGTTTAGTGCGCCACTGCAGACTTCACTGGTGCATGGTGGTGTCATGTTTGGTTTCCTCTGGAATTCAATAGAAATATACCCCAAAACTAGCATTTTTTTAAACGAACGTAACGATCGCCAAGTCGTCCCCGCCCCTATGTAACGCTTTGTAGCGCTTACCCGGTCACCCGCCACATCTCTGAACGTGACGTACTTTATGGATGACCCCTTACTTTAGACTGATGACATATTTGGACAGTAGGGTCATAATGGACAACATTTTAGAAACAACACAGAAGTATGCTTTCATATCGCGGTGTGTTAAGACTGTTCAAATGTTATAAGTAAACCTTTGGCAGAAATATTAATTCCAACACCAATGCCTCTCAATGAATCATTCGTCGTTGCATCAACATGTGTGCGTGCGTGCGTGCTGTGTGCGTGTGTGTGTGCGTGTGCGTGTATATGTGCGTGTGCATAAATATATATGTAATGTGGCTGCATTATTTCGTAGCTGTGCTGCGTGTAATCGTTGTGTAAAACGTACGCACCCTGTGATTGAGTTTTACATATTTATCACATGATGACAGTAGTACAAACACCGTTACGGGAACAAAATAACTCTTAATGCAGTATGGAAATCAGTAACGTATTATGAAAATCAGTAACGTTAAACACTGTCATACTTGTTCAGACCGGATTCTTCGGTTTCTAAGAACGCAACGATCTCTGCAATGGCTGCGTTATTCACCAAGAGGTCGACTGGTCCTATTTATTCGACGGCTTTCTTCGCAGCTGCCCAGTCGGACAAATCTACACAAACCGTGATAATCTCGGTATTCTGAAACCAAATTAGCACATTTAATAAATAACATAGTATGTGTACTGCGTACGTGGTGGCATGGACGCAGTATTCGTTAGGTTTTATTCTTAAGAAGTTACTTGTATACCTTAATTTTCGCTGACAACGAAGGTGAAGTTCAGCCGGGATCAGGCATTCACATGTCGGAAGTGCATAACAATGTGTGATCGGCGGTGACACTTTAGCGTGTGCGGACGCCGACATAAAACCAGCAAGAACACATAGCTAAATGATCTGGACCAATTTCAAACATTTGTACTAAAAACCTGTATCAATCAACTCATTCTTCTTATTACTGCTATTATAAAACTTTCAATGCGGGGCGGAGTTGTTCCACGAGATTTCAAACAAATAAATATACGTTAGTAGTTATACATGTACCAAGAATACAGCTTCGCTAGTGCATTTTACAAGGTTCCGTAGAACAAACGTCGGTACTTACATGCATCTTACGAAGTACTAGACTAAAACACGGATAATTACGTGCATGTTACAATGTACCGGAAAATATATCGGCACTTAACAAACACAGTGCTGTAGAATAGAAGTTTATACGTTCTACTTTACTCACTGCACTTGAACAAGCGGCAATTGTGCAATGTAATGTCCGTCAGCGTATAATGCAGTATGCAACAATAATACCCAGTTGTATTTAAAGGCTAAATAAACAACCATACAAAGCACGAAAACATCAACGATCAACATGAATCAGTTCATGTGTTACAGTAGGTATATATAACCATCACGAACAAGCACACAAGAACAAGTGCTACTGCCCATTATATATATATATATATATATATATATATATATATATATATATATATATATATATATATATATATATATATACATATATATATATACATACATAATCAGTTCATGTGTTACAGTAGGTATATATAACCATCACGAACAAGCACACAAGAACAAGTGCTACTGCCCATTATATATATATATATATATATATATATATATATATATATATATATATATACATATATATATATACATACATATATATACATACATATATATACACACATATATACACACACACACACACACACACACACACACACACACACACACACACACACACACACACACACACAGACACCGGCTTCTCCACAAATTACTGTGTTGCCTACAGAGTCAGCGTAATTCGGCGTAATATTCTTAGCGGTTTCTTAAACCGGAATTATTAGTTGTGTTTTACTGTCCACAATATGCAATCACAAATAACATAATAGGCCCACCATAAAAATACATTATTATAGCGAATGGGCGTCGGTTAAATGTCTCGACTGTTTTGGTAAGCTATTATCACTAACGGCTTCACGTTTCTTAGTGGGAAGGAACCTTAATTTCCCTCAACGAAATAAGATTTTCCTCAGATTTCCCGTGTGATCAGCAAGGTAATTATATCTGATCTGATCGTTGATTCTGAAATTCATTTATCAGATGTTAGATCATCATCCTCGTTGAATTACCCCTGACATCATTAAGCAGATGTTCCTAAAACGCATTAGTCACTCATTTTAGCGAATGGTCGTGCAGACCATCTTGACCATTTTAACAATCTTAACCCTACAGTTCCAAAACGTCTGTGCCTGTGGAATGCTGCAGTAATTTTGGTTTATCGTTGGGTTCCTCCGACTCCAATTATTCATTAACGAATTAAGTCTGCTCCATTTAAACATGGCAAAATATCCGTTGATTTGAAAACCAGCGTCCAGCATTTATCAAATCCTTACAGATATTCTCAATTTGTAACTAAACCCAATTTTCGTAGCAATTGTGATCCCTATTTTATTTTACAAAATCCAGTCAAACGATATTAATACTTCCTTAATCGGACGCATTAACAATAGCGTACGTTTGTCTTATTGGCTGAAATGATGCTTATCAATGTAACAGTGTCTTCGTCAGCTACTCTGAATCGACATTTGTATTGTTCTCACAACAATACAAACCGACAACCGCACTTTGGTTGCCGCTCATCTCTTTCAATCAAATCAAGTTCATGATCTTGACTTCAGTAAACCATTCAGTGATTAAATCGTGGTCATATAACTGTAATTAATTTCCGGGTTTTGGCGTTTTATATATAATTCTTAGCTTCGTTAAGCCAAATGTGTTCATCTTGTACCTTTATAGTTTGAGAAATCTTTCAACAACTTGAACCAATACAAAATTATTACCAACATATTTGAATCTGTAATTTCGTCATATTCATGCATAACGGAATTGGTTGAGCCAAATTCCTGGGTATATGTTGTGACAGCTTGCTTCTTGTAGAGTGCACACAATATCCTTCTTAAATGCGAAGTCAAATCTAAATAGTTCTGCCAAAACAGAAAATCATCAACATAGTGTATACGTTCCCATGCAGTTTCTCCATAAACATAACACACAAATGCTTTCTTTCTTTCTTTTTTCACCTCGTCTCGTCGCTGTGCATTGCCTTTGCGTTCGGGAATCGGCGTTCTGGGCTGTTTTTGATATGTTCCCTCATCAGCAGTCAACATCCTCGGTTGCTGATTTATGGGTCGCAGGCTCTGTTGTCTCGATTGTTGTTTGTCTTCGCACGCGCGTCGGGCAGTAGGTTGTTGGTCGTACTGACATCGTATTTCTAAGACGTGCCCTCGTTTCCCGGTCGCTGTCTCTGCTTGGAGGGCGGCTGTCTACACTGGCGTGCATAGTAGCAAATAGCTCTTTGATAATAGCCAATTTGTCCGCAGTTGAAACATTCCACCTGTTGGGAGCATGGTCGGTTATCTCGCTGAAGACTGCTTCAGGCTTTCTCGTGCGTCTGGCGTCTCTCAGAACGGTTGGAGTTCGCGGTTCTGATTGACTGTTGATCTCGATCGTATTACAGTTCTGTAATTGTTGGTTGTCCACGTTGAAATGTTCGAAAGCCACTTACTGTGGTGTTGAATAAATAAAAACCTGTGTTGTCGAAGGCTCGCCAGTTGTAAGGATCGACCCATTCTTGTCGTTGTTGGGCGCTTGCAATGTTCGAAATTAGCTCGCCAGATTCATTCGCGTCTAGAATGAAATCAGCTATAACACGGGTTTTCCAGGTATCGTTTCGATTCGATATTTTTTCGACAGTAAGTCACTTCACGTACATTTCACAATCACATAAAATCGCCATCCCGGCACATCAGCACACCGTGCGTACCATTGGTAACATGTTTCGTTGAGTTCGTCATTTATAAGTCAAACATAACCCTAGTGCAAGTCGGCTTGGCTTGTATATGCGGACATTTTTAGTCCCAATGTTGGGAGCATTTTCGTAGCTTCCCTCGTGGTTCGTGCACGTCGTGTTTCGGAGAAATTGTCTGCCGCGCTCCCTGAGTGCGCAAATCTGTATCCTTTTAAAGCAAGTCAAGCGCTTTCTCATATGCTTCCAATACCAACGTACGCATGCATGAAACAGGTCGACGCCACACAACATCCCTGGAAAAAAAAACATTTCCATGTTCGCATAATTATTACACATGTATGATGTGGGTGGCTGACTTTCCCCCGCCCGCTTATGGGTCAGGCCAAGGTGAATCCTTGGGGAAACCGGTTGACTCAATAATAAACTTCTAGTCACCCACGTTCCTAGCTTGCTTTTGGACGAAATACCCGTTACTCGCAGTTGCCCCTAGTCTAGGCTACATGTCTACATTTATATAATCGTAAAAGCCAGAACGTCCAGGATTTTCTGAATAGCAAATTTATTAATAGTGTATCTATATTAACCGCGTAACGAAGACAATTACTTTACTATAATTGCTCACTATCAGACGGCCCAGTAAACAGGACAATTTCGCTCTCAGTTAAGATTTAACAAGATTCGCCATCCAAGCCAAAGGTCCAGATGGCAAGTGGACAAGGAAGCCATTGGCTTATCGAGAGGCCAACTATGTTCATCTACTTATAACCCGTCCTCCTGAGATATGTGTCAACCTTGTTTTTAAACATATTCACGCTACTAGCAGTTACATAATCTGTAGACAATTTGTTCCATTCATTTATTTTCCTCTGTGAGAACGAGTGCTTCCTGATATCCAATCTACATTGATCCTTTACTAATTTTACCTCATGTCCTCTAGTTCCGCTCTCCTTCTTGAGTGAGAAAAACATATTTCTATCTATGTTTTCATACCCATTCAATATCATCAAAACTTCAATCTGATCTCCTCGTATCCTCCTTGTCTCTAGATTTGTTAAACCACATTCTTTCAGGCGTACTTCATAACTAAGGTCTCTCAGTTCTGGAATAATTTTAGTTGCTCTACTTTGTATGCGTTCAAGCGTATCTATATCCTTCTTACGATATGGTCTCCATGCTTGTATACAGTATTCTAAATGAGGTCTAACTATTGCTTTATAAAGAGGTATAATTAACTTTGTATGTTATGTTTCTTCTAATCAATCCAATAATTTGATTACCCTTTGAAGCTGCAATACCACACTGCTCTGAAACTTTCATATCAGCGCTTATTGTATCTCCTAAGTCCTTTTCTTTTACAGTAGTACCCAGAACAGTATCTCCCATTTTATAGTTTACACCCAAGTTCCCATGTCCTGTATGTAGGCATTTACATTTCCCAAAATTTAACAATACCTGCCATTTCTCAGACCATTTCACTAATCTGTCTAGATCATTTTGTAAATGTTTTTATCACCATCATTATTAACCTTTCTAAGCAGTTTTGTGTCATCCGCAAATTCAAGTACGTTACTTGTTATACTGTCGTCCAAGTCATTGATATATATTAAGAATAATATAGTATTTGTAACCAATGCCTAGGCATTATATGAACTTAAAGCATTGAGTTTTGTTCACCATACATGTAGTTTTCTTAACGAAATAATTTTTGGAATCTAAAGCTTACTTACGAAATTTGTTAGGCAGTTTACAAATTATGTCGGGCAGTACATGCGGCCGACACCATTCCGACCACCTTGGATGTCACAGAGGATTCTACGATAACCCACAGCAGCGGGGGCTGGTGAAATAAATGGTACAACTGGTTTTTAATATAACACAATATATTTTGCATTCTCTCTCTCTCATAACGCCAAGTTACTATGATTATTATAAGGTTAATTGATGTTATGAAACTACAGTGTTTCGCAAATAGACAAACCCTGAAACGCGCAAGTAATTATATTCGTCGCGGTACATGCTAATTATTACGAAGTACCCTTCGACCGACACAGTTTTAATTATTCTAATCAAGAAATGTGCAACTATTTATAATAGTGCATTTTTCGATCCTCTTGGTGAAGATCCATATATTTACTACATCGCGAGAAGTATGGCCAAAACATTGTCGAACGCCGGGGTTTGTAGTCGTATGTTGTAGTTTTTTCAATTTAAATATATTTTAACCCATATTTGAATGCATAACCTGAACATTTGCCTTTGAATACGAATCGCACCTTTGAATGGAATGAAACCCCCAGTTTGGTCCCAAATATAAAGAGGTTTTTACAGTTTTCCTCATGAAAAGTTTGATCAACTGCTGTTGCATAGTCAACACTTCCTGCATTGTATCAATCATTTCACAATGTTTATTTTTAAAATACATTATTATTACTATACAGAGTTACTATAATATCATACAAGATGTACTCGTACTCGTGGAGATGTACCCATACTCAGCTTTAAGCAATGTACTTGTACTCAGCCATCACCAATGTACTCCTACTCGTACTTTACTCATGAAAATGTACTCGGGCCCCAGGTCTGTTTTATAGTATAACATATTACAGGGGTTACGGGGTGTGGCATGATTAAGTTGAAGGTGGACCATAAACACAGGTGAGACGTTAAGACCCCTGTCACACACTGTTCATAAGTATAATGTTGATTGCCAAAATCGCTGTGACCTCTGCTCCTTCCCCCCCCACATAACAATGTGCGTGACATTATCTTTGTATGCTTTAGGTCCAACGTAACTCATGTTTCCAGTGCTGATACTGCATCTGATCTACATCAGCCACCTGCACAGCCACAAAACACTTCAACAGACGATCACAACTACAGCTACTCCTGCCCCTCCAGGCTCTGCCAGCAATAACTACGAGATATGCGTTACGACATCAACACTCTGAAAAAAACGAATAACTCATACGAAACACTGAACTACAAAACAAGAGACCCTTCACGCTAACTGACGTCTTCAATGATGATGATAAGGTATGTGTATATAAAGATTCATGAAATTTACAAAGCAATATAGCATGGATGACCTTAAAAAGTACTGCATTATAGGGAGGGTGTTAATGGTTGCCATTTCTTAGGTGTTTTTATGCAGTGAGACAAGGACAGAATCCAACAAACCAGGTCAACTTTGGTAGTCACAGATCTGTTTCATATGAAATGTTATTGGTTCATTCGTCAGATCATAAGTTTATAAATAATGTATCATATTTTATATAGAGACAACAATTAATTTAGCTCCACAAAATCTTATTAATTCAAATTAAATTTCAACCAACTAACCAACCAGCTGTTATGTGGTGGTAAATATTTCCAATTCATACTAGACATGCTACAGTTAACTAAATGCAACAATTATATATTATTCAAACATAATGCATTTTCAATTATCATTTGACACTTGCATGGCCTCAATTTTGGTTTAGTTATAGAATGTGACGTAAATGTGCCCATGCAACTGCCAATAAAGACAAATGCAACCAAATACATACCAACAATATAGACTACGTTACCAGGTCCGTGTCTGTAGCCTTGGTGACTTGGAACTGAACATTTATTTGGGCATAAATAAGTTAAATAAACATTTTCCTAATATATAGTTGGAATCAACTGAAGTGAACACCCTTTACTTGACGGCAAACACCAAGTCAAACTGTACTACGTAAAAACTGTTTGGATTCTGCAAATCATCATATCACATCCCATGTAACACACTTGTAATATATCATTACTCTACTTAAATAATTCTAGCTAAGACGTAACATATGTGTTTTCATAAAACTATTACACTGCACTGCCAAATAAATGATATTGTGCACAGAGTTGGGTAACTTGTTGGAGCTAGTCTCTCATCTGTATAATTGCTTTCTACACAATGTCACATTTGTCAAAATTTGCCAGTGCTTTAGGTCAATGTTGAAAATAAAGACAAATTGTATTACCAAATTTTTACAATTATTTTAACATTGTAAATGTGGCAAGTAAATTGTTTGTTGTGTGCAGCATGACTTCTATTAGAAGTATTCAACCATGCTGCAATTAATTATTCATACACCTGTATTTGAATTACAGGCTTATAATCCACATTGGCAGTAGTAGTGAACAGGGCTGGGTCCAACAGTGTGATTAATTGGGTTTTGAAATTATGTTATATGTAAATACATAGTAATATTTAAAGCACATTTGCATTTAAATATTTCCAAAAAATACTGATCCTTCATGGGGTGTGAAAACACAAGGGGTGTGAATCTATGAGCCTATCCTGAAGTGTGATTTCAGTTGTGAATTTAGTGTGAAAGTGACATTCACCTCACATTGTTATATACTTTCCTGGCTAACTGATGAATTACCCTTTCATTGTTGACTTCCTGGCTTAAACAAATAAAAGCATTATGGTCTGAACCAGTAACTGGTACACCTGTGTTGCTTTAGTATCTGTGTTGCTTTAGTACCTGTGTTGCTTTAGTATCTGTGTTGCTTTAGTACCTGTGTTGCTTTAGTACCTGTGTTGCTTTAGTACCTGTGTTGCTTTAGTACCTGTGTTGCTTTAGTATCTGTGTTGCTTTAGTACCTGTGTTGCTTTAGTACCTGTGTTGCTTTAGTACCTGTGTTGCTTTAGTACCTGTGTTGCTTTAGTACCTGTGTTGCTTTAGTACCTGTGTTGCTTTAGTACCTGTTTTGCTTTAGTACCTGTGTTGCTGTAGTACCTGTGTAGCTTTAGTATCTGTGTTGCTTTAGTACCTGTGTTGCTTTAGTACCTGTGTTGCTTTAGTACCTGTGTTGCTTTAGTATATGTGTTGCTTTAGTATCTGTGTTGCTTTAGTACCTGTGTTGCTTTAGTATCTGTGTTGCTTTAGTACCCGTGTTGCTTTATTATCTGTGTTGCTTTAGTACCTGTGTTGCTTTTAGTGGATACTAACTTAGGTTTTCGGACTGGGAAAGATGCTGCTTCTAGAATGGAAAAAAATAGACAATTAGTGTTTCATGAAATGTTGACAACTTTTACACACTTGCTTGTCAACCATTTCAAGCTGTTTTTGCAAGCTCATCCATATCCGACTCCGTAAATGTTGGTATGTCAACATTCTCATCCTCGTCAATATCATCCATCCATATAATAAATCACAATAGAAAACATCATGGAGTTATCAGTATCAAACACTGTAGGTGACCAATGGTACACATAATTATTCTGTCAGTTGGACTAAAGACAGTTTAAATATTTCTCACAATCCTCTTCATTTTGTAATATTCTTATGCAATTAGGTTTTATATAATTCATCAGAATGTGCTGCAAATTTAATTATATAAATTGACACCAACTAATAGCTGTATGATACAATTACAATGATGACACAAGAAAAGATTAGAGAAAGAAAAATGTGTTTAGCCATGATTTGTACTTATAGTACACCGACAGACGTTAACTACCTCCATAGGCAGACGCGGGTGTCATTTGAACATCAGGAAGAATGGGGTGAACATTGTAGAAGCATATCTCTGTGTGCGGAGGCTGAAGGCCACCTCCTCGAGATGCTCATCCCAGTCATCCTGTTGCCTGCTTACTGAGCCTGGTCTTAAGTGTCTGGTTTGTTCTGGAAATTTGCTTTATGTTTGAACTACATATTTTTTTACCTGGTTTTCTCAGTTAGATATGTGTGTACCAACTGATGTACGTAATGTAGACTTTACTTTATATGCAAATGCCATTTCCCTAATGTATCAAAAAGTCCATTTTGTATGGACCAAATAGAATTTCTAAATCATCGTACACATGTGCCAGTAGCCAAATACTTGTAAAATGTATATACTGTAAAAGAGAAAATTATTATACGTAGGTAGTGTTCCACTTTTCTTGAGTATTGTTTCTGCAATAATATAGTTATATATTATTTTCAAAAGGCCACTTGAAATCTGCAACCATCTATCGTAACGACTACAAACTTAATGTTTCAGAGTACACCTTAAATAGTACCTCAGTAACTGAAGATATCCTTTTAATAATTTACACTTGACACAATTAGATACAAATAAATGCAACTGGCCATAAATAAGGACATAATGCACCACCAAAATAGTATTGCGATGTGTGAAAAGATGCCCTCAATTGCTGCTTAATGTATAGGCATGTGGTTCTGTTCCCTACATACTTAGTTTCAAAAGTCGTATTCTGAATACCTTTCAAGTTATTGCAGTATGTCTTTACCACCACACACACAGCAATATAAAACACAGGTTTCTAATAACATACAGTATACAGATATATGTTTTAAAACATGAAAAATTAAAGCGACCATTTTGCTTCATAACTAGAATATAGTTGGCAAACCAGCTGTTGATAGTTGTACAGTTAACCTGAATGTGACTTACATAACCCTTGACATCTTCCTTGAGGCCCTTCCAGTAGAACCATTGACTGATTTTGTCAACTGTGGCATTGATGCCGCTGTGGCCAGTAGGTGGAGCTGATATCTGCCACAGAACCTTCTTCTATTCACCAACATTGGTGACATTGCGCTGCCAAATTTCTGTATTTGGTTATTTGTACACTAATGCTCCAGTATCTAGAAATATTTATAAAGTCATAGGCATTATTTATAAAGTAATGTAAGACAAATAACGTTTAATCAATGTCACTACTTGTAGTAATTACTATAAGTCTATATACGCATTGTTATATAAGAAGGTAAATTAATATGGCCATTATTTTTTGCTGCGTTGAAACATCATCAAATAGACTTTATTCAAACGTGACCCAGTTTAATAGAAAAAATGAGGCTTAGGCGCTGTATACATTAGACAGTATATGCAGTGCTCAGATAGTTGGTTCTACTGATTTAATTATGTAATTTTGTAATTGCTATATACAATCAATGTCACACTTAATTACATAAATATTCCATAACTGCTCTTGGAACTAACAGTTGAATAAGCAATTATTTCCAGAATAAATACTTGCTAATGTAATTAATGGTGATACATCATTTCCACAGCTGTGAAAATAAGGTAGTACTTTAGTTAATTGTTGAGAAATATATAATAATAAGCGGAGAACAAATGTTTCGGTCAATATGCCAATGCCAGGGGTATTTTTGCACAAAGTGCGATACCAGTCGGAATCGAACCGACAACTAAAACCGAAACATTAGCATCTACCTTTAACTGCAAACTAATATAGTGTCACAAAGTTAACTGATTATTCTCCAAATAGCAAGTTGATTCCCTAAGATTTCTAGTACAGCCAAAATACAGCATCTATGGGGCAAGTGTGTGTAACTTATAGCCCAGGAGTTCTTATAGTTGTGGTGAATAGAGATCAATGCAGTAGCCAGACCAGAAGAAAGGGTGATTTGAACTTCTCTTTAGCCCCAAAAATTTCAGCATCATTAGTGATTTACATGGGATGGTGGATCTGTTGCATTTAGTTAATTGGGTTGGCAAGCGCATCATCAATGCTATTCAGTTCAATGCATTCATTGAACACAGTACTTCCTTCACTAGTATCACTATTCTGTATACATTTTAATAATAATGAAAATAGCTGAAACATTTAAAAGTGCATAATTTTTAATGACCCATAAACATTACAAAACAAAATTCAACAATAGATAGAAACAAAACAATTTTATATTAAGTATTTGGCACATTTGCATATATCAGCATTTTTAAATCTGGCTGCAACGGGTATATGGTAATGTGATACCCCTTTATGGTGGCGTATCCAAATCAAGCAGTACGCCTTGTATCTTACCAACTAGAAGCATGACAACAATCACATAAGAAATAAAATTTTACAATTCTGGCACATTGGAAATCACTTTTAAATGTGACAAATTGTCACTTTTCTTACAAAATTACGTCATATTTGGTTAAAAAAAACAAGCAATTATATGAATATTATTTTGAATATATATATATATATATATATATATATATATATATATATATATATATATATATATATATATATATATATATATATATATATATATATATATATAGACATTAAGTAGGCTTCATTGGCTCGCAATGCTCTGGAAATCTGTTGTACATGATGTATGATATGATATGATGAGGGTTCAATACTCGAAACGTATCGCACAGGGAAGTGGTTCCTAGTGGGCGGAAGAGATGCCTAGATGGAACTACTGGCTTCGATGGGTAACTCGCACACTTCTCTCTTGACATGGAATGCGTTTAGTAAACTTTGTTATCCACACATTACACGATTCCGTGTTAAAGCCGTCTCTCTTGCACCAGATTTTTAAGCTCCTACGAGCTGGCCCCGTAATATGTAGGCATACCTAGGATTGGTTACCCTTTTTGTAAAGCCAAATATAGGGGACTGTGGGATATGGGTAGTCCAGTTAACGTAAATCCTTAATTGTCCGCCATTCCTCCAGCAGGTGCACACTAGCCAGTATTACGTAACGCATTCCTTGTCTCGGATTTGTGTTGTGGTTGCTTATTTCCTGCGGCTAGTTTGTTATCCAAATGGCCGTGTTTGCTTGTTGTTTGGGAATTATCGCAACGACCCTGTTATTTGTATAATTTTGTAATCAATGGCACTCTTCACAAATGTTCCATGGACCGTATTGTGTCATATGATTCCGGTTAATTTGTGTTGGATTTGTATATGCAAATTGGGCTCTGGTATGTTGTCAGTGCACCGCCCCGTAAATGGTTAAAAACCAAAAGGGAATCTGTAATTTTTGTGGGCTAACCCTAATCCTTAATGCTAACCTTAAACCCAAACCTTAACCCTCTCTGTGTATTTGGGGTGCAGCGACTATGCATTCTAACTGTGTAATTGGGATGCAGTGACTATGTATTCTAGCTGTTTACTGGGGATACAGTGACTATTTTGTATGCTAGCTGTGTACTGAGGGTGTACTGAGGGTGCACTGGTCATGCATTCTAGCAGTAACTGTGTATAATAAATGTGTACTGGAGTTGCAGTGACTGTCTTATATATGTGTGCTGTATAAATAGACTATTGTATTATAGCTATGTACTGCAGGTGTAGTGACTATGTATTCTAAATGTGTACTGAGGGTGTAGTGACCATGTATGCTGACTGTGTACTGGGATAGTAGTAACTATGGTGGATGTAGTGTTGGTGGTGGTCACGGTTGCATCATGAGGTATATACACATCTATGCTACTGATTTTTTACCTCTCTGGCTAGATGACCACCCCTTAAAAAGAACATAAGGTTACTGTGATATGTATGGTGATAATTACAGGTATGGCTACAGTTAAAGGTGTGGTGAGTATTACATTTAGGGGTACAGTTAGGAGTATTGTGAAAATTACAGTTCGGGTTACATTTAAGGGCACAATGAGCTATACAGTTAAGAGGGAGTGCAGTTACTATGTATTCTAGCAGTGTACTATTGGTACAGTGACTGTGTATTCCAGTTGTGTATTGAGGGTTTAGTGACCATGTATTCTAGCTGTGTACGGGGGGGGGGTGCAGTGATTGGTTATTATGCATGCATATTGGGAGTGTTATAACTGTATGTTCTAGCTGTGATATGTTGGTACAGTGACTATGTATTCTAATTGACCATGTAGTCTAGTTGTGTACGGGGGTTGCAATGACTGTATTCTACATGTATACTGGGAGTGTAGTTACTATGCATTCCAACTGTGTTCTGGAGTTGTAGTGACTATGTTTTCTAGTTGTGCATCGAGGGTGTAGTGAATAAGCATTCTAGCTGTGTCCCGGGGGTATAGTGAATATGTATTATAGTTGTATACTGGTGTGCAGTAACTTTGTATTCTGGCTGGGTACTGAGGATGCTATGACTATGAATACTTACCGTGCACTAGAGGTGTAGTGACCATCTGTTCTAACTCTGTACTGGCGGTACAGCAACTGTATTCTAACAGTGACTGTTTTTATTCTAGCTGTGTACTGAGGGTGTAATGAATATGTATTATAACTGTTTAATGGGGGTGCAGTGAATATGTAATATATCTGTGTACTGAGAAATACAGCTAAAAGTGCAGTTGTAGGTAGGGTGAGAATTAGAGTTAGGACAACATTAGGAGTTAGGTGATACTTAAAGTTAAAGGAACTGTTTGAGGTATGGTGATAACTATATTTAAGGGAATGTTGATAATTAATATTAAGTGTATTGTGATAATTAAGGGTAAGTGCATAGTTAGGTGTATGGTGATAATTTAAAATTAAGGGTACAGTAAAACACTCCTATTTATACCCACTCTGTGCACCAGTCACTTTGTTGCGCCCCACCACTAATAGGGCTGCCTTCCGACGCTGTCTCCACTCGACCGTGTCTCGACATATCGGAGTAAAACGGTTGACTCCTAACCGCCTACTTTAACACATAGCGTACCGGTGAAAACTACACCGCTTGCTTGCTGCAGGTCGCTGGGTCAGTCCGATAAGCGGTCTGGTATGAACGCGTGGCCTAGTCATAAAAAGTATGTCTACTGTTAAAAAACCGTCTCCTCTCACTCGCTCTCTGTACGTCGACCACCAGTCCATAGCTTTTAAAAATAGTTTTAATGGCAGTAAACAATAATGGAAAGTTCTGGCAATAAAATACGTGTGCACTCGTACAATACCGTGTTTTGTTCCTTTCTTGTTTCCTCATCAGACTCTTTGATCCCTGTTAATAAATGATGTTAGGTGCAGTCGGCGCCGCTATCGCCGCTGCCGCCGCCGCTACTTCCTAACGTCGGATGACCTCTAACCCCTATTACTCCTTGACCACTCCTTGACCAATCCTCTCGTCGCTAGGGAGCGCTGATGTTGCTCGTGTAGAACTACAGCCGACATGGGGCGCTGATGTCCTGTGAGCGATATTACATCTCTCCCTATTTTCTCACACGGGACATAACCGGGTTTTCCCAAAATCTATTTTTATTAGCCTTCGAAACATGGGCTTCTTACTTAATCCTGTAGATCTTCTGACTAACTATTCACACTTGCTAGTCCACACAATAGACGTGCAATGTAAGTCAACAGTTCTTTTTGGCTTTAAGAGTTGGAGTCACAATAGATATAAAAGCATGATAAATATAAAATTACAGTCATTATAAAATCATAGATGGTATAAATCCCAGTAGTTATCAATGCGAAATTACAATAAACATAAATAACAATCGCTATAAATATCAAGTCGCAGTAAAATATTATATAAGCTTAATCAAATTGGTATTTAAAAGAAAATTAATAATAATAATTGCCCAGGTGAAAGTTTATTGTGCGAGTTTTATAGGCTGAAGTATTATTGCATCTTACCCACTATAGGAGAACGTGTGATTTGGGTTTAAAGACGCGTTGTGCAGTGCGATTGAAATGAAGGTCCTCACCCTGGTTGGGCCCCAGGGAGATTCTGGATAAAGAACGTCTTGGCAACAGGCCTGTTAGTAGACAGTATATTGTGTTTACTGTTGGTTTTTGGTTGATTACTGAGAGCCTATAATTCGGACTTGTAATTCATATAACTAACATATATGTTATGCCTTATGACAATAGCCAAGTTTGGATTAACACAATTTTTTTAAATGTGTCCTACATTACTGGTCGACAGGTAATGTAATAAAAACGATGAATATGATTATGATGACGATAATGATGAAGGTCATAAATGGTAATGATGATGATGAATAGGAGAAGAAAGATGAAGATAATTAAGGGTTTATCTTATAGTGATGATGATTATGAGGACGATAATTATTACGATGATGAAGACAACTACGTCATCCTCATCAGCCTCAACGTCCTGCTCCTCCACCTCCTCAACATCCTTATGTTCATCCTTATCTTGGCTAGCCATGCTGTTTTTAACCTTGGCGTCGTTCCCCTTTTTTGCCCACTTCATTCGGTGATTTCGGGGGCAATCCACCACCCCAGACTCGGCAGCAACTCATTTTTGAACAAAATACATGTTATCAGGTAATCTAAAGAGCTACAAGCGCCTCTATGCGGACGAACATTGTGATGGATCCGTCAATTAGCGTGACACGTTGCGCCGCCTTACTCAAGTGAGATTGCAAATCACATATCATACAGCTATCAAAAAAATAGTATTGTGGCAAGAAATGTTTATATACCACACATTTATGTAGTAAATATCAATGGATTTTATTTGTTATTAAAGGGGTTTGTGTAAATAATTAAGCTAGCAAATCAACATATAAAATTCAAGTGTACATTTAAAATTTATGACATTAAGAGGTAATCCCCAAAACTAAAGGGTATCTTTAAATTAAAAATGAATCGTAAAATAAGAGACTGATTTCTTAGATGACCCTCTTATTACAATTTTAAGATGACGCCTTAATGTTTTGATGGCCTCTTAAGTTTGTCTTTTGATATGACTCCTTACATTTTTATTTTGAGATAACCCCTTAATTCTATGAGATGACCCCCTTAACGTTTTTCAGATGATGAGGTAGTTACTTTGTTAAATGACCCTTACATTTTTATGAGTCCTTAATTTAAAAAAAAAATCTGTTTAATTTATTTGAGATAACCCCTTATCTTATCGATGTTACCCCATCATTTATTTGATGACCCCTTAAGTTTGTGTGTTGCTATGAATCCTTACACGTTTAGATTTCCCTTAATTATATGAAGTGACAGCTTCGTTTCATAACGATCAGCTAGATAAGTTTTTAAATTATCCCTGCCTTTTTAATGATCCTTTACCTGGTTTTGGAAAACCCCAATACTTTATGAAATGATCATTTAATTTATTGACACGATCAGTTGGCTCATTTGTATTGACTAGCTGCACTTTTAATATGATCCCTGAACTTTTTTGAAGCGATCAGTTATTTAACTTGTTAATTACTTTTTACATGTTTTGTGACGATCCTTTTAATTTTTTTAAGAAGACCCATTAATTTTACGAGAAGACCCCTTAATTTTTAATTATTTTTCCGGACGACCACTTCATTTTATGAGATGACCCCATAATATTTCGAGATGATCAGCTAGTTCATTATTAAATTACATCTTAATGACTCCTTTTAAAACGATTATTTAACTTGTTTTGATAAAATCCCTTCATTTTAATCATATTTAAAAATACTTAGGTGTCCTTTAATCGTTTAGATGAACATTTTAGTTGACTGTTGAAATTACCCTTAACTTAATTTTTTAGATAACCCCTTAATTGTTTCAGCTGATCCATTACTTTATATTTTTGCGAATAAACGTTCTAAGTTTCTAATATAATATCACATTGCATTTTGAGATTTCCCTTAACTTGTTTGAAATATCCCTTTAATTAGATAAAATGATGATCAGATATTTCTTTTTAAAGCATTTTTAATGATCCCTTAAATAATTGTTTGAGATGATCCCTTAATTGGGTGTAGGCTACCTCTTTCATTTGGTGAGGTGACCCTTTTTAATGACCCCCCCTTTCCTTACCACTCAAGTCTGTCTGACTCGGTCCTATTGTTTGCCAACATGTAGTTACTGCCGTGCGTTACTTGGGAGGTAATATGAACGGCATTCCATATGTCCTCCCAGAAAACATGCGGCTCACTCGTTCTGAGATTTCTATGTTAATCATACGTTTGTGAACGTCGAGTGGGTGTCAGCATGGCTAACCGTTATAAGGGTGAACATGAGGATGTATAATACATAGAAATATCAAATGTTTCACCGCACCGAAACAACGATCATCATCTTTGACGTTTACTGGACCAGTTCTACGGACGACTAGATGATGATGATGATGATGATGATGACGACGACGATCTTCTTAGTAGGATGACATAACCCATCCGCACATACAATAGTGAAGGCTTAGGTTCCAGTGAGAATGAGTGCATGCAATGCTTGAAATCAATGAGAAATGAGATCGTATTACAGTTAATAAACTTAACGGGCAGATGACTGCAGTGCCAGTTATGACGTACAATGGCTTCACACCAATTGTACTGGTGTTGCGGGTGTTAATCTCCCCAGTGAAACATCGCTTTGAAGAACTTAAATCGCCTAAAGAAGAACACGCCAGAAGGAATGGACTTTATGTGCTGAAGCGGTGCGCTCAGGTGGCAGACAGACTGTAAAGACATTTGTGAAAAGAAGGTAGCCCCAACCGTTCGGTGATCTGCTGTGCCAGGCTGGTGTGGAGGATAAGAGAGGTGGTCCAATCAGATACACCATACCTATGATTGGCCGATCAGAAGCTGAGGTAAGCCATGGTATTTGGAGGGGGGACTCACCACAAAGTCCACCAGGCAGAGCGAAAACACGACAATTTAATCATCATTTGCGATCGCCGTCCGCCGAAGAGGTTTGTATGAGTTTTCTTCGAATCGTCAATGCGAGTCAAGAGGCCGTTGTGCTATGGTTACACCCGCTGGCAACACAGTGTGCGGGACAGGTATGTCGAATATGTTATACCGACTTTCCCCTGTTGATTCAATTCAATTCGCAAATATGTGTAAAATAAATATAAAAAATACATTGTCCTGTAGTATGGCACGAATGTAGAAATTTGAAAGAATTGTGTACTGCTGAAAGTGAGCATTCATTACACCGTTAACAGTTTTTGTAATGTGCTAAAATTAGTCTTCTTTGAAGGTGCACACGCCGCCGCCGCCGCCGCCGCCGCCGCCGCCACTCCGACACGTACCGGCAGTCTCAGTAACACCCACTTTATCCAACTGAACGTCTAGTATGTTTCCACTAAGATTTTTTACTGGCGTCCTTGCGTGAAATGTGTTTACCAATATTTGGTATTCTCATATTTTTCTGCAAAACAAAATAAATTTTCAATTCAGTCTTCACTTGCTGGAGTGCAAGACCACAACAGAACCACTGCAGGCAGGCCTTGGTGGCCTACATCAAGGAGACGTGGATTGATGTCGTGTTTGGCCTCCTACCAGCTGGTCGGTGTTTGGACAGAGCGTGTGCACCAACAATGATTTAGAGGGGTGGCATCACGACATCAACCGCAAGGGGAGACAGCAGATGCCGTTCTACCAGCTGACGGATCTGCTGTTCGACGAGGCAGCGCAGATTGAGCTCACTCTGCGACTGGTGTCTGAGGGGAAGTTCGCAGTCATCACCTTCAAGGAACTTCAGGGGAATGTCTCCTTGCAGTGGGACGTATACAGGGCGGGGGACAGGACTGCAATGCAGTGCCTGAAGACACTCTCACGTTTATATGGCCCTGTCGTTCACTAAGTTGTCACAACAGTTGGTTATCTATTATATTTCTGCTCTACTTCTATATCCAGCTTCTTATGGAGGCACTCAGTAGCTTGGTTTAATAGACCTATGCATGTGTATATAGCTATACACAGTATGTATAATATGTAAATATGCAGATAGTAAATATGTAAATATTCGTGTTATATTTAACTCTATTAATCATTAGCGGAATCATCTGTTATTAGCTAGATGAGCTAGGATTTCACAAGGGGGTAAGCGCTAACTACCACCAGCTGTAAATGATGTACATGTCATCCATCCAGGAACCCTGGCATTTGAATGTTTCAAATTAGGTTGGCTATCATCTGCAGATGGGCGACTGGTTGATGGGTTTGATGAATGTATAAAGTTACAAATATGTTGTTGACTATATGTAAATATGCAGATATGGAAATAGACAAAGTTGTATATACAATAGCATAGTATCATCATGTTGTACAGGGAAATTGTTGCGGGGTGCATCTCTATCTAATCATCTACTATTATCTTCTTTTAATCTAACTATGACTCGCTCTACATCCCTTTTTGTTTCTTTGTCAATATCATGTCATTTTCACTGTCAATATCATTCAACTTGTATACATGTGTGTATGCGTGAACGGACGAATGAATCACTGTCAGGTGTTTTTTTAATAGGTGGAAATATGGCCACATGACCATCATCAGACAATCAAGACGTTCGTCTCATCATGAAGAATTTACTAATTACATATGGACAACCATATGAGTGTGTTTTAAGTTTAAAATTTGTACTTTCTTCAATGTGTCAAGACAATATTGTAATTATTATGTTCTATGTAGACATGTTCTGTATTAGTGTGTATCCTATCCACGTTTACCATTAATGCATTATACTAATATGATATTTTCCTTTATTGTTTGTATATGTATTAGTTTTTAATATTAGTATGTTCCATTAGTCTGTGATGTTAGTGTGTTCCGTTAGTCTTTGTTATTAGTATGATCCATTAGTCTTTGATATTAGTGTGTTCTATTAGTCCTTTATTATAGTGTGTTCCATTAGAAGGTCACATATTGTCACTATATGTGAGGTCGCAGATCCAGGATTTTAATTATGTAGACATTTTCATTTGTAAAAAGCAAACATGTACTGGTTAATAAATAAAATAATACATTTAAATAAATTTGTGACAAATCGTCTAAGTGTTTTGTGACATAACGCTCCAAATTTATGACATAGCCTCTATGACATATGTGACTTGTGACATAACGCCCAAACGTCTATCACAACATTGCGTAGAGGTGGCATCAACACTCTTATTTGTGTATTGCAACACGAAGCCGATATCACTACAGACCAGGCCGAGATAACCACCGAGCAGGCCGAGATCACCACAGAGCTGGCCGAGATCACCAACACAGGCCGAATTCACAAGGGCCGAGACCCCGAAAGGCCGAGATCACTATGCTTCCACCGCTAACAAGCAAACGAAACCATACAATATGTGTGCAAACCAACGTGATGGCCGTGTTTCTCCCTTTGTCGTCGTGCCGCTAACGTCGTGCAGAGACGATTCGGTTGTCTGCTGTCGTTCTGCCGTACCACTACGGCCGTCGTGCGGCGAACATCGCACGGACACGATTGTGTTGTCTGCGTCGTTCTGCCGTACCACTACGGCCGTCGTGCGGCGAACATCGCACGGAGACGATTGTGTTGTCTGCGTCGTTCTAGCATACGGCTCCGGCCGTTACGACTGGACCTGAACTAGAGCAGTTTGTGTAGAATGCCCTGCTCTATAAGCAGATTGTCAAGGTGGCAAGGAAATCCACAGTGTGAGTGGAGACAAAGTTGGTTTACAACAGCTCGCTCGGTTAGTTTTGACACATACCTCCTGGAGATTCGATACAGGACGATAGTTTTTTAGAATAGGATCCAATTCTGCTTTTTTTAAGCAGCGGCACTACAAGTGCAGTATTCCACTCGTGTGGGAATATAGAGATTGATGATGTGCGTGAAGAGTGGCAGTAATTCCTCCATATACTCTTTGACTAATTTGGTTGGCATGGGGTCAAGAGCACAGCTGGCTGTTTTAGATTTCATAACCAACTTGCGCACATCATCCCCGGAGACTACCGCAAATGTATCTAAGTTAGCACACACACCCTCCTCTCTGAATGGTATATATGGTGCTTCGGTAACACTGATTTCCGTTCGAATAGCATATATTTTATCTTTAAAAAAGTTGCCAAATTCATTTACAAGGTTTTCCACATATTCATGATCAGGTAGTGGATTACTTTACTTCTTACCATACAGGGTGTTTATGAGGGCAAATAATTTCTTTGAATCACCCTTAGCTTCTAAAACTAAGTGAGAGAGACGGTCAGTTCGTTTGGTATTCAGTGCATTGACGTACGTGTTCCTAGCACGGTGGAATGACAACAGAGTTTCATGATTTTTATCCCGCCTCCAGATTAATTCAGCTTTCCGTCTCTGCGACTTTAGTGATTTGAGTTCATCGTCGAACCATGGTACCAATGGCCTCGCAACAATAGTTTTTGATTTGATGGATGCATGCCTATCCAAAAACTGTCTCAATTCCCTATTGTAATCACAGACTAGCTAATTGATATCCGTGATATTCAATAGTGCATTAGTGATATCCTTCAGGTCAGTACTAAAAGCACTATTATCGATTTGTTTCAGTTTCCTGTATGATACCGTACGTGTCTCTAAGGGAGATCTAGGCATGTTTACTCTATAACACACAAACATATGATCCGACACCATGTAATCGGCCACGGTGTAACTAAGCAGAAGTTCACGATTATATATAGTAATAATTAAATCTAGAGTGTGACCAGATATATGCGTTGGAATCGTAACATGCTGTGTTAAATCACACATACTAAGTACATCACACATTCTAATTGCATCAGCATCTGTGTCAATATTCATATGAATATTAAAATCACCAGTTACCAGGAGTGAATGCATTGCATGCGACAAATATGTATGAAATTCTTCAAAAAAGTAGCAGTTGTAACACGTTTTTTTAATATGGTGGTCGGTATATTACATGCACATCAACATTCGTCTTTTGACATAATAATTCATAATTACCATATTCAAAGGAGTTGAGTTCGCCAGATGACAGAACTTCTTGAAAAGTACACCAACCCCGCCACCAGTTCTGCCGGACGGTCTCGGGTTGTCCTTCAGATTGAAGCCACCGGGCGTCAGTTCAGCGCGTATAACCGCATCACCAGATGCTAGCTAAGTATGTGTCATCAGAACGACGTCAATGTCATTAGTCAGTACATACATAGTCACTGACGTCCGCTGTCTTATTCCGCTCATAACATGGATTAACAAGGGCGAAATGCAGGTCCCTTGTCCGGCGGGGGTTGTGTTCACTCGCTCAACACGGATCAGATTGTCTAGATTAACGCCAGTGTGATGTACGCCTGTCCTGGCATCACAAAAGTTAAACAAATCATCGTCGTTATCGGTTGCTGCTGCTGCTGCTGCTGCTGTTGCTGCCATTGGTGCTGTCGCCGCTGTTATTTCCGTTATTGTTGCTGCTGCTGCTGTTGCTGCCATTGGTGCTGTCGCCGCTGCTATTTCCGTTATTGTTGCTGCTGCTGCAGCTGCCGCTATCGCTGCGGTCACTGCTGTTGTTGTCGTTGTTGTAGTTGTTGATATTGTTGCTGTTGGTGCCGCTGGCGAACTTGCAGCACACGACGTTGCGCAGTCACGATGCATACTTGAAGCGGTGCCCCGTAACAAGTCCACGTGGGGGGGGGGCAATCATTGGCACAAAGGTTGCGTCTGAAGGCTGACACTATCACTGCAATCGATCTGCACAAATGCGTTCGGCGTCTTGGACCTCGTCTTGAAATGCAGTTGGTAGTCAATGCATGCCACAATGGTCTGGCTTTCCAAGTACACTGCCAACTAGCTGGTGGAGGTCCTTGGCTGAATATTGAAATGCAGACGTCATGGTTGACTGGTCACTTTATCTTCTTGTGATGCCTGCTCTTGGGTAAGTGTATAACATTTAAAAAGTTGTAGGATTCTTCAAGTGTCCACCTCGTTCACTGTACCTTCTTGGCGTAGTGTGTAAAAATGGCATGTAATAATAGCCTTAAAATATAAAAATCATATAATATACGACAGTCTAATAGGCTGCCATGCAGGCGCACAATGATATAATGATATAATATATATATATATATATATATATATATATATATATATATATATATATATATATATATATATATATATATATATATATATATATGTGTGTGTATGTATATATATATATATATATATATATATATATATATATATATATATATATATATATATATATATATATATATATATATATACACATATATAATATAACTAGGAACACTCATGTTTAAACATATGCTCATGCGCAGATACATCAAGCGAATAATTTCGGCCGGCGAAAAAAATTTATCACGACACTGGCATTATTTTTTTCAAAACTAAATACTGAAAGTTACAACCATCTATATACCTTCCGGTTCACTTTTGACTAGTTGTGTCCTGTTGAGGGATATAGAGATGTTGGCCCCAATACAACAAGTCCGTTTACCTGCAATGTTAGTGAACGGTCGATGCAGCCAACCATAACGTCACGTTAAAAAGAGTCTCTTTACGTGTGGTGGAATAGTTCAAAATCTGGAACAACATGGGAACATAAGGAACAGTGTATGTTGGAAAGTACTCATTCTCACAGAGGGTGATAACTGAATGGAACAAACTGTCAAATGATTGTGTTAATGTTAGCAGAGTTAATATATTTAAACATAAAATCGACATATATCTTATCAGGGCGGGTTATACATACATGAAAAAAATTTTGGATTCCCGATTTTTAACAAGATTTCACAAGATTGCCATCCCAAACAACAAATTCCAGATGGCAAGTGGACAAGGAAGCCATATCGAGAGTCCAACAATTTTCTCATCTATCTGTAGCCCGTCTTTATCAGATATCTGTCAATTCTATTTTGAAACATATTCACATTAACAGCATTAACACAATCATTTGGCAATTTGTTCCATTCATTTATCACCCTCTGTGAGAAAGAGTACTTTCTCATGTCCAACTTACACTCCTCCTTAACTAATGCTGCTTTGTGTCTTCTAGTTCTACTGCCTTCTTTAAGTTTGAAGAACATAGTCCTATCAACATCCTCATAACCGTTAACTATTTTAAACACTTCTCTTTGGTCTCATCTTAGTCTCCTGGTCTCTAGTGTTGTCAAACCACATTTTAATAAGCGACTTTCGTAACTAAGGTCTCTCAATTCTGGAATAATTTTAGTTGCTCTTCGTTGTATTCTTTCTAGCTTGTCTATGTCCTTTTTACGATACGGCGTCCATGCTTGAATACAATGTCACAAGTGTCGTCTAACTATTGCTTTGTACAGGGGTACAATTAGCTGTTTCTCCTTATACGTGATAGTTCTCCTAATTAGCCCTAGAATTTTATTTCCTTTCGAAACAGCAATCCGACATTGTTCTGAAACTTTCATGTCATCACTAAATGTTACTCCTAAGTCCTTTTCTTGTGTGGTTCTACCTAGTACAGCATCCCCCATTTTATATTCTGCGTGCACGTTTCCATGTCCGTATGTGTATGCATTTACACTTTCTAAAATTTAATAACATTTGCCATTTTTCTGACCATTTAACTAATTTATCTAGATCATCCTGTAATTTGTTTTCTGTAAAATTAGTAACCTTTCTGAATACCTTTGTGTCATCTGCAAATTTCTGTACTTTGCTAGATATGTCATCTTCCAAATCATTTATATATATTACAAATAGTATAGGGCCTAATACTGATCGCTGTGATAACCCACTCAAAACAGATATCCAGTTTGAAATCGCGCCGACTACTATTGCTCTCTGTCTTATGTGTGTAAGCCTCTCTTCTAACCAGTTGATTACATCATTACCATGGGCTTTTAGTTTAAGTAACAATCTTTGATGTGGCACTTTATCAAAAGCTTTCTGAAAATCTAAGTAGACAACATCCACTAGTGACCCGTCATCTACCCACTTTGCAATTTCTTCCAAAAAACGTAAGAGATTGGTTAGGCATGACCTTGCTTTTAGGAACCCATGTTGAGATATATTTATTAATTTATGTTTTACACAGAATTCCACCATGTGGTATCTAATTAATGTTTCGAGTTATGTACATACAACTGATGTTAAACTCACTGGTCTGTAATTTTCTGGCTTGTTCCTCGACACCTTCTTAAATAGCGGCCTAATATTTGCTTCTTTCCATTCTGAAGGAACTATTCCTTCTTCTAGTAACAAGTTAAAACATTTTGCAAGTGTCTATAATAATTTGCTCAACAATTTCCTTAAGCAGTTTTGGTGGTATCCCATCAACTTCCGTTGATCTATTATCTTTCATCTTCTTAATTTTCTTTGCTATCATTTCAGGAGTTACACATAACTGGCCTAAATGTTCAGATTTACTGCCCTCAAATTTAGTAAATGGAACTGGAAGTGTGCTGATATCTTATGTGATAAAAACTGAGCTGAAGTACTCATTCAGGACCTCTGCCATTTGAAACCCGACTGAAATTATGTTTCCCCTGTTGTTTTTCAGTGGTCCTACCTTATGTCGAACTTTCTGTTTACTCCTTACATAAGCATAGAAACTCTTGCTGTCATTTTTATATGACCGGCCAATTTTTTTTTCAAAGGTTCTTTTAGATTTTCTAATTTCAGTTGTAGTTAGTAATTAGTAATTTGCGTAGTCTTCATATCATTTTTGGTACGCCAATAAACCCACCACATAGTTTGCTTAAACACTATTTTCTAATAGCTTCTTTTGACAAGTGTTTCTTTCTAGACCGTTTTCCTTGTTTTTTCAAGGGAACAAATTTATCGATGATACTCTAAATTTTTTTATAGAATATTCTAACATTCAATTGCGGTCTTATTCATCAGCATATTATTCCAATCTAGCTTTGCTAAGTATTTTCTCATATCTTTGTAGTTACCTTTGTGGAAGTTTCTCTTGTACGTTTTTTATTTTTACTTTCTGATTTTACATTTGTGTCAAAATGTATCTGATTGTGGTCACTGTTACCCAGTGGTTCATGTATTTTTGCATTGTTTACTAATTCTTTTTGTGATGACAACTATATATAATACATTGTCTTCCCTGGTTGGTTCTAGCACGTGCTGAGTAAGAGAAAGATAAGATAAAGATACCTTTTATTACCAAGTAGTACGTACAAGGAATTCGTAGTGTTGTGACGTTAGCACAAACATACACTCATGCACCCAATAACACACGGAACTAAACATTACATATCACAATCATAATACTAAAAACAGTTAAAAACAAACGAGAGTAATATAATAGATTGCAAAAGAATAAAAAAAACGCGACATTGCAACTACCTGCTAGAGGCAAGACATTTATGCTGGCTCTCCGTTTAAAAATCATAGCGCTTGAGGATAGAAACTATTGTTGAATCTCGTCGTTTTAGTTTTCATGCAACGGTAGCGCTTACCGGAGGGAAGGAGTTCAAAGAGATGGTTGGCTGGATGATATGCGTCTTGTACAATACGCTTGGATTTGCGCAAACTTCGAGATCGATGGACGGCATATTTTACCCGATTAGTTTAGAAGCGTTCTTGACGACTGATTCAATTTATTAATTTCATCTTGGCTGGCACAACCAAACCAGACAGTAATAGAAAACGAAAAGACACTTTCAATAACTGCACAGTAGAAACGTGTTAACATTGCTTGAGATAAGCTGAATCGTTTGAGGTGTCTAAGGAAGCTATTTTGAATTAAAAATATAAATTGTTGGTCCTCACTCCCTGTACTCTTTAGATTTTCATTTTATGTGTCCATGGTTAAAATCTCCCATGATACATTCCCCTTTACTAACTTCCTTTATAGCATTATGTATTTTTGTGTTATCCTCTTCGTTTATGTTTGGACTTCGGTAAACTAATCCAATAGTTAAATTTGAATTTCCTGAAACCATTTTTCACCCAACAGCTTCATTGCAATCTGTTTCCCTTTCTAATTTTATTTCATAAGCCTGAATAGATTCTTTAACATATAAAGTAACTCCCCCTCCCCTTCTTCCTACTCGATCTCTCCTAAACATTCGATTTAAACGTCACCCCTAAACATTCGCCTTAAACGTCACACATTCCAGGCCGTTAATTTGCACTGAATTGACATTACTTGATTGGGTTAATTACGAAGAAAACATACTACGCTGGAAAGGGGACGTTTAACTCCCAATGTCCCCCTCTGCTAGTCCATATACCGAACCCCTCCCGAACCTGTCTCTTAACCACATTTTAAATTTATTTACTTAAATTTATTTTAAATTATTTAGCATTATCTTGTAACGCCTTTGAGCAGGTGTTTAACCCGGATACACGTCGCATTATAAATGTATAATAATAATGATAATTACGTAACATGTTCTAAAAAAAGAGTCCCACGTCACACCATAGAACTACGCATTGCATGGCGTGTTTTGTATTTTCTTGTCATTACAATCGATTAGTGGTGGACCGCCTACGCCGAAAATAAGTCGCACTCCAAGACATTCAACTTGTTAGCGAAAACATTTGATTTGCGGTCACTCCGCTGGGTACTAAGAGCGTCACAAAAATAGCCATGTATTCATGCGCCCACGTGGCCCTTAGCAAAACAATTCCCATAAATCCCTCCGCCTGTTAAACTGTAAAAAATGCACAATGTCACAGCCAATAGCTTCTACAAACTAACCTGTGTATATTCCTGCTCAATTGCACTGATGTAACATCATATGAATTGCTTAAATTCTCATATCACAATGTAATACGCCCTACATTCGTGTGAAACAATAAACAGGAAGTTCAACAGTGGTCTTACCCCAAATAGGAAATTTTTTTGAGAAAGTGTCAAATTGTGTATCAAGTTGCGGTACTATGTATATGTAGACACACTAGAATACTCCTGCTTGTCAAGTCATTATTATTTGTTTGACATCCATGTCTAAACAATGCCTAGCCCATAATATTAACTGAAAACCAGTCACATAATTTAATTTAACACTTGGTAAATCATAGATCATGTACACTAGATTTACATAGCATTGCGAACCAATGAAGCCTGCCTACTGTCTCTTTAAATATACTGATGAGTTTATTTTCAAATTAATATTCAAATAATTGCTTGATTTTTAACCAAACATGACATAACTTTGTAAGAAAATTTAAAATGTTTCACATTTAACAAGATTTCGGGTAAATTCCAATGTGTCAGGTTTGTCAAATTGTATTGTTTATGTGACTGCTTTCATACTTCTAGTTGATAAGATACAAAGCGAATTGCTTGATTTCGATACGCCACCATAAAAGGGTTTCACATGACCAGATATCCGTCGCGGCCAGATTTGAAAATGATGATCTACGCAATGCTTCCAGTGGCTATGACACAACCAAAATACAACAATTCTGTCCAAATTTATTACACAATGTTGCTAATGCACTGGGCCATGCAGCAAACCATAACATAACATTAAAACGTCATACAACGAGTCCATTTACCTTCAATGTCAGTTAACGGTCGATGCAGTCAACGAGAACATCACATCCAAAAGAGTGCCTTTCTACGTCAAAATCTTGAACAACATGGGAACACAAGGAACAGTGGAGGTTGGAAAGTACTCATTCTCACAGATGGTGATAAATGAATGGAACAAACTATCAAATGATTGTGTTAATGCTAGCAGCGTTAATATGTTTAAACATAAAATTGACATGTATCTTGTCATGGCGGGTTATACGTAGATGAAACAAATGTTGGATTTCCGATTTAAGCGTCACACATTCCAGGCCGTTAATTTGCACTGAATTGACATTACTTGATTGGGCGAATTACGAAGAAAACATACTCCCAATGTTCCCCTCTGCTAGTCCATATCCCGAACCCCTCCCAAATTACGTAACACGTTCTTAAAAAAAGAGTCCCACGTCGCGCCATAGAACTACGCGGTGCATGACGTGTTTTGTCGTTTCTTATAATTACAATCGATTAAGGGTGAACAGCCTTTGCCAAAAGTAGGTCGCACTGCATGACTTTCAACGTGTTTGCAAAGTTATTTGATTTGCGGTCACTCCGCTGGGTATAAAGAGCGTCGCTTCATGGCAAGAGCAGATTATGGCCATATATATGTTTGGTTCACACCGAAACTGTTTAGTTTATTATAACTGACGTTCGCTGTGACGATATTACGGATCAACTAGGAAGAAGCCTTCGATTTAGGTAAGTGTCGTTTTTACAGTTTATTGGCACTGACATTTAGTGCTTCTTCAAGTCGAATATACAACAACATGAGTGAATATAATTAGCAAAGAGGAGAATATTATGGATACTGTCGAGGATCATTTTAGTATTGCGAAAGTATCGCAGTAACTGTATTCCTATCGTAATAGCATTGCGATAATTTCGTAACTATTAAATTTGTGAGCGGTGTGTTCTTCACCCCGTTTGTCCGTCCACATATCCATTCAATTGAGTACTCTCAATTTGTTTATTAGTCAGTTTGTTCATCTATACGACAGTTCATCAACCTGTTAACCCGTCAGATCACTAGTCAGCCCATTATTAGTCCATGCGTCAGTCCATCAAATAGTCCGTCAGTCCGTCCGTCCTTCCGTCTGTCCACCAATCCACCAGTCAGTCCACGTGTCAGTCTATCAGTCAGTCCAACACTCAGTCCAACATTCAGTCCATGATTCAGTACATTCGTCATTCCACCCTTCAGTCCAACCACCAGTCCATCCGCCAGTCCGTCCGTCAGTCCACTCCCCAATCCTTTCGTCAGTCCAGCCGTAAGTGCATTAGTCAAATCATTGTCAGTTCACCAGATAGTCCATTCGTCAGTCCATTGTCAGTTGACCCCAAAGTCCATCATTCAGTCCTCTTGTCAATCCATCAGTATGCCCTTCCGTCTGTCCACCAATCAGTCCACCCACTGTTTCATCTATGTATAACCCGCCATATTTGAGATATTTGTCAATTGTTTTTAAACATTCAAGCTGCTATGTTCACACTATTTGCATACCATATATTCCATTAATTTATTGTCCTCTGTGAGAAAGTGTACTTTTTTATATCCAATCCACACCTCGTATACTCTAGTTCTACTAAAAAAAATTGACGTCATTTTAAAATCCTTGTCTCTAAGGTTGTAAAACCACATTCTTTAAGGCGCTCTTCAAAACTAAGGTGTCTAATTTCTGGAAAAAATATTAGTTGCTCTCCTCTGTATGCGTTCAAGCGTATGGATACACTTCTTATGATAATTTTATGGACTCCACGCTTGTAAACAGGATTCTAAATGAGGTTTAACTATTGGTTTATGCAGAGGTATAATTAGCTTTTTTCCTTGTATGTTATGTTTCTCCTAAACAATTCAATAATGTGTTTACCCTTTGAAGCTGGAATACCACACTGTTTTTCACATTTTTCACATCAGCACTTGTTATTATTCATAAGTCCTTTTCTTTTACAGTGCTTAGAACAGTGTCTCCTATTTTATAGTTTATATTCAAGTTCCCGTGTCATGTGTGTAAGCGTTTACATTTCCCAACATTGAATAACATCTGCCATTTTTAGACCATTTAACTAATTTGTCTAGATCGTTTTGTAAATATTGTTTATCATCATCAGCGTTAACCTTTCTAAACACGTTTGTGATACCCCACTTAAAAATGGTTTCCCGTCTGAAACATCCCTTCTACGACAAAACGTTGCTTTCTGTTAATATTTCATTTGCATATCCAGTCGATTTTGCCATTCCCGAAACCGCGGGTTTTTAATTTAAGTAGTAATATTTGATGTGGCACTTTGTCGAAAGCTTTCTGAAAATCTAAGTAGATAATATGTACTGGTGCCCCATCGTCTATCCACTTTGTGATTTCTTCTAATAAGAAAATATTTGTTAAGCATGACCTCGCCTTTAGGAATCCAAGTTGAGATGGATTCAATAACGTATGCCTATCCACAAAACTCGTTAAACGCCCAATCACAAGATTTCAGTTGGGGCTAGTTCAGATCAGTTTTGTACTGTCATCTAACTGATATTGGTGAGAGTATCAGTGGTTTGCGCCAAAATGCCGCATACGCCACGCAATTAACTGACAGACACACCATGTTTTTCTTTGAAATGTTGGCTTCATGTATGCGGTGGGGTGATCGAAAGTCAACGGAAAACGGCTGGCAAATAGTTACCGCACAATAGAATAAATTGACATAACATGCCCTTGTGCAAACATATGTGTGCTTAGGTACGAGAAAATGGCACACGCTCGTTGATCATAATTCGGATGGTGACGTCATAATTTGGATCCATCAAATGATGAATCCAGATTATGACGTCATTGTTGTTATTATTATTGTTTTATTACTCTCGCACCACAGCACGAATTTTATTGTCAGTCCATCATAATATGTCATATTTAATGTTATATCCCTGTATTCAGTGGAATATGTATCTCAAATATGATCGACACAAGACACAGCATGGACTAGCATCACAACTTACGCCAGTTATGTTTTGCTAATGAAATGTTTTTGTCAATCACTTTAACAAATTACCAACCGTATATATGCAATCTGCAACCAGAACGGATCAACCAAACTTACATCATCATATATTGCACATTGAGTCCGCATATCTACTTGTACGTAGGACGTGAAACACATCACCGTATTATATATCTACATAATGGATTAGTTGTAGGTCCATGTCTATTGTCATTCCCAGTGCTGCCATACTATGGCAAACGTACTCAACTGAGTAGGATCAGCTTGTGCTTGACATACTGTACGGCATGTGACGCTGTGGCAGTGTGTTGAGACGAGCGGACTCCCAGTCAAGAGAACCTGGGTTCGCTGTTGCTGCCGTTCCGAAACTTGGGCAATTTCGTTCGCTCAGTTCATTCAGCTATATAAATTAGAACATGGCTATATACATATATACATTGGTGGGTATGTGGAATAACTACAGCGTGGCTGTAGCTTTCCAGAGTAATCAACATTGCGTTGGAATGACAATTTCTGTCAGTGGGTGAAATATGAAGCGCTTTGAGCGGTCACACGGACTGGATACCGCATTTTAAGACGTATTTTACCTAGTTCACACAGGTGACAACTTCGCAATGGATGTATTTAGGGCACATTGTCGGTGGAGAAAGAGAGTGTGGTGAAATTATTGATAGCAATCGGACACTGAGGTCGTGCACTGACGATTTGTGTGGTGGAAGCGTGTCGGCCTGTAGGGTTATCTAGTAGACCATCGGGGGACATGTATTTATATAACATCGGTTCATATGTTTCCTGTCTCGATTACACCAATCCACTGTTTAGCCGGTCTGTCAATTGCGACTAGCTATTCAGCAAAAGACGGATATGACCTTACAATAGTCAATGGCCGAATCATATTATAAACTTACAGACGAGAGGTGAGCGAGCGACGGGTGATTCTCTCTACTATAATATGTCCTACGTCCCAGGAGGGGGGAGCTATGGACACTCGTCACCGAAATAGACATCGTATACGGCTGCCGTTGAGCCGTCGAGTCGTCGAGGCAAGAAAATTGAGCTAGGGTCAGGGCCGTGTGTTGTTTGAAGGGGAATATATAATATTAGCTTTTTCAGTTGTCACCGTTGTTGTCTACTGATAGCAAATCCAATGAAAAAACACACAAATGGCAAGTGGAGAAGGAAGCCAAGCGTTTGGCTTATCGAAATTCCAACAATTGTCATCCATGTGTAATCCGCGCTTTTGAGATATTTGTCAATTTTGTTTTTAAACCTATTCATGCTGCTAGCATTTAAATAATACGTAGATGATTATATATTAACACGCATGCGCACGCACGTTTGAATGTGCGTACGCTGCGCACATGTAAACATACATATATGCGCAATCACGTCACATGCACGTACAAACGTGCGACCACCTACGAAAAAAAACATTTAACAAACGTACATCTGCGCACGCACGCACGCACGCACGCACGCACGCACGCACGCACGCACGCACGCATGCACGCACGCGCAAACACGCTCGTATAAATGGAAGACAGCCTTTGCGTGCATGTTGGCTTCGTGTGAGCTAATCATGGCCGAAACGCCGCTCTTGGTAAATTCTTTAATGAATTTACCAAGTACATTAATGCAAACACATTAAGATTGATATTTGTGCATCTAGTAGGAGTTAAATTGGCTCAACTAAGAAATATTAACAAACACTGTTCGCACTTTTATGTGTTTACGACTAAGCGACGGGTGATGAAAATAGCAAAAATCTTTCAGCCTTAAAGCATGTGCAATTTAATGCTATAAATACCCTGTATACGCTAATATCATGTGACATAGTCAATCTGCCTATACATTTGGCTACACACCTCTAGGCCATACCGCCTGTTTCGTTTGTACGTCTGGCTAGAACGACGGACGGCGGTGTCAATCACGACAGGTTCAGCAAACCCAGAGTGTGCCACAACATGTTATGTACTGATAATAGACTCACTGTACGTGACCGTTTTGCCTGTCAACTGTTGGCCTACTCTGAATGCCCACTGGCAACATTCGAGACAGCCGGATACAAAGGTGGGTTATTTTGGTCTTCTTCTTCTTTTCTTCTTCTTTCGTGTCCTTCACACAATGTGTTGCCACTTGCGGGCGCACGCCTTTGCTCGCTCAGTGACAGTGACGAGGTCTTCTGCGGTGCAGGCCTCATCGCCTGTTAAACTGTAAAAAATGCACAATTTCACAGTCAATAACTTCTACAAAACTAACCTGTGAATATTCCTGCTCAATTGCACTTATGTCACATCATATGAATTGTTGAAATTTTCATATCACAATGTAATACGCCCTACATTCGTGTGAAACAATAAACAGGAAGTTCAACAGTGGTCTTACCCCAAATAGGGAATTTTTTTTAGAAAGTGTCAAATTGTATATCAAGTGGCGGTACTATGGATATGTAGACACACTAGAATACTCCAGCTTGTCAAGTCATTATTATTTGTTTTACATCCAAGTCTAAACAATGCCTAGCCCATAATATTAACTGAAAACCAGTCACTTCATTTAATTATAGGTCGATTTAGACACTTGGTAAATCATAGATCATGTACACTAGATTTACAGAGCATTGCGAACCAATGAACCTGCTTACTGTCTCTTTAAATATACTGATGAGTTTATTTTCAAATTAATATTCAAATAATTGCTTGATTTTTAACCAAACATGACATAACTTTGTAAGAAAATTTAAAATGTTTCACATTTATCAAGATTTCGGGTAAATTCCAATGTGTCAGGTTTGTCAAATTGTATTGTTTATGTGACTGCTTTCATACTTATAAGTGATAAGATACAAAGCGAATGCGCCATTAGGGGGAATCCAGTCTTACAAACAGACACTAGTATGATCATGTAACATGAACATTTAATGTAGAACAAAACGAAAACACAACCAACCGCAATCAAACCCAGACAGCGAGAGCGTCCTTGACCCGGGGAACCGGGGTCACCAACAAACAGCCATATACGTAAATCATAGTTGATCGTCTATTGGCGTGACTTCTTTCTTCTCTTTATACTACTTATGACTAATTATAGAGAAAACAACTTTACAATAATAATATTGTAATTATAGTCTAAGTGACAAAGTCGCTTAGATACTCGGGAGGTCTGCGTCTTCTGTTTGCCTCTCCTCGTCCGGAACGACCGGAGTCTGCGCATCCGGAATCGGATGTACCGACTGAGCGTCGTCAGATGTGGCAGGGTACAGTAGCTGTGTTGGTATGCTCGATCGAGGTTCTGGAGTGGCGTCATATGTCGGCGTACTCGTCGAGTCATCGTATTGGTACGCCGTTGGCGGATCAAGTGTATGGGCTGCAACATTGTAGCACTCCGACCTTTCACTCGATAGGAGGTGGCTCGCAATTGATTGCCGACGAATTTGCTGACATTGAGCCAGACCCCATCTACACTCACAACTAGGTAACGACACCGAGAACGTGACTTGTTTCTGTCACAGTACAGGTACACAATGTCACCAACATCAATAGTTAGTGCTTTGGATACGATATGACTGGGTGACTTCGATAGTTGGCTTGGAGCGTGGTTTGCATTTCGCAAAGAATGCTGCTGGCGAATTAGGTCGTAATAGGTTAACGACAATTGTTCGTTTGTGAACTGATCTCGCTGGGTCCACAACTCTCTGGCGGAAAACCCCCTGTTTCGTATACCAGTGTTGAGGTTTGCGGTGGCAATAGATAGAACAAGCTGCGTGACAGCCCCGCCTGTGGGTTGTTGGTGTAACAGTTCATGCTCGAGTTCGCGTACAGCCTTTTCTGCAACCGGATTTTCATTGACGTTCTTGACGCGTCCAAGTTCAATCGTGAGTCGAAACGTGGACAGCAGGGCGTCCTTGATGAGAGCAGCGAACTCTGGGGCGGGGTCAGAGCGTATGACAGCAGGAGGCCCATCTAGCGGTCGTAAGCCAATGCACAGCTTGACCAGAGAGTCTCGTAGTGTGTCGCGGCGTTCGTCATCGATTAAACACGACGCTGTGTATGACGTTACGCACTCGCGTAGGACCAAGATGAGTTGTTTCTCACGTTTGATGACGTCTGCGGCATAGGAAATTCCTACCACCTCTGGATGATTGCTTCTAGACTGTGGGATAGTTGTGTGTGGAGTATCGCGTAGTGAGGCACATTGGTGACAGCTACGCGACGCTGTGTCGGTTGTTTTGTCCAGGTCCAACGCGAACAGATAGCGATGCATGACCTGTTTCAACTGGTAACATGAGGGATGGTCCAGTTGAATGTGTAGTGCTGTCACTAGCCCGTCAAGGACCATGCGGGGAACGATGATGCAATCGTGTGCTGGGCTGAGTGGATTGTTACGACGTATGACTAGCAGACCATCAGGGGCGATGGATGCGACGTTTAGATATCGCTTGACGTCTTTGGCCTTCGTTATTTTCTTCGATGGTCGCGTCCCTTGTGTTAGGTGGGAAAGTGTGCGTCGCAAATCAGGTCATTCGGCTTGGATAGCTAGCCACGCTGATCTTCTGGTGAACGGAAATCGAGCCCTCCCAGATGTCACATCGTTGGTAGTGACGCGTTGCAGGACAACTGACTCCTCCATTTGCCTGACGAAGGTGCATATTTGACACTGCTGTTCGAGACATGTCGATGCGTTGCGACTAGCAAAGTCTGATGGGACATTTGCTGAGCCGGCGAGGTGTCGGACAGTTGCCCGATAGCGGCTGACTACCGACAAGAATTTAGAGACTCGTGGGCTCACAGAGAACTCGTCGCGACACAGTTTTTCATGAGCTTGTGCGCAAAGCTTGCTGTCAGTGAGGATAGACGCAGTGTGACTCGACTGTACGATGTACGGGCTGAAATGCTTCACTGCGGCTGCAGTGTACAACGCCTCTATCTCGCAAGGCAGCCACGTAGTTCGTCGCCCGCGTAATTTCGCACTGAAGAATCCGGCCAGCTTCAATTTGGCAGCGCGCATCACGTACAAGGTAGCCCCTAATCCGTACTGTTTGATGGAGCCATCGGTCACAAGCCATAGCTTGTCGGAGGGTCGAGGCAACGTGATAGCCTTGTTGGTATGTAGACTGTCCTGTGCATGCTTGAAGGCCTTCCGTAACGAGTCTGTCCAAACGATATGTCCAGACGACTGGCGTCCGCCAGTTGCATTATCGAAAGGTGCGAGTAAGGCAGAGCAACCGGGTATTACACCCGCTAGCATTTTGTAAGCTCCAACGAATGCACGCATGGCCTTCACAGTCGTGGGAGCTTCACAGCTGGCTAGGGTAGCAATACGGTGAGGACTCGCCTGAATGGTACCCATATTCCATATCCAACCGAGAATGGTAGTTGACGTCGGACAAATTGTTGTCTTGGTGGCTGATAGTCGCAAACCACTGTTGGCGAACCATTGTAACAGCCTTTTGACGTTTTGTTGAAGTTCAACAATGGTGTTGCCGCCGCCGCAGTAGATGTCGTCTGCAAGTTTAGCGACACTGCCTTCTTGCAGTAGATCTCCGAGTATGCAACATAGCAGTTCTTCGAGTGCAGTTTCTGACCCGGGCATCCCCATTGCAGAGCGTGCATACACGCGTACGCCGCGGAACGGCGTGACGATACCGCAGTACCTCATTGATTCACGGGAGAGTGGTATTTGATAGAAAGCATTCGATGAATCTGTTGTTGCGATGTGCTTCCATTGTGCGATTTTACGCAGGGTGCTATCAACGTCGGGCATCAGGGATGGTTGTGGTTTGCTATAGCGTCCCACGTCTGTGAATGCAGTGACTAATCGGTGTTCACCGTTTCGCTTCTTAACGAGGAACGACAGATTGAGGTACTCGACGTTCACAGGAACATCCTCAGGTCGGACGACAACGCCCATCGTCTCAAATTCGTAGAATTTGCTCTGAAGCTCAACGAGCTAATTTCGAGCATATTGTGGTAGGCGGCCTTTCCGTTGAGGTGGTTGAACAGGGCCCATGTTTAAGACCGCTTCGAAAGGTCCAACATGGCCGTTATAGCCACTGTAGTTAGGGTCAAATACATTGTCGCATTCTTCAATGATGGCGCGGAATGATGCACGTTCAGATTTGGACAGAGGCAGAGTGCTTGCTAGGTGTAGACCTGCGAGGTTGTAGGCATATGGCCTTTCTGATAACGTCAGAACGTAAGGGAGTGTTTGTTGGAACGTCCGGTACAAACACATCTCGAATTTGGCAAAAGTGTTCGTTTCGTTTCAGCAAGCGAGTGGTGTTTGTCAGGTTGGGTATGCGTACCACGCCATCTACGCTGGTAACGATCGACGGTTGTGGCCACAGGTCACTGTTTCGTGTGAACTTGTTGCCTGTAGTGTCAAGGCGTGGCTCCAAAGCGAATATGGAGTCCGTAGTAAACAAGTCAGTGGGGAGGTTTACTTCCACGAACTCGCCAGGCCAAACCGTGGTACTGGTGGGGGCGCTCGCAACACGTGGGTGCGTAGGGTTGTACCATACGTGTAAGTCGTGCCATCAGACAGCGTGATGATTCTCTTAGCGGGACGTATGGTCACGTCGTTGACTTCCATAAATGGAGTGCCAGCTAGAACTTCGACATCCAAGTTCTTCACAACTAACCCACAAAACGAGAAGGTGTGGTTTTTGCGCGTTAGACGCACTGTAGTCTCGCCAACTATGGCCAGGGACGATGTCCCATTAGCTTGACGAGCCGATTGAGAAGACCTCTAGATCTCACAACCGAGTCTCAGAGCAGTGGAATGTCGGATCATGTTGCCTGTTGCACCGCTGTCAATGGTGACGCGGACCGTGTGATGGCCACAAAACGTGTCCAGATAAGGCGACTGACGTATGTCGATGGGTTGTGCCGAAGCGAGGCCTAACGTAGACTGGTCAACGATTTCGGGTTGATGGAGTTCATGGCTGTACTCATACTCGTCGTCCTCTTCGTGTACGTCAGTGATTTGACGGATCTTAGCCATGTAGCGACGATCTTGTTCGGGAAGATATGGGCATTCGCTCAAGAAATGTTGCACTTTGCTGCGGCCAGCTTGTTTGCAGAGTGGACATGCCTTTGTACTTGTAGACCACCTTGGGGGCAGAAATGGAGATGGTTGACGCCTTGAGAACGACTGTCTCTGCCCAAATCTGTTCTGTTGATAGTGGGCCTTACCTGTACGCATGATCTTTGCATCATCGGCGGAAGTGATTTCATCAAGTAGTGAGTCTAGGGCCTGGGACATTTCAGGTTTAATCGACGCCAGTGTTCTAGCTCTCAGTTCAGTGCCATATCGTTGCTTCACGAGCTTTGGGAGTGCCACGTTAATTAATCTCAACCATGTGAGCACAACTATGTTTTCGAGAGAAGGTGTCATTTCTTCATCGACATTTATGGCGTCACCATGGTGAAGAATAACACTCCCTCGCTGGAGCATGTTGTCTTCAACGAAGGCCACTAAGCGCTGATACAGATCTTCAGCCTGGAGCTGAATGTCGGCAAAGTCAAAAAATGGGCGTCCGTAGATTGAAATCCGTAGTGTAGACGAATTGTTTGCCAGATGCACGATAAACTAGTTGAATGCTTGACGATCGTGTTGCGCGATATAACTGGGCAGTAATTGGCTATCTGGCCTAGCATCAGCTCTAGCATGTAGACTTGCTGGAGAGCCGTTCGACCGCCTGACGCAATGACGTCATCGTCAGTGAACCCTCTGTTTGGTTCAGAGGCACACTTCTTCCCCCACTTGGCGTCAGTGGTAATACATTGCATGAAGTTGGTGTCGAGTGATAAAGTATAAATAATGTTTTGACGCCAATTCTCAAACGAGTTTACGGTTTCGATTTTCGTGAGACACCACTGTCTCGGTGCACGTTGCGTGTTGGCTATGTTAACGTTAGGCTACTACGATTTTACTAGTGCGACAAAGTCAAAGCCGTCGTTCAAGGCTAATTGCTTGCGCCGATTAGTAGGCTAGAAAGGCGACTCAATTTACTATTGTACACAGTTCGGTGTGTGAGTTCGTTATGAACACTGCCACTACGCCATTAGGGTGAAAGATATCGCATATCCAATCTTACAAACAGACACTAGTATGATCGTGTAACATGAACATTTAATGTAGAACAACACGAAAACACAACCAACCGCAAACAAACCCGGAGAGCGAGAGCGTCCTTGACCCGGTGAACCGGGGTCACCAGCAAACAGCCATATACGTAAATCATAGTTGATCGTCTATTGGCGATGGCTTGATTTAGATACGCCACCATAAAAGGGTATCGCATAACCATATATCCGTCGCGGCCAGATTTGAAAATGATGATCTACGCATTGCTTCCAGTGGATATGACACAACCAAAATACAACAATTCTGTCCAAATTTATTACACAATGTTGCTAATGCACTGGGCCATGCAGCAAACCATAACATCACATTAAACAAAGTCATACAACGAGTCCATTTACCTGTAATGTCAGTTAACGGTCGATGCAGTCAACCAGAACATCACATCCAAAAGAGTGCCTTTGTACTACAAAATCTTGGACAACATGGGAACATAAGGAACAGTGTAGGTTGGAAAATACTCATTCTCACAGATGGTGATAAGTGAATGGAACAAACTATCAAATTATTGTGTTAATGCTAGCAGCGTTACTATGTTTAAACATAACATTTACATATATCTTATCAGGGCGGGTTATACATAGATGAAACAAATGTAGGATTCCCGATTTAAACGTTACAAATTCCAGGCCGCTAATTTGCACTGAATTGACATTACTTGATTGGGTGAATTACGAAAAAACCATACTCCCAATGTTCCCCTCTGCTAGTCCATATCCCGAACCCCTCCCAAATTACGTAACACGTTCTTAAAAAAGAGTCCCGCGTCGCGCCATAGAACTACGCGGTGCATGACGTGTTTTGTCGTTTCTTGTCATTACAATCGATTAAGGGTGAACCGCCTATGCAAAAAGTAGGTCGCACTGCATGACATTCAACTTGTTTGCGAAGTTATTTGATTTGCGGTCACTCCGCTGGGTACAAAGAGCGTCACTTCATGGCAAGAGCAGATTATAGGCATACAGATGTTTGGATCACACAGAAGCTGTTTTGTTTGTTATCACTGACGTTCGCTGTGACGATATTGTCCAAAATAAACGGTCGTACCAACAAACACGTTTACAAAATGTCGATTTGCTTATGTTTTGGTCGTTGTTAACTTAATTGTGGACATTACATGTCATTTGGATGACACTATCAGTTTGTTATAACCCGTTTCTTATAATTTTTATTACCAATTTCGATGATATAATTAGGGCTCATTATTTTGAAAATAAATAAATAAAAACGGTTGCTAACTTGCTCCATGTAAAGTGTGTTTGACTTAGAAAATTGTCGGTGTCAGGCTGGATAATAATTATATTATTGTATATTTTTATTGATACCATCTAGTCAACAACATCATTACTTGTTAAATGTCGCTACTATTTAAACTGTCTAAATGTCTCCTGTAGGAGGTGTCCTATAATCTATCTACTAAATATAAAAAAATATCAAATAAACGTACCTTATAAGTTTGTCCTATATCGTTTGATGTGCACAAGCTGATATTTTGCGCAAATTGGTGTTTAATATCATATTTAATTGTTAATCAACATAATTTGTTTATTGTTCATATGTTAAAATACCATGAAAGAGATTTCGGCAAGCTAAAAGCACACAATAAGCAATTATTGGTAGACAAAATAATTATTGCCTTTCCAAAATGCATAATCAACACATATCAATACAAATGTCATATTGTGTTGATATTTTGTAAGTGCTTTGGCACAAGGAAATGAAGGTATCCAACCATAACTTTAGTTAACCCCATATCTAGCTAACCCCATCCCTAACTAACCCTAACCCTAACACATAAGTGGTTTACATAAGATATAGCCATTCCCATAGGCACAGATTGATCGGAAAGGTGAACAGTTGCCTGGAAAAGGCAGACAACTGTTGCAATCATGAATAGTATGGTACATATCAGATGCCAAAATGATACCCCTTTATGGTGGCGTATCCAAATCAAGCCGTTCGCCACCTCGTCAACTAGAAACATGAAAACAATCACAATAAACAATACAATTTGACAAGTCTGACACATTGCAATTTATCTGAAATACTGTTAAATATTGTCAATTTTCTGACAACATTACGCACTGTTTGGTTAAAAATCAAGTATAAATAGTAATTTGACAATAAACTCATTGGTATATTGAAAGAGACAGTATGCAGACTTCATTGGTTCACAATGCTCTAAAATCTAGTGTATATGATTTATCAAGCGTCAAAATCGACCTATAATTAAATTATATGACTGGTTTTCAACTAATAGAATTTCGTTTCGTTGCTTACCAATTAGCGCAGAAAAGCGACTGAATGTCGTGCCACCCCGCTGTCCCTGATCCGTCCGCCACCAAATTTCGTGCCACCCCGCTGCCCCTGACCCGTCCGCCCCCAAATGCCGTCTCATTTCCGAACAATGGCCGATCTGATAGCAAGTGTGTTGCCCTACTGGAAACTGATAGCGCAATCAGCGCCTGCTAGCGAGTACTGGTATAGCAGCACCACCTGAACAGCTTGTTAGAGAAGGGGCGCCCCCAATTGAAGCATCTGCTACAACATGTAATGTAATAATCGACCTGTAATATAATAAATCGACCGGTAATGTAATAATCGACCGATAATATAATAAATTTACCAGTAATGTAATAAAAATTATGATGATAATCATTATGATGATGATGATGTTAATAATGATGATTTTGAAGGCGATGATGAGGGTGATAAACGATTATGATGATGATGACAATTAAGGGGTCATCTTAATGACGATGATAATACTGATGACGATGATGATGACGATAATAATGATGATTATGATGATGATGATGATGATAACGACGGTTAATAAATGGTTATAATGATGAGGAAGAAAATTAAGACAATTAAGCGGTATTAGTGATGATGATGATGGTGACGAACATGAAGACAATGAGGGTGATCATTATTACGATTATGAGGACGAAGACAATGACATCCTCAACCTCATCATCCTTCTCCTCTTCCTCCTCATCGTCATCCTCATCCTCATGTTCACCCTTGTAATGACTAGCCATGCTGTCACCCACTCGACGTTCACAAACGTGTAATTAATATAGGTATCTCAGAACGAGTGGGCCACATATTTTCTGGGAGGGCATATGGAATGCCGTTCACATAACCTCCCAGGTAACGCACGGCAATAACTACATGTTGGCAAACAATAGGACCGAGTCACAGACAGAGTGGTAAGGAAGAAGGTTTTTTTTTAAAAAGGGTCACCTCAACAAATGAAAGAGGTAATCTACACTCAGTATAGATCATGTCAAACAATTATTTAAGGAATCACTAAAAATGCTTAAAAAAGAAATACATTATCATCATTTGATCAAATTAAGGGGAAATTATATTACAAACTTAAGTTTAATCGCAAAAAAATAAAATAACAAAATAAGAGATCAGCTGAAACCATTAAGGGGTTATCTTAAAAATTAAAGTTAAGGGTAATTTCAGTCAACCAACATGTTCATCTAAACGATTAAAGGCAACTAAAGTATTTTAAAACAGTGCTAAAATTAAGGGATTTTATCAAAAACAAGTTTTTAAAAGGAGTCATTAAGGGTTCACTTAATAATGAACTAGCTGATCGTCTCAAAACATTACGGGGTCGTCTCGTAAAATCAAGTGTTCGTCTCGAAAAAAAGTTAAATAAATTAAGGGGTCATTTCATAAATTGAATTGGTCTTCTCAAAAAAGTTAATGGATCGTCACAAAATGTGTAAGAAGTTAACTAGCTAATTTGATCGTCTAAAAAAATTAAGGGATCATCTCCAAAATTAAAAGTGTCTTCTCAAAAAAGTTAAGGTATATTAAAAAGTGTAACTAGTCATTACAAATGAACCAGCTGATCGTCTAAATAAATTAAGGGATCATTTCATAAAATAATGGGGTCTTCCCAAGCGGTCATATAATTAAAATGTCTAAACATATTATAAAGATTCATAATAAAACACAAACTTAAGGGGTCATAAAGCAGATTATGGGGTCACATCGAAAACATAAGAGGTTGTCTCAAATAATTTAAACGGATTTTTAAAAATAAATTTAGGAATCATTTTGAAAAATGTAAGGGTCATTTAACAAAGTAACTAGCTCTTCATCTGACATGTTAAGTGGGCTATCAAAACATTAAGGATTCATCTAACACATGTAGTAAGAGGGCCACCTACAAAATCAGCCTCTCTTTTTATGCTTTGAGGTGATCGCTTTTTAATTTAATGATACCCTTTAGTTTTGGGATTACGTCTTACTTTCTTAAATTTTAAATGTACCCCTTAATTTTATATTGTGCTTGATTATCCCAAATTTCATGGGCCGCGTCACTGCTGGCGATAAACCTACGTAGCGAGTTCCTGCTAATTTCTACAAGTTTTCCACACTTCCACCGACAGAAGGCGCTTGTTTTCTATGAATATTAATTTTTTTAAATTACCCTTAACTTTTTTGAGAAATCACCTTTCTTTATGAGATGACCACATAATGTTTTGAGATTAATTTGTTAAGACAATCAGCTAGTGCTTTTTATTCAACACGTCTATTTTTGAAAAGAACCATTACAATTGTTTAATAGACCCATTTTATAAGGTAACCTTTTAATGTTTTATGATGATCTTGTAATTTATTTAGACGATCGGTTAGTTCTTTTTTAATGAACATTTACATTTAGTGTGAAATAACACCTTAACTTTTTTGAGAAAATCCTTTTTATGGGAAAACCCCTTAATGTTTTGAGATGCTCCCTGAATGCGCTGAGAGGATCAGCCATCTCGTTTTAATATACACTTCTATTTTTTTAAAATTATTATTTAACTTGTTTGAGAAGACCCCTTTATTTTATTTGATGACCATTTAATATTTTAAGATGATATTTTAATTTATTGAGACGATCAGCTAGTTTTTTATTGAATATCTACGTTTTTAAAATGATTCTTTACCTTTTTTCAGAATACCCTTTTATTGTATTAGTTTATTGAGACGATCAGCTAGTTTATTATCAATGATCGCTTGCATGTTTTGTGATCCCATAGCCTTTTCCAGAAGCCCCATTATTGTGTGTGATATGATCCCATATTTTCAATCAGCTTTCAATCACTTTTTAAATGATCGCTTACTCTTTTTGATATCATCCTTTACTTTTCAAGAAGACTAATTTATTTTATTACATAACCCTTTAATGTTTTGAGATGATCCATTAAGTTACAGTGACGACCAGCTTATTATTTTCATTTTATAAATCACCCTTACAGTTTTTTTATGATATGATACCATATTACACACTGTAATTTGTTTTACAAAACATCTTAAGTTTGCATTTTGACGACTCATTATATTTGTATCTTGATATGACCCTTTATTCTATGATATGATAACTTAATTTGTTGAGATGATCAGCTAGTTGATTTGTTTAGTGACCCCTTACATTTTTTTAATGTTCCTTTCACTTTTTTGGAAGACCTCTTAATTTTACGATGTGACGCCTTAATTTGTTAGAGACGATCTGCTAGTTGTTTTGTTTAAATTATACCATACTTGTCTTCTTCCCTGCTACCCTGTCTGATTCGAACCCACCGTTTGCCCATATCAATTATTGTTATTGCTGTATGCTATCTAAGAGGATATATTAACGGCAGTCCATATGTCCTTCCAGAAAACAAGCCGCTGAATCGTTCTGAGAATCTTATTTTAAGCATACTTTAGTGAACATCGAGTGGGTTTCAGCATGGCTAGCCATGATAGGGGTGAACATGAAGATGTTGAGGAGGAGGAAGAGGAGCAGGACGATGAGGCTGATTAGGATGATGTAGTTATCTTCATCATCGTAATAATTATTATCCTCATAATCATCATAACTAAGATAAACCCTTAATTATCTTAATCTTTCTCCTCCTTTTCAACATCATCATTACCATTTATCATCTTCATCATCATTATAATCATCTTCATCGTTGTTATTAACTTACCGGTCGAGTTACTGCATTACCTGTCAATTTATTGCATTACTTGTTGTTCCAATCGACCGGTAATGTAATAAATCGACCGATCATGTAATACTCAACCGGTAATGTAATAAATCGACATGTAATGTAATAAATCGACCAGTAATGTAATAATCGACCGGTAATGTAATGATCGACCGGTAATGTAATAATCGAACAGTAATGTAATAATCGGTAACGTATTAAAAACGATGAAGATGATTATGATGACGATGATGATGAAAATTATAAATGGTAATGATGATCATGATTAGGAGGAGAAAGATGAAGATAATTAAGGGTTTATCTTAGTGATAATGATTATTATGATGATAATTACGATGATGAAGACAACTACGTCAACCTAATCAGCCTCATCGTCCTCCTCCTCCACCCCCTCTTCATCCTCATGTTCACCCTTTTCATGGCTAGCCATGCTGTTTTTAGCATTGGCGTCGTTCCCTTATATAAATGTATTTTTGCCCACTTCAAGGGGTGAGTTCGGGGGCAATCCACCACCCCAGACATGGCAGCAACTCATTTTTGAACAAAATACATGTTACCAGGCAAACTAAAGAGCTAGAAGCGCCACTATGCCGACAAACATTGTGATGGATCCGTCAATTACCGTGACGCATTGCGCCATTTTACTGAAGTGAGGTTGAAAATCACATATCAAACAATTATCGAATAAAGAGTATTGTGACAAGACGTGTTTATATACCACGCTGTAGACGGATGAAATAACGGTTTGCCTATATATCGCTTAATAACGTGCAAATGAAAATATAATGTATCTTAACAATTTAGCTGAACAAAATAATGACAAATTAACAAGACATGTTGCTCCACCTTACTCATGAAAAAATCTCTCTCTATCTCTCTTCTCAATCTCCCCCTTCTATATGTATGTATATCTCTGTCTCCCTCCCCCTCTCTCTCCGCAACATATACATATCATAATTATATGTTAATATTATGTAATTAAAGATCATGAATATAAGAAGGCAGCCTCATATGTTTGCCCACGAATTATGCAAGAAAAATAGTTTAGACATTTAGTCTGAATCATCAGCCCACACACGTACTGATTATATGTAGTAAATATCAATAGATTTTATTTGTTATTAAAGAGGATTTTCTGAACAATTACTCGAGCAACTCAACATATAAAATTTAGGGGTACATTTAAAATTTACGACATTAAGAGATAATCCCCAAACTAAAGGGTATATCTAAACTAAAAAGCGATCACCTAAAAACGCAAAATATTTTAGATTACCCTGTTATTAAAATTGTTATTCCTTAATGTTTGAATGGCCCCTAAGTTTTTCTTTTGATATGACTCCTTAAATTTTTATTTTGAGACAACCCATTAATTCTATCAGATGACCCCTTAACTTTTTGAAATGATGAGTTTGTTATTTTTTAAATGTCCGTTACATTTTAAAAATAATTTCTTCATTTAAAATTCATCTAATTTATTTTAGATAAGCCCTTACATTTTCGATGTGACCCCATAATTTGTTTGATGGCCCCTTAAGTTTGTGTTTTGCTATAAATCCTTTCATGCTTAGATTTCCTTTAATTATATGAAACGACAGCTTCATTTCAAAACGATCAGCTAGAAGCGCTTTTAAATGATCCCTGCTTTTTAATGATCCTTTACCTGGTTTGGGAAGAACCTATTATTTTACGAAATGCTCCTTTAATTTATCGAGACGATCAGCTGGTTCATTTGTATTGGCTATTTACACTTTTTTTGAGAATACATTACATTTTTGAGATGATCCCTTAATTTTTTTAAGACGATCAACTAATTAACTTGTTAGTTACTTCTTACATATTTTGTGACGATCATTTACATTTTTTTAGAAGATCCATTAATTTTATGAGATGACCCCTTAATTTTTTTTCAGAGACAACCACTTGGTTTTATGAAATGACCCCATAATGTTTTGAGATGATCAGCTAGTTTATTATTAAATGACCCATTAATGGGTCCTTTTTAAATTATCCTTTTAACTTGTTTTTGATAAAATCCCTTAATTTTAGCACTGTTTTAAAATACTTTAGTTGCCTTTAATCTTTTAGATGAACATGTCGGTTGACTGAAATTACCCTTACCTTTAATTTTTTAGATTACCCCTTAATGGTTTCAGCTTATCTCTTTGTTATTTTTTTGCGATTAAACTTAAGTTTGTAATATAATATCACATTGCATTTTGAGATTTCCCCTAAGTTATTTGATATGACCCCTTAATTTTATCAAATGATGATAAGGTATTTCTTTTTTAAGCAGTTTTAGTGATTCCTTAATAATTGTTTGACATGCTCCCTTAATTGAGTGTAGATTACCTCTTTTATTTGTTGAGGTGACTCTTTTTAAAGATCCACTTCTTCCTTACCACTCCGTCTGTGACTCGGTCCATATGCATTTGTGGACCGAGTCTCTGTTTCGGGCATTCCATATATCCTCCCAAAGACGTGCGGCTGACTCTTTCGGAGATTCCTATGTTAATCATACGTTTGTTAACGTCGAGGGGGTGTCAGCATGGCTAACCGTTTTAAGGGTGAACATGATGATGATGACGATGAGGAGGGGGAGCAGGATGATGAGTCTGAAGGTGTGATTGTTTTCGTCCTCACAATCGTACTAATGATCAACCTCATTGTCATCATCTTCGTCATCATCATCATCATCACTAAGACCGCTTAATTGTCTTCATCTTCTTCCTCATCAATATCATAACCATTCATCACCATCATCATCACCATCGTTATCATCATCATCATAATATTGATCATCATCGTCATCATCGTCATAATCATCATCATCATTTTCATCTTCACTAAGATGACCACTTAATTATCATCATCATCATAATCGTTTATCACCCTCATCATCACCGTCTACATCATCATTATTAATATCATCACCATCATCATCATCATCATCATAATGATTATCATCATCATTTTTATTACATTACTGGTCGATGTATTACATTACCGGTCGATTATTACATTACTGGTCGATTTATTACATTACTGGTCGATTATTACCTGAATAATTTTTGTATAGCAGTACGACCCTACCTCTCTGCATAATGTGTTAGTGGCTGAAAAGTGTGTATACATCATCCTAATTATGTGGATTATAGATGTGTGTACGTTATTCTGAGTATGTTTTGCGAAGATAGGTACTTGATATATGTTCGTTGTATATGGGATTGTGGATTATTACATTACCGGTCGATTATTACTTTACCGGTCGATTGTTACATTACCGGTCGATTTATTACATTACTGGTTGTAACAAGCATCGCTACAACGACAAGGGGAAACGACTAGCACACAAACAGTTACTTGGTTGTTTAGCCAAATTGATTAAAGACTAAATTCGCTAAAATAAACAGAAGTGATGCCTGGACTCGTTTATGTTGATATATGCCATAACTAGAACACATGCATGAGTAAGTTAATTTGCATACTTTACATAACACCGAATAATATATGTAGGGTGCCAAAGCTACCCTAGCTAGACGTGAAGATGATCTTACGTTGGATACAGCATGTTGCATAAATATAGGGGCGCATATAAAATCATACATATAAACCATATGTTACACTACGGGACTAACCTCATGTAAATTCATGTAAAACCGAGGTTACACAATCCCCTATACAATGAACATAATTATATCAAATACCTATCTTCGCAAAACATACTCAGAATAATGTACATACATCTATAATACACACAACTAGAATGATGCATACACACTTTTCAGCCACTAGCACATTATGCAGAGAGGTTGGATCATTATGTCGTACAAAAAAATAGTCAGATAAAGTACATATACCTGAGTGCCCGCACCAAAAACCCTGTGTACTCTTCTGCACGCTCAGTCAATGCTTGCCCGACCAGCGCCTCCTAGCGATCACTGGTGTAGCGGCAGCTAGTAAGAGAGGGAGCGCCAAAAATTGAAGCCTAAATACAACGGTTGGGCGGAAAACAACTAGCTCACAAATAGTTATTTGATGGTTTGGAAAAATTTGCAATTCGCATGCCTCTGTGTTGGGTCCCTAAGATAAAGCTCCACAATAAATCACACTAAATGTGCTATTGTAAACTTTCATGGAGCCTAAGGTCGTTTAGTTTATATATATATATATATATATATATATATATATATATATATATATATATATATATATATATATATATATATATATATATATATATATATATATATATATATATATACATACATATATACATATATATATGTGTCAATAAGTGTTGGTATCATGAATGTTCCCACAGAAATGTAACAAACTACGTGAAAGCCATAGTACTTGCATGTTATATTCCATCGTGTTTATGCCGAATTTATTGTACTGTTGGACATATGGGATAATATGTCTTCTACCAATTGACATTGTACAATTTTTTTTTATTATAAAATAATTATGTTGATGTTTAACGAAAGTAATACGATCGCACAACTCCATTGTTTTAAACATCGTGCATTTTGAAGTAAACCGATTTGATACAATCTAGAACAATATTATTTGTGTTGGTAACGTATAGAAATGAATTGCCGTATCACATTCAAAGGTTTGCTGTAAAGCAAACAAATTAACACGGCACAAATATACAAAATCAGTTTTCCCGAGAACGAACATCGACAAATAGAATGGCTAGTCACCGGTTATCTACGTGACGAAATTATGGAATACATTGAATGTCAATAGTACCAATATTCGGTCGTTCAACCATTTTAACGCATATTTTAGAAGATAGTTGTTGGAGAGTTATGCCAAGTAGACATATTGATAACATGTAATGAAAATCATAGTAGCGTAGTATATATCGACATGATATATGGCTTATGTTTTATTTGTGACCGTTTTAGGTATTTGAAGAATATGTATTTAACTTTTTCCAATATTACAATAAGGAAGTAAGACACGTTTTTATAAGTATTTGACTTTTGTGTTACTCTTGGCAAAGCTTTAATTGTTATGTTTTTTGTATTGTATTTCTAACTGACGTTGCTTAACTTTCACAAACATTCTTGAATAAAATGTTATCACAATAATTTGGTTACACATTTGAGTAGTGGGATTCTCTTGTTGATTTGTAGAGTTGCATCGACGAAACAATGCGTATCATCATCGTGCTGCTTCTGGTGTGCCATGTGTTGGAGGTATGTGATATCAGGCACTGCAATCGGCTGCACCCGGACCACACACACACACACACACACACACACACACACACACAAACACACACACACACACACACACACACACACACACACACACACACACACACACACACACACACACACACACACACACACACACACACACACACACACACAGCAACACACACAATTACATATATATAATATATATGATATATATATATATATATATATATATATATATATATATATATATATATATATATATATATATATATATATATATATTTATATATATATATTATCTACTTATATATAATAGGTAATCATGTATGCATGGGAGTAATTAACAATAGGAACTTTGGACGGAATTAACCCCAGTCGTGAACGTTACATCATATTTATTTGACATTGTTACATTAATTTAATGAAGTAAATGAAAATGCAAATGCCCATACCTTATTGTATAAAGAACAGCATTTTTTTGTAGAAACAAAGGCAATGCGTGCGGATTGTGTTGTTTAAGGCTCGGTAAACCTAGCTACTTTACGAAGGGGCGTGAGGAATTAACACTCAAATAAAATTATGTAAAACAATGCTATTTATTAACTCATCGAAATGTACCACTACATTCCAAATACGAGTAGACTGCACTGCGCTTTGCAGCAGCCAACTAAACATGCATCCATTGCTGTAAATGTAATGATGTTATTGTTCTTACAATTATTATGTTGAAGCATATTGGAATATTAATACTGTGAATTTAAACCCATGGGTATTTTGTTTAGGGGACAGAAGGTAAGTGTTGTTTCGTGTGTCTAACAAGCACAGGTGATGGGCCCAACCAGAAGTTATGTTCATATCGATAGCAATATCAAATATGTCAGGGATGGTAGGAAAATTAACTTTTTTTTAAATCGTAAACGTAACGACATGTACTATTTTCGAGTCACACGTTCTGGATAGGTGAAACACAATTATAAAACTGCACATTTCCTGATCCTTTTGCAAAATTATATGAATACAAAAATGAAAACAAATCGTGTAAGAACGATATTTCAGAACAATAGTGTTCCAATTTCTACACTGTTTGAAAAGTGCTCCATAATGCGTGACCTCATTACCAAGAGGTTGACATATCTTACGCAAATCTAAAAAATGCTGCGTCTGCCTGTGCTTTGCCATTGTCACAGCTAAACACCGTTCTGAGTTCATATTCGTACAATACTCGAATTATAAATATACTGCGTCACTTGTTATACATACATCTATGCATGTCCGTTGAAATGGGAAGCATTTTCCATAAATATGGCAACCACGTTTCATCGATCCACAACTGTTCGTATGACTTTTCACTGAATCTTTCGTAGTGGCCTTCTACTTCCATACAAAGACAATCTGCTTTTCTAAAACGTTACGGCGTTATAAAGAAATTAAAATATGTAATTTAACACTAATGACTGACCACTAATAGCAATCGCAGCAGTACTATCAGTAGCAGTAGCTGTAGCAGTATAAGTATCAGTATTATGTTTATAATAATAACAATAATATAATAACGTTAATAAAATGGTCGGTGATATGGTGGTGGTGAAATAACAGGCGGTTGTGGTATAACTGTTTGCTGTTGTTGAGATTTCTCATGATGTTGCTTATTTAGCTTACATATAATTTTGAACTTAATCACAATAACTGATTATAGTTAACTATATATTCGGTTATTGTTGTCGTTGTACAGCATTATGTGAGATGAATAGGTGTGGTTAAAAATTATCAGAAATTCAGCAAGATGAGAACCCTGTAACAGGGTGCATAGTCATTATAGTGTTCCTTGCTGTTTACTGTCATTTAACAGGTATCTGCAACTCAAACAACGACTGTCAAAATGACGGCACATGTGACTACGACGTCAGCGAAGACGGTGGTTATGTGTACATCTACTTTTGTCAATGTCCGAATGGGTACAGCGGTGACAACTGTGAAATAGGTATGACTTGTTTATTTGTTGTATCTTGTTTAAAACGTCATTATTACAAATTATGTGTTTTACTTAATAAGAAATAGTTGTAGTAGTAGTTGTAATAGTAGTGGTGGTAGTAGTAGTTGTAGTAGTAGTGGTGGTAGAAGTAGTTGTAGTAGTAGTTGTAATAGTAGTGGTGGTAGTAGTAGTTGTAGTAGTAGTGGTGGTAGAAGTAGTTGTAGTAGTAGTTTGCCACTACAAATATTAGATATGTCCTTCATAAATCTGGTGCCCTTTCTGTTATGGTGTTATCTAAACATATATACATTCTTGTACCTGAAACATATAGAAACCTGTTTATTACTAGATCTACTTGCATTAACATTAAAGCAATATTTCCTACTGATGGTTTATCAGATCATCATTGTGTCATTATTGATTTGTGGGTGCAAGTCGAGTCAAGACCTAGACATTTGTTTTCACCTTTCGACCAATAAATAAAATTAACATAAATACCTTTCATGATGATCTTGCAAATTCCGATCTTTTGATCCAACGTAAATCTACATTATGCGAGCTTGTTAATCAGTACCATGTAACATAAAGTAAACCCCTGGATAAACATGCCACTAAACAAACCAAAAAATTTAAAAGTTTGCCCTCCATCATGTGGATTTCTCACGAAATAATTGTAGCAAAACGTCGTCGTCGATATCTTGAAAGAATTTGGCGACGAACCCATTCTCCAATTGATCGATCCCGTTATACTAAACAGCTACATATATGCAATCACATGATGCAACAAGCAAAGTCTGATTACTATACACATTTTATCACAACAAATTCTGAAAACCCTCGCCAGATGTGGGAATCCGTAAACACAATTCTACATCGGTAGAAATTAAAAGCACTGCCTGAACATTCTTCATTGGATACATTGTGTACGTCTTTTTCAAAATACTTTACAAATAAGATTGCTCGCATTCGATCAGATTTTTTAATTAATGATAATGACTATGATTTCCCTGAACCACCACTTTCTGAAAATAGACTACAGTGTTTCACACCTGCAACTACTAATGGAGTTTTCGTTATTATTAAAAAATCTCCTAACAAATCGTGAGACTTTGACCCATTTCCAACATCTCCACTAAAAAACTGTATCAATCAACTAATATTTCCCAATTCTCTTATTAAAAACAAACTTTGAGTAAAATTACCTGACTAATTATCGTCCAATCACAGTTTTCTGTTAAAAATATTGGAAAAACATGGTTGATAATCGCCTTCATGAACATGTTTATAATCATTACTTATCAAATTATCAAATCTACAGTCTGTATATAAACGATTCCACTCTACCGAAACGGCTCTTCTCAAGATACACAATTATATAGTTGATAACAAGAACAAAGTCACAGCACTCACTTTACTAGATTTCTCAGCTGCTTTCTATACAATTGATCATTTAATCCCTTTACAATGCTTTCATATAGACATTTTGGCATTTCTGGCCCAGCTCTTCGGTGGTTCAAATCATATTTTTTTGAGACATATACCAAAGCATTGCCATATCTGGCATATTAACTTGCCCACAACACATTGAAGGATCCGTCCTTGGCCGTGTTCTGTTCAGCTGATATTCCATGCCGCTCAGCCAAATACTTACTAATCATAATCTCAGTCTTCATCTGTATGCGGATGACACACATATTTACATATCACTTTCACAATCAAATGCACACGACTCTGTTTCGACGTTAAGTGATTGTCTTACTGATATCTTGTTTTGCATGGAATCAAGTACGCTAAGGCTTAATCCAAATAAAACAGACCTTATTAGTATTGGCACTAAACAACAACGAAATAGGGTCATCAACCATTTTCCAGTTAAACTGCTTGGCAGAGATACATTCCCATCCGATACTGTTCGCAATCTAGGTGTTGTCTTTGATAGTGAGTTCAACTTTCGCTACTATATTTCTCAAGTATGTAAATCCTGTCATATACGTGATATCCGTCGAATTCGGCGTCATATACCTATATCTACAGGTAAAACAATATCAACGGCATTAATTAGTAGCCGCCTTGACTATTGTAATTCACAACACTAAATTACATTGCTAATAGAGACTTGGCTAAACTCCAACCAGTACAAAATTGTCTGGCACGTGTGGTTCTCAGGGCGCCTCGGTTTTCACTATTACTTAAACAGTTACACTGGTTTCCTGTTTCTTATCGAATTATTAATTTAAGCTCTTCATTTTATATATCGTGTTCTATCTACACAACAACCACACTACTTCTTCTACTGCATCTTTCAAATATCCATCGGCAGCTCAGTTCATCAATTTCACAACGTGTTATGCCTAAAACAAAACTTAACTTGGGTAAACGTGCTTTCTCTGTCGCTGCGCTTAGGGTATTGAATGAACTCCCCATCACTTTGAAAACATCTGAAACTATAGCTATTTTCCGAACAAACTCAAGACATATTTATTCCCTGGTTGTGATAATGACTTTTGTGCGTTCCTCTTCACGATTATGCTTAATGATTATGTTTTTTGCGCCTCTGAGCTCCGGTTCCCGAAGATATAGGCCCCATGGAAGTTAATTATTAATTTAATATTATTAGATTTATTATTATTATTAGTAGTAGTAGTAGTAGTAATAGTAGTAGTAGTAATAGTAGTAATATCAGTAGTAGTAGTAGTAGCTTACTAGATTGGCGAGTGTCTAGTTAGGATTTATATAATTCAACGCTCGTGAATGGGGGTTGCACAAGTGAGCAAGACAACAAAGGAAATTAAACGTAAACATTTAATACACTAAGTAATTTAAAAGGAAACAACACATATACTCCTGGGTCTATGTAATATGTTCTAATCTTCCGATCCTCTGACAATCGGAAAAGGGGTTAATCACCCAGTATAATCGTAGAAGCTTCTACTAACATCTAACGTTCTGACATTAACTAAAACTGAAACGTATATCATCAATGGTCCCGCAGGGAGATTTATCATATTGGCGTGTTGGTTTATCTAACATCAATGGCCCTACAACCTCCGCCCTGTGCACACAACTACACAATTGATTCTAAGGCATCTAATGCCTAGACAACATCCTACTTACATATGAGGCAGATAGAGGCGTAAACATGCTTGTCGGAGACGAGTCTCTGCATTTTTATAAACCGTTCATTAATCATGCCCTTTGGCCAACGAAGAAATGTCCCGGTTGTCGTGAATTTTTTTTTTTAATATCCATTATTGTGATTATCCTGCTAATTGTGTCATCAGGCAACCTGGCTTCCATACTACCAGTGTCTATGGATATCCCTAAATGTTGCAACTGTACAGTAGGTCCCACAGTCTTATGCGGGGCTATTGGTACACGTAACATATTAAATACCAAGGTAAACCTAGCCATTGTTCTCTCTGCCGTGGCATTGGGTGGATATATAGTTAGGAAGATGTCTAACAAGTGTAACATAAAATTAATTCCATAGTTATGCTGAGCTATCCAACAAATCGCTTGTGAAAGCCAGCAAAAAATGTTGGAATTGAGGGGCTGCCACAAACTAGCCTAGTATAGAAAAAATATTCTCCATTCCACTTGACTACATAGTGATGGGTGGATAGGAATCTGCTTAAATGCATCTACTATAGACTTACATAACCAAGATTCCTTACCCCATCTAGGATTCCCATTAATATATCATCATGTAATATAACATATGACAGAGTATTCCTCTTTGTTGATAACTTAAACTAGTATGTTTGTCACTATTATGTGGGGCGGATAAATCAACAATGAGATGCATCTTCCTGGAATAGGTGCCGTCGGCTAAACCCAGGGGACTTACTCTGTATAGTGAGAAGGGGGCGTTATGAAAAGACCTACAAGGAGCCCTTTCTTCATTTCTTTCATTATTAGACTGATTATTTCGGGTTGCGCTTTGCCTACAAGTTATATGGACCTACAAACTGGCCACTGATGCCAGTGGTGGCTCACTAATCCAAGTGAAGAAGGCCTCCCTCAAACCTGTGATGACATTTGTCACAAAGGCTTTATCTGGCCACCCCACTAGCTCTTCTCCAGTATGTCTATGTCAATGGGTGTGGGAGTCACTGTCTGACTGCCAAGTGTGTTCGTCACATTCACTGCTGCTTGTGCAGGAGTTTGAACATCCGGTAGATATTGGACGAAATCCCTGATGTCGAACACGGCCATCTGTACCGTGTACGAGTCGGCGAACACTAGTTGGTTCAGATCGTAGTTCTCTGTAGGCAGTATCGCACATTCGATATATGTCATTGCAGTAGTCATGGTGTAGAATACCGATGGTGTTACGTGCTGTTCGAGGTTGAACTGATACGTTCATCGCAGCCGGCGCATCCGTATCCGTTCGTGCCGCAAACGAAGATAACGGTACAATGCATGCGTGAGCGGTTCATAGCCCATCGGAGGGGAGTCGTGCGGCTATAATCTCCCGTATCTGTATTGTCTGACACGGAATTGTTGTAGTACTCGCACAACTTCGGTCAGTGGCTCCCCACTACGGATATGGACGCGCTACTGGGCTGCGGGAAATCGCATTCTGTCGTTGTTACGTTGTTCTTACTCACTTGAGCCAGACTCTGACCCGCGGCGGCCTCGTGCGGACAACACTGGCACTAGCGTCAGGCGAAGATTGATTGTCAGTCTCGTTGGAAGTTATCCTCGTAAATTCGCACATGCTGTGTCTTCTTGATGCCAGTAGGTAATTTTATGCCGCGTTCCTCGAGGCGTATAGGGGGTGAAGCTGCTAAACAGTTGGCAGGGAGTCCAAGTTCAACATCCCAGCGACGTTGTTCCACGGCTGGACTCGTTCCAAGGTCCGTAGGCGTAGTCGATTACGTGAAGTTTTCGTCAAAGACCAAGAAGTCCACAGAAAGCGGCTCTGCCGGGAGCGAGTAAATAGATTCTCTGTGATCTGCTGGTAGATATCGTCGTTCCGCTGCACTTCGTATCGGTCGGCCTCGCGGCATTTGAAGTACATAAATGAAGATTAAAAGCAACGAATAAAAAATGACGTGTTTCCTAGCTTGTTCGTGCTACGAGACAAAGACGGCCCAAGGAAGGGATGTTGCCATATTCCAATGCTGGGATAATGCTTCTAATTGGTCAAGTGTTTCAATTTAATATAACACAAGGTGCACCGCCTGTTTGTAAATTACATTCAACAAGTTAATAGACTTTGAAGGAGTTCACATGTACATAATCTTCATATGTTCGTTACTGGAAACTGTGATTTACAGGTGCAGACCAATGTGCCAGCAACCCGTGTAGTAATGGCGGCACTTGTGAAGATAACGATAATGCGTACACCTGCACATGTGCAGCTGGTTTCCACGGTGCCAACTGTGACATAAGTATGACTTTTATGTATTTTGTGTATGGGTTCAGTTCTTCATAAATGCAAATGTGTTTTTTTATTTTGAGATGATATTGGTTTTGTTATTATAATTATTAATTTTGTTATTATTAATGTTATTATTATCAGCATCATTAACATCAGCAACATTATTATTAGTAGTATTATTTCTATTAGTAGTAGTAGTAGCAGCAATAACAGATGTAATGGCAGATGTAGTGATAGTTGTAGATGTGGTTGAAGCGACACCAGTTATTATAATGTAGTTTCGATACTATTTGGATAACTGTTAAACACAATGTTTTATTTCAGTTAAATACAAAACAATTAAATTTTAATGTATTTAACATACCATAAAATCGAAATTTATTCTATATATTTTTTGCTTGATTTTAATAGTTGTGATCATGGTAAATGAGGTGTTTTAGTTTGCGTAGATAGTATTATTATTATTAGTAGTATTATCATTTGAAGTAGAAGTTACAATGGTGATAGCAGAAATAGAATTTGTAGCAACACCATCGTTAACGCTAAACAAAATGCTATTTTTTTTTCAGATAATTATAATAAAACTAATTGTTTTTGTGTGCTACCACTAAATTACACTCAACAAGTTAATAGCCCCTCTTAGAGACTGAAAAAGCTCACATATGCATCATCTTCAGATAAAATGGTAGATACTGAATATTGTGATTTTACAGATGTAGACGAATGTGCCAGCAACCCGTGTAGTAATGGCAGCACTTGTGAAGATAACGATAATGCGTACACCTGCACATGTGCAGCTGGTTTCCACGGTGCCAACTGTGACATAAGTATGACTTTTATGTATATTGTGTATGGCTTCAATTCTTCAAAAATGCAAATGTGTTTTTTTTAGTTTGAGATGATATTGTTTTTGTTATTATAATTATTAATTTTGTTATTAGTAATGTTATTATTATCACCATAATTAATGTCATCAACATTAGTATTAGTAGTATTATTTCTTGTAGTAGCAGTAGTAGTAATAGTAGTAGCAGCAGCAATAGCAGATGTGATGGCAGATGTAGTGGTAGTTGTAGATGTGGTTGAAGCGACACCAGTTATTATAATGTAGTTTCGATACTATTTGAATAAATGTTAAACACAATGTTTTATTTCAGGTAAATACAAACCAATTAATTTTTAATTTTTTTAACATACCATCAAATGCAAATATATTCTATATATTTTTTGCTTGATTTTAATAGTTGTGATCACGGTAAATGAGGTGTTTTATTTTGCTTAGATAGTATTATTATTACTATTATTATTAGTACTATCATTAGAAGTTGAAGTTACAATGGTGATAGCAGAACTAGAATTTGTAGCAACACCATCGTTAACGCTAAACAAAATGCTATTTTTTTTTCAGATAATTATAATAAAACTAATTGTTTTTGTGTGCTACCACTAAATTACACTCAACAAGTTAATAGACCCACTTAGAGACTGAAAAAGCTCACATGTGCATCATCTTCGGAGAAAATGGTAGATATTGGACATTGTGATTTTGCAGATGTAGACGAATGTGCCAGCAACCCGTGTAGTAATGGCAGCACTTGTGAAGACAACGATAATGCGTACACCTGCACATGTGCAGCTGGTTTCTATGGTGCCAACTGTGACATAAGTATGACTTTTATGTATTTTGTGTATGGGTTCAGTTCTTCATCATTGCAAATTTTTTTTTTTATTTTGAGATGATAGTGGTTTTGTTATTATAATTATTAATTTTGTTATTATTAATGTTATTATTATCAGTATCATTAACATCAGCAACATTATTATTAGTAGTATTATTTCTATTAGTATTAATAGTAGCAGCAATAACAGATGTACTGGCAGATGTAGTGGTAGTTGTAGATGTGGTTGAAGAGACACCCGTTATTATAATGTAGTTTCGATACTATTTGGTTAAATGTTAAACACAATGTTTTATTTCAGTTAAATACAAACCAATTAATTTTTAATGTATTTAACATACCATATAATCGAAATTTATTCTATATATTTTTTGCTTGATTTTAATAGTTGTGATCATGGTAAATGAGGAGTTTTAGTTTGCGTAGATAGTATTATTATTATTATTAGTATTATCATTTGAAGTAGAAGTTACAATGGTGATAGCAGAAATAGAATTTGTAGCAACACCATCGTTAACGCTAAACAAAATGCTATTTTTTTTTCAGATAATTATAATAAAACTAATTGTTTTTGTGTGCTACCACTAAATTACACTCAACAAGTTAATAGCCCCTCTTAGAGACTGAAAAAGCTCACATATGCATCATCTTCAGATAAAATGGTAGATACTGAATATTGTGATTTTACAGATGTAGACGAATGTGCCAGCAACCCGTGTAGTAATGGCAGCACTTGTGAAGATAACGATAATGCGTACACCTGCGCATGTGCAGCTGGTTTCCACGGTGCCAACTGTGACATAAGTATGACTTTTATGTATATTGTGTATGGCTTCAATTCTTCAAAAATGCAAATGTGTTTTTTTTAGTTTGAGATGATATTTTTTTTTAATTATAATTATTAATTTTGTTATTAGTAATGTTATTATTATCACCATAATTAACGTCATCAACATTAGTATTAGTAGTATTATTTCTTGTAGTAGCAGTAGTAGTAGTAGTAGTAGTAGCATCAGCAATAGCAGATGTGATGGCAGATGTAGTGGTAGTTGTAGATGTGGCTGAGGTGGCACCCGGGTTATTATAATGTAGTTTCAATATTATTTGGATAAATGTTAAACATAATGTTTTATTTCAGTTAAATACCAATAAATTACTGTTGAACGTTATGTAACATTGCATGAAACGCTAATCTATTCTATATATTTTTTGCTTGATTTTAATAGTTGTGATCACGGTAAATGAGATGTTTTATTTTGCTTAGATAGTATTATTATTACTATTATTATTAGTATTATCATTAGAAGTTGAAGTTACAATGGTGATAGCAGAACTAGAATTTGTAGCAACACCATCGTTAACGCTAAACAAAATGCTATTTTTTTTCAGATAATTATAATAAAACTAATTGTTTTTGTGTGCTACCACTAAATTACACTCAACAAGTTAATAGACCCTCTTAGAGACTGAAAAAGCTCACATGTGCATCATCTTCGGAGAAAATGGTAGATATTGGACAATGTGATTTTGCAGATGTAGACGAATGTGCCAGCAACCCGTGTAGTAATGGCAGCACTTGTGAAGACAACGATAATGCGTACTCCTGCACATGTGCAGCTGGTTTCTATGGTGCCAACTGTGACATAAGTATGACTTTTATGTATTTTGTGTATGGGTTCAGTTCTTCATCATTGCAAATTTGTTTTTTTATTTTGAGATGATAGCGGTTATGTTATTATAATTATTAATTTTATTATTATTATTAGTATTATTATTATTATCATCATCATCATCAACATAAAAAACATTCTTATTATTTTTATTATTATTCCTAGAAGTAGTAGTAGTAGCAGCAATAGTAGAAGTGATGGCATATGTATTTGTAGTTTTAGATGTGGTCGAAGCAGCACCAATTATTATATTGTAGTTTCGATACTATTTGGATAAATGTTAAACACAATGTTTTATTTCAGTTAAATACAAATCAATTAATTTTCAATGTTATTTAACATAACATAAGATGGAAAACTATTCTATATAGTTTTTGCTTGATATTAATATTTTTAATCACTGTAGATGTAAACGAATGTGCCAGCAACCCGTGTAGTAATGGCAGCACTTGTGAAGATAACGATAATGCGTACACCTGCACATGTTCAGCTGGTTTCCATGGTGCTATCTGTGACATAAGTATGACTTTTATGTATTATGTGTATGGGTTCAGTTCTTCATAAATGCAAATGTGTTTTTTCTATTTTGAAATGATATTGGTTTTGTTATTATAGTTATTAATTTTGTTATTATTAATGTTATTATTATCACCATCATTAACGTCAGCAACATCATTATTAATATTATTATTTCTAGTAGCAGTAGTAGTAGTAGTAGTAGTAGTAGTAGTAGTAGTAGTAGTAGTAGTAGTAGCAATAGCAGATGTGATGGCAGATGTAGTGGTAGTTGTAGATGTGGTTGAAGAGACACCAGTTATTATAATGTAGTTTCGATACTATTTGGTTAAATGTTAAACACAATGTTTTATTTCAGTTAAATACAAACCAATTAATTTTTTATGTTTTTAACATACCATAAAATGCAAATCTATTCTATATATTTTTTGCTTGATTTTAATAGTTGTGATCACGGTAAATGGGGTGTTTTACTTTGCTTAGATGGTATTATTATTATTATTAGTAGTATTATCATTAGAAGTTGAAGTTACAATCGTGATAGCAGAACTAGAATTAGTAGCAACACCATCGTTAACGCTAAACAAAATGCTATTTTTTTTCAGATGATTATAATAAAACTAATTGTTTTTGTGTGCTACCACTAAATTACACTCAACAAGTTAATAGACCCTCTTACAGACTGAAAAAGCTCACATGTGCATCATCTTCGGAGAAAATGGTAGATATTGGACAATGTGAATTTGCAGATGTAGACGAATGTGCCAGCAACCCGTGTAGTAATGGCAGCACTTGTGAAGATAACGATAATGCGTACACCTGCACATGTGCAGCTGGTTTCTATGGTGCCAACTGTGACATAAGTATGACTTTTATGTATTTTGTGTATGGGTTCAGTTCTTCGTCATTGCAAATTTGTTTTTTTTATTTTGAGATGATAGTGGTTTTGTTATTATAATTATTAATTTTGTTATTATTAATGTTATTATTATCAGCATCATTAACATCAGCAACATTATTATTAGTAGTATTATTTCTATTAGTATTAATAGTAGCAGCAATAACAGATGTACTGGCAGATGTAGTGATAGTTGTAGATGTGGTTGAAGCGACACCAGTTATTATAATGTAGTTCCGATACTATTTGGATAAATGTTAAACACAATGTTTTATTTCAGTTAAATACAAACCAATTAATTTTTAATGTATTTAACATACCATATAATCGAAATGTATTCTTTATATTTTTTGCTTGATTTTAATAGTTGTGATCATGGTAAATGAGGTGTTTTAATTTGCGTAGATAGTATTATTATTATTAGTAGTATTATCATTTGAAGTAAAAGTTACAATGGTGATAGCAGAAATAGAATTTGTAGCAACACCATCGTTAACGCTAAACAAAATGCTATTTTTTTTTCAGATAATTATAATAAAACTAATTGTTTTTGTGTGCTACCACTAAATTACACTCAACAAGTTAATAGACCCTCTTAGAGACTGAAAAAGCTCACATATGCATCATCTTCAGATAAAATGGTAGATACTGAATATTGTGATTTTACAGATGTAGACGAATGTGCCAGCAACCCGTGTAGTAATGGCAGCACTTGTGAAGATAACGATAATGCGTACACCTGCACATGTGCAGCTGGTTTCCACGGTGCCAACTGTGACATAAGTATGACTTTTATGTATATTGTGTATGGCTTCAATTCTTCAAAAATGCAAATGTGTTTTTTTTAGTTTGAGATGATATTTTTTTTTAATTATAATTATTAATTTTGTTATTAGTAATGTTATTATTATCACCATAATTAACGTCATCAACATTAGTATTAGTAGTATTATTTCTTGTAGTAGCAGTAGTAGTAGTAGTAGTAGTAGCATCAGCAATAGCAGATGTGATGGCAGATGTAGTGGTAGTTGTAGATGTGGTTGAAGCGACACCAGTTATTATAATGTAGTTTCGATACTATTTGAATAAATGTTAAACACAATGTTTTATTTCAGGTAAATACAAACCAATTAATTTTTTATTTTTTTAACATACCATCAAATGCAAATATATTCTATATATTTTTGCTTGATTTTAATAGTTGTGATCACGGTAAATGAGGTGTTTTATTTTGCTTAGATAGTACTATTATTACTATTATTATTAGTACTATCATTAGAAGTTGAAGTTACAATGGTGATAGCAGAACTAGAATTTGTAGCAACACCATCGTTAACGCTAAACAAAATGCTATTTTTTTTCAGATAATTATAATAAAACTAATTGTTTTTGTGTGCTACCACTAAATTACACTCAACAAGTTAATAGACCCTCTTAGAGACTGAAAAAGCTCACATGTGCATCATCTTCGGAGAAAATGGTAGATATTGGACAATGTGATTTTGCAGATGTAGACGAATGTGCCAGCAACCCGTGTAGTAATGGCAGCACTTGTGAAGATAACGATAATGCGTACACCTGCACATGTGCAGCTGGTTTCCATGGTGCCAACTGTGACATAAGTATGACTTTTATGTATTTTGTGTATGGGTTCAGTTCTTCATAATTGCAAATTTGTTTTTTCTATTTTGAGATGATAGTGGTTTTGTTATTATAATTATTAATTTTGTTATTATTAATGTTATTATTATCAGCATCATTAACATCAGCAACATTATTATTAGTAGTATTATTTCTATTAGTACTAGTAGTAGCAGCAATAGCAGATGTAATGGCAGATGTAGTGATAGTTGTAGATGTGGTTGAAGCGACACCAGTTATTATAATGTAGTTCCGATACTATTTGGATAAATGTTAAATACAATGTTTTATTTCAGTTAAATACAAACCAATTAATTTTTAATGTATTTAACATACCATATAATCGAAATTTATTCTTTATATTTTTTGCTTGATTTTAATAGTTGTGATCATGGTAAATGAGGTGTTTTAATTTGCGTAGATAGTATTATTATTATTAGTAGTATTATCATTTGAAATAGAAGTTACAATGGTGATAGCAGAAATAGAATTTGTAGCAACACCATCGTTAACGCTAAACAAAATGCTATTTTTTTTTCAGATAATTATAATAAAACTAATTGTTTTTGTGTGCTACCACTAAATTACACTCAACAAGTTAATAGCCCCTCTTAGAGACTGAAAAAGCTCACATATGCATCATCTTCAAATAAAATGGTAGATACTGAATATTGTGATTTTACAGATGTAGACGAATGTGCCAGCAACCCGTGTAGTAATGGCAGCACTTGTGAAGATAACGATAATGCGTACACCTGCACATGTGCAGCTGGTTTCCACGGTGCCAACTGTGACATAAGTATGACTGTTATGTATATTGTGTATGGCTTCAATTCTTTAAAAACGCAAATGTGTTTTTTTTAGTTTGAGATGATATTGGTTTTGTTATTATAATTATTAATTTTGTTATTATTAATGTTATTATTATCACCATAATTAACGTCAGCAACATTATTATTAGTAGTATTATTTCTTGTAGTAGTAGTAGTAGTAGTAGTAGTAGTAGTAGTAGTAGTAGTAGTAGTAGTAGTAGTAGTAATAGTAGTAGTAGTAGTAGTAGCAATAGCAGATGTGATGGCAGATGTAGTGGTAGTTGTAGATGTGGTTGAAGAGACACCCGTTATTATAATGTAGTTTCGATACTATTTGGTTAAATGTTAAACACAATGTTTTATTTCAGTTAAATACAAACCAATTAATTTTTTATTTTTTTAACATACCATCAAATGCAAATATATTCTATATATTTTTTGCGTGATTTTAATAGTTGTGTTCACGGTAAATGAGGTGTTTTATTTTGCGTAGATAGTATTATTATTATTATTAGTATTATCATTTGAAGTAGAAGTTACAATGGTGATAGCAGAAATAGAATTTGTAGCAACACCATCGTTAACGCTAAACAAAATGCTATTTTTTTTTCAGATAATTATAATAAAACTAATTGTTTTTGTGTGCTACCACTAAATTACACTCAACAAGTTAATAGACCCTCTTAGAGACTGAAAAAGCTCACATGTGCATCATCTTCGGAGAAAATGGTAGATATTGGACAATGTGATTTTGCAGATGTAGACGAATGTGCCAGCAACCCGTGTAGTAATGGCAGCACTTGTGAAGACAACGATAATGCGTACACCTGCACATGTGCAGCTGGTTTCTATGGTGCCAACTGTGACATAAGTATGACTTTTATGTATTTTGTGTATGGGTTCAGTTCTTCATCATTGCAAATTTGTTTTTTTTATTTTGAGATGATAGTGGTTTTGTTATTATAATTATTAATTTTGTTATTATTAATGTTATTATTATCAGCATCATTAACATCAGCAACATTATTATTAGTAGTATTATTTCTATTAGTACTAATAGTAGCAGCAATAACAGATGTAATGGCAGATGTAGTGATAGTTGTAGATGTGGTTGAAGCGACACCAGTTATTATAATGTAGTTCCGATACTATTTGGATAAATGTTAAACACAATGTTTTATTTCAGTTAAATACAAACCAATTAATTTTTAATGTATTTAACATACCATATAATCGAAATTTATTCTATATATTTTTTGCTTGATTTTAATTGTTGTGATCATGGTAAATGAGGTGTTTTAGTTTGCGTAGATAGTATTATTATTATTAGTAGTATTATCATTTGAAGTAGAAGTTACAATGGTGATAGCAGAAATAGAATTTGTAGCAACACCATCGTTAACGCTAAACAAAATGCTATTTTTTTTTCAGATAATTATAATAAAACTAATTGTTTTTGTGTGCTACCACTAAATTACACTCAACAAGTTAATAGCCCCTCTTAGAGACTGAAAAAGCTCACATGTGCATCATCTTCGGAGAAAATGGTAGATATTGGACAATGTGATTTTGCAGATGTAGACGAATGTGCCAGCAACCCGTGTAGTAATGGCAGCACTTGTGAAGATAACGATAATGCGTACACCTGCACATGTGCAGCTGGTTTCCATGGTGCCAACTGTGACATAAGTATGACTTTTATGTATTTTGTGTATGGGTTCAGTTCTTCATCATTGCAAATTTGTTTTTTTATTTTGAGATGATAGCGGTTATGTTATTATAATTATTAATTTTATTATTATTATTAGTATTATTATTATCATCATCATCATCAACATAAAAAACATTATTAGTATTTTTATTATTATTGCTAGAAGTAGTAGTAGTAGCAGCAATAGTAGAAGTGATGGCATATGTATTTGTAGTTTTAGATGTGGTCGAAGCAGCACCAATTATTATAATGTAGTTTCGATACTATTTGGATAAATGTTAAACACAATGTTTTATTTCAGTTAAATACAAATCAATTAATTTTGAACGTTATTTAACATAACATAAGATGCAAAACTATTCTATATAGTTTTTGCTTGATATTAATATTTTTAATCACTGTAGATGTAGATGAATGTGCCAGCAACCCGTGTAGTAATGGCAGCACTTGTGACGATAACGATAATGCGTACACCTGCACATGTTCAGCTGGTTTCCATGGTGCTAACTGTGACATAAGTATGACTTTTATGTATTATGTGTATGGGTTCAGTTCTTCATAATTGGAAATGAGTTTTTTTTATTTAGAGATGATATTGGTTTTGTTATTATAGTTATTAATTTTTTTATTATTAATGTTATTATTATCACAATCATTTACGTCAGCAACATCATTATTAGTAATATTATTTCTAGTAGTAGTAGTAGTAGTAGTAGTAGTAGCAGCAATAGCAGATGTGATAGCAGATGTAGTGGTAGTTGTATGTGTGGTTGAAGCGACACCAGTTATTATAATGTAGTTTCGATACTATTTGGATAAATGTTAAACACAATGTTTTATTTCAGTTACATACAAACCAATTATTTTTTTTTGTTTTTAACATACCATAAAATGCAAATCTATTCTATATATTTTTTGCTTGATTTTAATAGTTGTGATCACGGTAAATGAGGTGTTTTACTTTGCTTAGATGGTATTATTATTATTAGTAGTAGTATTATTATTAGAAGTTCAAGTTACAATGGTGATAGCAGAACTAGAATTTGTAGCTACACCATCGTTAACGCTAAACAAAATGCTATTTTTTTTCTCAGATAATTATAATAAAACTAATTGTTTTTGTGTGCTACCACTAAATTACACTACAAGTTAATATACCCTCTTAGAGACTGAAAAAGCTCACATGTGCATCATCTTCGGAGAAAATGGTAGATATTAGACAATGTGATTTTGCAGATGTAGACGAATGTGCCAGCAACCCGTGTAGTAATGGCAACACTTGTGAAGATAACGATAATGCGTACACCTGCACATGTGCAGCTGGTTTCCATGGTGCCAACTGTAACATAAGTATGACTTTTTTGTATTTTGTGTATGGGTTCAGTTCTTCATAAATGCAAATGTGATTTTTTTTGAGATGATATTGTTTTTTTAATTATAATTATTAATTTTGTTATTATTAATGTTATCATTATCATCATCATTAACATCAGCACATTATTAGTACTAGTAGTATTTCTAGTAGTAGCAGCAATAGCAGATGTGATGGCAGATGTAGTGGTAGTTGTAGATGTGGTTGAAGCGACACCAGTTATTGTAATGTAGTTTCCATACTATTTGGATAAATGTTAAACACAATGTTTTATTGAGTTAATTACTAATCAATTAGTTATGAAATTATTTAACATAGCACAAAATGCAGTCTACTATATTTATATATATATATATATATATATATATATATATATATATATATATATATATATATATATATATATATATATATATATATATATATATATATATATATATATATATATATATATATGTTATGCTTACCTTTAATAATTCATCACTGTACATCAGGTTTTTACTTTGAGTTAATAGTGATATTATTATTATTATTATTTGAAATAGAAATAACACTAATAATAGTAGTAGAGAAATTTGTAATAACATCATCGTTAACAGTAAGCACAATGTTATTTTTCAGATAATTATAATAAAATAAATTGTTATTTTTATTCAATAGAGCACAAGTTGCATTACCTATTTGTAGACCTAACATTAAGTTGCATTGAACAAGTTAATAAACCTTCTTATAGAGTGAAGAAGCTCACATGTTCATCATCTTCACATTAAATGTTCGTTACTGGACAATGTGATTTACAGATGTAGACGAATGTGTCAGCAACCCATGTAGCAATGGCGGCACTTGTGAAGATAAGGACAGTGAATACACCTGTAAATGTGCAGCCGGTTTTCGCGGTGTCAACTGTGACATAAGTATGACTTTTATGTATTTTGTGTATGGGTTCAGTTATTCATAATTGGAAATGAGTTTTTTAGATGATAGATGTTTTGTTATTATAATTATTATTTTTTTATTTTTAATATTATTATTATTATCATCATCAACATCAAGAACATTATTACTATTATTATTGCTCTTAGTAGTAGCAGCAATAGTAGTAGTAGCAATAGTAAAAGTGATGGCAGATGTAGTGGTAGTTATAGGTGTGGTTGAAGCGGCACCAAATATTATAATGTAATTTCCATACTATTTGGATAAATGTTAAACACAATGTTTTATTTCAGTTTATTTTTAAGTTTTATTTAGTTAATTACTAATCAATTAATTATACAAATTATTTAACATATAAATATATATATATAAATATGTATATAATAAAATATAGCACAAGGTTCATCACCTATTTGTAGACTTGACATTAAGTTACATTGAACAAGTTAATAAACCTTCTTAGAGAGTGAAGAAGCTCACATTTACATCATCTTCACCTAAAATGTTCGTAACTGGACACTGTGATTTACTGATGTAGACGAATGTGTCAGCAAACCATATAGTGATGGCGGCACTTGTGATCTTGCATTTCGGATATTGCAAAACATAAATGAATAAAACCTGCACAGGGAACCCGAGACTTAGATAGTAGTGAAGATATTGTATGCACGAACCTGAATGCAAAATAAATGACGGCTAACAACTGCTGTATAATGAAGACCTTTATTACTAACTAGATATGCATATATCTAAAGCAATAATTTATGTCCCGTGTTGAATATCGAATGGATATATTGAGGGCATGCCGTAAGTATGGCATATATAAACTGGAAAAAACAATGCAACTGAGTTGGGAAAATGAAAGGTGAGCGGGACAGAAATTAGCAGGGCATTAACAGTACAGAGGGTGTATTTTTTACATTACTGGAAGACTGACATTATTGACCATGAATAATGCTAGGAATTGATAATTGGCTAAATCAATTAATTAGCATGTGACAATAGAAACAAATATTAGTGCACAAAGGTAACACCTAATTATTCGCAAAATACCTTTGAAAATGGCATCATTGTGCATGTCACTTAAAATGAAAATGAATATATATTTGACAGGAAGTCATTGTTTCCTGTATTCCACTGAGATTTTTCTTTTTGTAGAGTTGTTTACACACAGCGGGACATTCACCGTCATAAACTACGTCTATCTGGAAGTGTATGCTGACAGAACATCCGAGGGCTACAAACAGTTATCAGCTCAAGTCACGTTTGTGGTGATCGTTATTGTTAACTTTTATTACAGTTGTTTAATATTTGAAACCGATATTTGCCTTTCAATCAAATCTGATCGTATTTCACATAATGCATCCTTCCAAACATATGTGTAGTGTGTGCATGAACACATTGTGTTTATTTGCACACAAACACGTACATATATATGTATGAAATATATGAGTGCGTGTATGCGCTCGTGCATGTTTGCATACATACGCACATAAATTCAACCAATGTTATTTGATAAGCGTTTGTCCTATATCACGAAAAGAGCAATTAAATTACAATTTGCATATTTTCCATTGTAGGTACGTCTGGCCTATAGAAGTTCAAGCATATATGAGCACATTGTCAATGTCAGAAATATTACTTTCAGGTAATACAACGGATGATAATACATTTAGTACTCTAGATGATTAGTGGTGCTACTGATGGAGTAATTAACAGTCACTCGTTGGAACAGTATAATTGCGCGCGATATTTTTACCTGTCTAATTATTTATTGTAATCAATCCACGTCAGCCACTCATAGGTACACTAGTATGCGTAATCATCATCGACACTCGTGTGAAGCATCACAGGGAAAGCAAGGATTTCATATCAGCTTCCAAAATATGAGTGAAACTAAATGCGACATGTAGCCCTTGTGATTTATTTCATTAAGACGTATCCGCAATATGCGATTAGACTGATTAGAAACCCATTATTCTAGGTAGTGTCGGTTGTTTTCGCTGTGGCTCATTTAGTTCACACTGAGTGCAATAAATGATGGATCTTTGTCTTTATTTTTTACATTTCAGAGCTGATTTATTTGACACCTCCAGGTTTCCTAAATATGTTTCTAGTGTCATAGAAAGCAATGCACTTATACAGCTAATTTGAGGGATATCTAACTGCCATTCATTAGCAAAGGTCAGTGCTATTTTGGATGGAGTGTTTTTATATATTAATCCTATTCCCGGGTATAGACGAGGAGGGACACTTGCCGATCATGCTTCTTAGAAAATGACGATTAAAAATGCGTGATTACAATGCCATGTTTGTGTTCAACCTGCAGGAAAGGCAGCGTCAAAGTGGACTACAAACTTGATTTAGACATGGACACTGCTTCTGAGACTCTGATCATCCAGCTGGAAACATATGTTAATGAGAACGCCGGCTTTGCAGATCAATTCAAGATTCACCCGAGCAGCATCACATATGATGGTAGGCACTTTATGCTTTCTAAGCGATATTGTTTCTGGTCACGAGAAACGGATCTGTTCGACCATCGACCTAAACATCTTCAGTTTGATGAGTCTGCGGACGGGCAACCGGGCGCTCTCCAAATGTTGACAAAAATTACTTCAAAATAGATTAAATCCTTGTAACGCATTGCGTCGATTTTTTTTCCCAACAATGTAACGGAAAAATTTTAAATATTTCTTTGGCCAAGTTGTAGTTGAATTTTCCAAGACATTGAATTGAATTTGAATTTATTTTCACCTCTCAGTCTCTCTCCAGAAATGCGGCTTTGCATAAAACACAACAAACAGACAGACATACAGACAAACATACATACAAACAGACAGACAAATATATATATACATACATACTGACAGACAGACAAACATACATACATACTGACAGACAGACATACACACATACAGACAGACGGACAGACATAAGTACATGCATATATAAGTACATACGTACATACATACATACATACATACATACATACGTGCATACGTGCATACATACATACATACATACGCATGCATGCATGCATGCATGCGTACGTATGTGCGTGCGTGCGTGCATGCATGCATGCATACATACATACATACATACATGCATACATGCATGCATACAAACGTACACTTTGATTTATATATTATATTTAGGAAACTGTTCTGCACGTATGTCTTCCTCGTTGTTTGTAATTTAGTGTACTTCAGGCTTCAGTAGATTTTTTTCGGATTGATGTGTTAATTTATTTCTATCACTATGACATTGATAATGCAACTTCAGTAATGCATTATGTGTCTGACTCGCACTTAAGTTATAACATTTCAGTAAACTGTAAACACTAATGAACAAAGTCTAACTCAGTATATGAGTGCACAAATAAAGTTTACGTTTATCATTGTCTGGTACTGTTGCGCGGCTGAGTTCGAATTGTTAACTGCATACTGGTTCCGCGTCAGGTCTCCAGAAATCCGCTTCAAGAGGTTTACCTGTGTGGCTGCTAGTAGCCCTCCCAAGCATCATATGCGTCACTGTCGTTGTCATGGTTGCGCTCCTTGCTCTACTTGTGATGCGTCTGGCAAAACGACGCGCGGGAAAACCCAACCGGAGACGCAACGGTCATAACGGCGACACAAACGTCAGGCGGTGGGTTGGAGCAAGGAACAGGCTGTGGCGAAAAGAAGTATCGTTACCCCATCAGACGTATGCACCCCCACATATAACGGTATGATGATATAGTGGTTTGATACTTCGTTGTATGATATTGTTGTGGCAACTGCTGCAATGACGTTGCTCTATGGAAAAGCACTCATAACAACATATTTTTGTTTGCTAGTATAGTATGGCTCCCCGTGTATGTTGGTGCTGCAGTTATACATGATTGGTAACTTGTATTTACGAAACATCAGGACATTTTAGAGACAAGTGGTAATTTCTTTTCATAGATTCCCGAATGTTGTTATTGATTAGTATAAAGATCCTGAAAAGGAAACTACATTCAGGTAGAAACTTGCTCAAACTATTACGATTGTATACCTACTTATGCAGTATGCATATATCTCCACATTGAATCACCCTTACATACGTGGCCACGTTTTATCAGTCTCGCATGGCCCATTTAAGTCAGACTCACATGTCCCCATTGAGTCTGCCTAATAATGGCCCCTCTATTTCTGTTCCACATGGTCACAATGATTCATATTCATATTGCCCCATGGAGTCTGTATCACATAGCCTCATTGAGTCATCTTAACACGGCCCCATTGAGTCTGTCCCACATGGCCCCATTGAGTCAGCATCACATGACCCCTTTGAGTCAGCCTAAAATGGGTCCATCCCACGTGGGAAGATTGGGTCTGTCCCGAGTGGTCCCATTTAAATATCTAACAAATGGCACGATTGAGTCTTTTCCAAGTGGCAGTATTGAGTCAGCATTACATGCACCATCATGATAACGAGAACTCAACATCTTATGTTGTAGTCTTGAATGAAGGTAATGCAAAATGAGGTGTTGGTTTTTGTAGGAGGGAGGCAGGTTTGGCTGGTTTACGAGGAAATACCGCTTCTGACTGAGTGTACGACGCACGCCGAGCGCCTAGAGATGTGTTGCCCGTACACGGAATAGGACGCCTAGAGATGTGTTGCCCGTACACGGAATAGGACGCCTAGAATGTTGCAGTGAAGCTAGAATCCAAAACCGTAGATAATAATTGTTATTAGAACAGTTATTAGACTGACCCGGGGATTGGGTCATGTTTGTGAGAAAACCGGCCAAGACATTGACAAATACCAAACACCAGACTCTGTGAAAACAGTCTCAATGTCATGCAACTGTAACCGGCATGGTGTATAGCTACACTAATGTCAAGGAGAACGTAAATTGTATCAGGTGATATGGTTGGCAAAAATATAACATAATATTATTGGTCCTTTTTCATGTCTCAAGTCTCAAGTGGGTATACTCCAAACAGCCCAAACTTGGGCTAACGCAGGAGTTTGTGATGGACTGTGCGCATGCGCAGTGGGTGATACATACAGCTAAAAGACTAGCATCTTTAATGTTGCTGAAAGGGTTTTTATCTGAAATTTTATTTTATTTTATGTATAGGATAGGATGTATAGATGAACATTTTTAATAGGTTGGTTATGTGTATGGATACTGTCGCTGTCTTGTCACATGCACACATAGACAGTCTCCATACCCACACCATGGATACGTTTACGCTGAGCACTGTTTTTTAAAGGCAGATTAGGTGAGGAGGTGTGGTGAAAGGGAGTTCCATGATAGCTTCTTGAAATAATTTTGGGTTTCTTATGATGGTAATTTTTGGTGGAATCATATTCCATATGCGAATGGCTCGGGGATAAAATGAAAAGACCATTGCATTTATACGACACCTGGGGGCTACGTAATGTCCACGGGTTAGTACGCCTGGGGGGGGGGTGATCTCAATAATGCTATTTAGAATTTTGTAGAAGGTTGTGGCTTGTTTAATAATACGTCTTTGTTCAAGGGTTGGCCATCCAAGGGCAGTAATTAATCTGCTGGATTTGTGTTCCGTCTGTAATCATGTGTAACAAATCTGGCAGCCGAGTGTTGTACTCTTTCAAGGCTTTTAACTTGTGAAATGGTGAGAGGATTCCGTATGGGTGACGAGTACTCGATAGGAAGTTTTCCTGTGTTGTATGATTGTTGGAAAATTTGGGTTGATGATGAGAGCTATCTGCTTTGCAGTTTCTTTAAGGACTCTGGCTGGGAGTTCATCTGGGCCTGTAGCTTTGTTCTGGTTTAGATTTTCCAGCTGCTTTATCACGCCATCTATGCCAATTTCCTGAAGGGGGTGTTGGGGTAATTAGAGGGGGATAAATACAGAGCTAAGTTGGTTGTTTAGGGCATATGCTTCATCATGATCATTTATTATTGGCTGGTCGTTTACTCGAAATGTGGGAATGCCAATGTTTTCTCGTTTATTTGCCTTAATAAATGACCAGAATCGTTTTGGATTAGTTTTCAGGCTGTCTCCAATGTGGTTGTTAACATAGTCTTTGTACGATTTTGCTAATGCTTTAGTAGTTTGCTTTCGGAGTTATTTAAATGTTTCCCGGTCATTGTTTAGTCCTGTTTGCTTTGCCTTTTTGTGGCTTTTGTTACGTCTTCTCTGCATTTAATTAATTCAAGTGTTATCCAGGTGAGGTGGGTTTAGCTTTGGTGTATCGTCTAGGTATGTTAATGTTAATTAAGGTAGTCAGACGTTCGAGGAAGAAGGTCCAGTTTATGTATATCCTGTGAGTTGGGATCCATGTCGATGTACTCAAAGTCTGCCGTTTTGTAACTATAAACGTTGTGGGGGGTTTCTTTTTCGAACTGGGTTTAAGTTGATATTGAAGGTCACGGATTCATGATCGCTCATGCCAGGAGTGGTATGGGTGTTGATGATGATAGAGGGATTTGAGGTGAGTATGAGGTTAATAATGTTATGTTAGTTATTTCTAGTAGGTTGTTATTATTGTTAGCAGTGCTATTATTAATGGTCTGTTGATTTGTCCAGTTGATATCAGGGAGGTTAAAATATCCAGCTATGACTACATTAGGGGGATATTTTTTGTGATCTATATAGTTTAGTTAGGGAGTCATGGAGAACTTCAAGGGATTGGAGGTGGTCATATGGGGATCGATAATAAGATGCAAAGTATATGCATTTGTTTCGTACAAAGTGAATTTTTGTCCAAACTATTTCACAATTAGAGTTTACATTTTGGAGGGGTTCAGAAACAATGTTGTCACGGAAGGCTATAAGGACTCCTCTGCCGTGGACATTCCTGTCCTTTCTTATGGCCTCATAGTTGGGTGGGAGGAAAGAATTTATAGCATAGTTTGCATCTAATTTAGTTTCAACTAGAAATATGATGTCTGGGTTATTAGATTGAATAGTTGCCTTTAGTTGGGTTGCTTTTTCTATGCTCTTAACGCTGTTGGTGTTTATCAAAATTCCTTTAATTGTGTTTCCTTGGGTTTTCTTGTGACGTTCAGGGGTTCAGGTTTTTTGGGGGGGTTTGGGTGAAAATTAAGCTTGCATTTTGTGATGTATGTAGTGTTTGGGTACTAAGCGTAGAGCTGTCAAACCAGGTGTTGGTAGAATTGGATTGCTCATTTCTATATGGAGAAGTGGTAACATTTGGAATTCCACAATGGTCGCAGAGCCAGAAGGCATTTTGGTTAATCAAGGAGTTGTAGCAGGATTGGGTTATACCAATACAATGTATGTGGTGCCATTGATTACATTCTTCGCAGAGGATAGCCTTGCCTCGGCTTCTGACAGGTTGATGACAACTTCCATGTTAATGAGTATATGTGTATATTCAACAACATACAGCGTATAGCAACAAACCAGACTATTTTGGTAGATATAAGCGCAATACGACACAAGAAGGCGAAGTCGGTGGAACACATTTTATATATTCTGTATTCATATATACATATGCACCCGCGCACGCAGGCACACACGCACGCACGCACGCATACACATGACGGTGTGCATGTGTCTCTTCTTCTGTCAGAATCGACCAAACGTCGCATTTCAAGTTGGGACCGGTATGCTCGAGTACGCGTTAATGCATATATTAGATTATGAAACACAGTTCGTTGTTAAATATAATTACAAAATGGCGCGCACACACACACACACACACACGCGCGCGCGCGCACACACACACACACATCCCCCACACACACACACACACACACACACACACACACACACACACACACACACACACACATACACACACACACACACACACACACACACACACACACACACACACACACACACACACACACACACACGCAAACACACCAGAGCAATTGTCAAAAGGTCGTAGCGCATCCTTCGCTTGGGTGGGGGCCCTGCTCACTGTTGGCAATGCCTTTTGAGGGTGACATCCTCACCTTTGATTTTCAATAACATACAAATTGTCTTTTTTTTTTTAAACAATTTTCAATGGTGGAGCTAGATATCAATACATGTATACCCTTTTGACAATGAACAGTGTATATGTGTATACAATGCGTATGTACCATATTAACGGCTATATATTGCATGATAGTAATCTGTATATGTATCCTAGTGTGCTATATATTGCCTGATAACAACCTCTATATGTATCCTTGTGTGCTATATATTGCCTGATAACAACCTGTATATGCATCCTTGTGTGCTACGCATAAATAAAAAACGAGTTAACGCCATTTATTTTGAGTTATCATAATTATGTGTGTAATATCTAGTGCATTACTATATGTTGAGACACACATTGCCGGAGCGACAATCGACTGGGTCAGCAATGAACTAGTATATTGGTTGGTGTGCTTTTTGTCAGATGTAATTTAATATGCTGTTTTCACAATAATTTGAAAGAACTTTTCCGCATGGAATCAACATACGAAACGGCACTTAGAAACCGGGCCCACCTCAATTTCGCCGTTGTCAACATTCAATTTGTACATTAACCATGCACAGTGCAAGCACAATGCATACTGATCTGTAAAATGTAAATTATTAAACATATTTAAACATAAAAACGCATTTAAATTACCTTTTCCGAAGCTCATATTCGCATATTTAACCTGCAATGAGCGCCGCCATCTTTCCCCTTTATTCGCAATATGTCGAAACCGAAAGCAAATTAAATATTATTTGACTGATGTAAAAAGTCGATATTCATAGACCGAAAGAGAAGCATTGACTGTAACATGGGGATGTCTCCACTTCTATATGTACATCTATGGACGTCATGCCACCATTGTAGCTGATCACAAACCTCTCTTGAGCATCCTTTGAAACCCAAACCCCAAAAACATCTCTACGAATAGGACGATATACGTTGATACTCCAGGAGTATGAGTGCAACCTGGAGTAACCAATCCAGAAAATCGTTATGCGAGTTTCTCGTATTGTAATTCATGCAACATTACAAGAACGGGCAGTTGCTCTGACACTTGAAGGACGCCATTGAATTACAAAGACGAAGTTTATCTTGCCTGATATGGTCTGGTTGCTTGCATTGATCAAATGACATTTGACAGAAAACGTTGTGGTCCTTGCCAGCGACACCACAGCCGAATATGAACCTCTCAGCATAACTCCATTACCCGAAGTACCATGGGGTTAACTAAATACTGGCTTGTGCTGATCACTGCTGATTGTTGAATACTTGATATTAATCATTAATGAATATTCAAGATATCCAGTCTTCCAGATTGTCAAATCTACTTCTGCTAGCACAGTGACTCCTGTGATTAACAAGGTGATGTCTATGCTCGGTATCCCTGATGTACTAAAATCGTGCAGCAGACTGCCTTTCAACACTGAACAGTTGAACACGTATGTAACGTACATGGGATTTAAATATCGTAAAGTAATTAGTCCCGAGCCAATGGCTAAGCAGAGCGTTTCATGCGGATTCTTAGAAAAGTAGTCAAGTCAGCATCTTCTGAAGGAAAACCTTGGAAACCAGACCTCAACAAGTTTCTGATAAACTATTGAGCAACACACCAAACCACAACCAACATAATATATATTTATGCTGCTCGCGTTGGCCGCGAGATGGACCAACCAGCTATGTGTGTTGACCAAAGGAATGATCTGTTCCGTGATGAAGACAAAATGACAAAAGCGAAAATTAAACCATACGCTGACAATCGTTATCATGCCAAGCCATGTTCATTTCCGAAAGGAGACACTGTACTTGTGAGGCAACCTAAGTGGAACAAACTCACACCAACATACAACTCCAAGCCCTATTGCATAACCCACAAGAAAGAAATGATCGATGATCACTGCATCTCACCCAGATCATGTTATCACCAGGAATCCGTCTCATTTCAAGACGATTCCCAGTCATTCCGCAGACCCAGCCGACGCAGATCCGAGCGCAGGTGTCCTCGATATCTGAAGGCCTATGCCACTTGTTGACATGCTCTGTATTTGTTCACAAAGTTTGTTGTGAATTGTGAGGTTTCTTGAAACACATCTCAATACGATGAACTGTATACCTGTTCGCACAGTTTGTTGTGAATTGTGAGGTTTCTTGAAACACATCTCAATACGATGAACTGTATACCTGTTCCCACAGTTTGTTGTGAATTGTGAGGTTTCTTGAAACACATCTCAATACGATGAACTGTATACCTGGTCGCACAGTTTGTTGTGAAGTGTGAGTTTTCTTGAAACACATCTCAATACGATGAACTGTATACCTGTTCGCACAGTTTGTTGTGAATTGTGAGGTTTCTTGAAACACATCTCAATACGATGAACTGTATACCTGTTCTCACAGTTTGTTGTGAATTTTGACATTTCTTTAATCAAATATAATTATCTGCATTCGAGTTAGAATTCATGTCATTGCCTGTGTTTATGCATTGTTTTGACAGTCAATCCTGTTCATCTTAATAATGTTAGAGTAGTTATGTATCTGACTGACTTACAATCATAGGCCATCGCTCTCCATCGGGAAGTTGCGCCCTCCATTATGTTCTATTTATAGCATGTTGCTCTGCTGTCAATAGAGGGAGCCCAGTATTATTCCTGATCTAGTCACTCCAACTCTTCACTGGTCTTCCTATCTTACGCTCTCCTTTGAAATCTTGTTTGTATGTTTGCCAAATAATGGAATATATTTGCATACGACATGCATGCCGAGACCACCTGTGTCTGATGACATCTGTGATAGTTTCAGGGGTAAAGGTATTTTTCTTATCTTGATATTTGCAATATGTCCGCCTTTGTAACACCTCTAGTAGCCAGCAGGCAGCGCATTCCAAAAAGAGATTATATCTCCTGTGTCCGTAGATTCCACGCCTTCACAACATGTATTGCTATTGGCAGTATAAGGGCTTGATTTTAATTTGGGCTTCAATTTTGCTTAGATGTTTCGGTTGGAAAATAGGCCATCTATGAGTCTACCAAAGGCTGCAGATGCTTATGCTACGCGTTTACTAACACACATATGTGTTACCGAAGAAACAGGACTCTCCCACTTTCTCCAGTTTTTCACCTTCCAGAATGATCCGCTGCTCCGGTGAAGTGATGACCTTGCACTAGGAGAACTTGATTGTCATATATCATTACCTACAGGCAAATTGCAGTTGTTCAGTTGTGAGTTGTAGCTTCTCAAACACCATGTGCATTGTTATGTCATCTGCATATCTGATGTCAAAGCTGAGGTAGGTATCTAGTCTGAATTTCTGGGATAAGCTCTTCACGTCTGCCATGACGAACTCCAGGAACAAACCAAACAGGATAGGTGATAATAAGCAGCCCTGTCTCACTCCCATTTCCATTACGTCAGTTGACCATTGGTGACGACTGCACATTAAGCAGTATCATACATATCTTCAATCAGTGATGTAATATTGGGATTCACCTCAATATACTTCAACATCTTCCACAATACCCCTCTCCAGATAATAAAAAAGACAGCCTTTGCTAAGTTTTATTTAATATTGGAAGATATGTAGTATTTTGTAAATTACTATTTGTTAACACTCGCATTACCGGTGTGACAGTCGACTGAGTCAGCAATAAACCAGTAACGATAAACGTGAATGGTGTCACGATGTGATGATGATATTCAATCGTACAGGCGTATAATACATATCCTTCTTACGATATGGTATCCACGCGTGTATACAGTATTCTAAGGCATGAGACATAACTAGTGTTTATGCAGAGGTATAATTAGTTGTTGTTCCTTTTACGCTGTATTTCTCCTAATCAACCAAATAATTCGATTATGCGTTGAAGCTGCAATACCATGGTCCTAATACTGATCCTTGTGGTACCCAACTCAAACTGATTCCAAGTTTGAAAACACCCCATCTACTACAACACGCTGTCACCTGTCAGTCAGCCATTTTCTATGCAATCCCCGATACCATGATATTTTAATTTCACTAGTCACCTTCGATGTGACATTTTGTCGAAGGCTTTCTAAACGAAATGGAAAAGCTATCCAAACGCAAGGTAGACGAAATGGGGATCATAGACCTATCATAGACCTATCAGTAGACGATGTGACATTTTGTCGAAGGCTTTCTAAACGAAATGGAAAAGCTATCCAAACGCAAGGTAGACGAAATGGGGATCATAGACCTATCAGTAGACGAAATGTGGATCATAGACCTATCAGTAGACGAAATTGGGATCATAGACCTATCAGTAGACGAAATGGGGATCGTATACCTATCAGTAGGCGAAATGGGGATCATATACCTATCAGTAGGCGAAATGGGGATCATAGACCTATCAGTAGGCGAAATGGGGATCATAGACCTATCAGTAGGCGAAATGGGGATCATATACCTATCAGTAGGCGAAATGGGGATCATAGACCTATCAGTAGGCGAAATGGGGATCATAGACATATCAGTAGGCGAAATGGGGATCATAAACCTATCAGTAGGCGAAATGGGGATCATAGACCTATCAGTAGGCGAAATGGGGATCATAGACATATCAGTAGGCGAAATGGGGATCATAGACCTATCAGTAGGCGAAATGGGGATACATTCTGACGAAGACGGCACCCGACTTGTTGAGAAATGAATCCTAGCCGCGCGCAAATCAGGGGTTGGACGTTTTTGGCCGCTACGCCAGGAAACTAGTTGAATTACTGTGTACAAACGCGAAGGTTTTGTCGACATGTTGCTACAGATCTGTGAGGGTTTTGTCGCATGAAACTTGCATTGTAATTACTAATGCTGGCATTGACCCTCTAGTACGCTTTGTGCGATAAGGAAATGTCGACATTAGTAAATGGCCCCTTAGCGCATACTCTCGAATCAACCTGCTTTAAACTAGGCAGTGCATTGTCCTCGGGTACTCCTACAGGACAGACTGGTTCCGTAAAGGATTTATGTCGCTGGATTTACATCTGAATATAACTAGCGTGTGTACATTAACGAGATCAATAAAGAAATGATGGAAATACAAATCCTAGCGACTAGCCCCACAGTTGCATATTAACATCTAGACATTCTACGACTGGTTGAATTAAGTATAATCATACTAATTAAGTCTAATCATACTAATTATGAATAGAAACCTAAAATGCAACCAAATAGTGGTGCTTCCGGCTCTAAACTTGCAAAAATGTTTAAACAATTTTAATTACAGAGATATATATCATAACCAATATATCAATAATAATGTAAAATGTACGTGTAGATTCTAGTAATTACTAATAGCAGTACTGTAATCTACCCAGAAACAAATATTCATGAATAATACGTAAACGTGAGTAGACCACATGCATTTCATATTCTACAATCGTCAAATACTTGAGACAGCATTGATTTCAGGCACATAGTTTTATGCATACACATGCCCGTTGTGAATAATAATTACGCATACATACTGCCTACTGGTAACATATTGACCAAAACAAACAAGTTCAATTAAATACATGATAACATAGTTATGTGAAAAAGGAAAAGGGTTGGATGAAGGGTTTGTGTGTTGCGAAAAATAGCAAGCATTAAATGCCCGCAAGACGGCTGTAGCGACTGATAAACACTGACTGCTATCGTACAGATACTGTCATGCGTGAGTTCTGCATACTGATGTTAGTTCTCTACCATACGCTAGGAGTAACCTTAGTTGTCTACCAGTACGCTAGGCGTCACCTCTACAAGTAACATAAGAAGATAATTATATTTAATAAAACATATTAATACAGCGCCATAAACCAGCCTATGAGGCCTCATAAACGGTGTTTTATGTCGCTGGATTTACTGATGAATATAACTAGCGTGTGTACATGACATAGATAACAACAAAGAAGACACTACTGACACGATCACGTAATAAACTTAGTCACACTTCCTATTCAAATCCTTCCTACACTGGAAAACCTCCCAGTCACCAATTTCATACACTTTTGTTCCAGATATTTCCGTTAGCGGAGCGCGCTGCATATGGTCGCATTTTAAAACAAGATCGTGGTTTCATCTCACTGAACTCGCGTCGACGACGTTTCGTTTGCTGGAAAAGCGCGACGTGTTCCGTGAAAGTGCCGCAAATAAATAATTTTCAGGGACCATATCAAAAGTGAAATGCATTCCAAAATAACATATGTGGCTTTTAAATGCACCCCTTTATAATAAGCACAACCGATGTATTATCTAATCGACGGTTCTGTCGACATGTTTATGCAGATATGTGGTTGGTTTGTCAGATTTCACATGGAATATACATTTTAATTATTTGTACGGACATTGACACCCCCCGGTACGCTTTGTACGATAACGAAATGTCGACAATATTGAGTGGCTCCTTGACGTGTAGTTTCAAAGCGCCCTGGTTTAGACTAGACAGTGCGGATACTGGGGTATGACGTCATTAGACGTTTGCTGGGAAAGCGCGACGTGTTCTGAGAAAGTGCCGCATGGAAAGCAGTAATATGCATGGACTATATCAAAAGTTAAAAGTATTCCAAAATAATTCCAATTGATGTGGCTTTTAAACGTATCCCCTTCTAATAAACACAACAGATGTTTTAAACGTATTATCTAATCGATGAACTAAATTTAATAAGAATGCACAGAAAATCCGCTTAGTAGACAAATGTGTTGCGTCTTGATTCTCCGTTGTTTTGAGATGCCACCTTCGGATCCGCGCTCTGGCGATGCATGTCACAGCGTATATTCAACGCCCTCTCCACGTGCAAGATCGCAAATCAGACGAAAACCCTCACTGTCGCTGTCTGCTTCTTCGAACACCAGGTTGGTTTATCGATACTTAGACTAGAATGAACATACTGCGAATCACTCAGTTTAGCTAAGCATGTCAGAGACACAGTTGTGTTGTGATATCCTAGAATAATTGTTGGGATGTCGGTGCCACAAACCAAGAAAGATAAGTTATATTTTAGCATGTCGATATTGGTTGCACTTCTGCATTAATATATCCGAACAGTTGCGCGCAGGAAATAGAGAGTGATTCCGTCCAAGTCAATATGTCTGATTCTACTAAACGGCTGATTCCATTGTCCGTGGTTAGGTTAAGCGGAATCTATTTATTTTGCCATTTCTGAGTTATGTCTCACAGTTATGCTAATATCGTTGAATTAATCCAAGTGTTTTGTAATTCGTGCAACTCGTTACAGGAACCACCGGAACGTAGTGTCCCGATTCACACAACTTGAGCGATGTGGACTCAGGAGATCACGGAGACACGTAACGGCCGCACAAGCGTGCACCGTGTCGGGCCGTTGGCCGGACTGTCCGCCGTTATGTTGTGGGGCGCTGTAGTCGCCTTTATCATTACGGTAGTTGCCATGGCGACTCCCAATTGGATCGCTGGTGGAGGCACTAGTCAAGGATTGTGGAAGATTTGTCATGGTTCCATCTGCGTGGAGTTACCTGCATCCTACCTAGCAGGTAAACATCACTAGCCATATCGGATGGATCATGTTGCTAGAGAGCAACTGCAATTTTAATTAGTGCACCTCGGAAGTGGACTAAAATCATTATATAATTTCTCATAATTGTCGCATATTCTTAGGGATTAAACATATATTTCCGGCACCAAAACAGCATCATTTTAAAAATTATATTATATTTATATACACGTTTAGCATATTATGGGTCCAAAACATAATCCTCACGATCTGATGATTAACTATATTTTATTCGTGATCTGCTATGCAAAAATGCTGTAAACTAATATGCTACTAAGAAGTTTTTATCAATAAACTTGTTTGAAGAAACGAAAACATAATAATCATTCGTCATTTTGGAAATGATGTGATTTATCTGCATTTCGCATAAAATTGCATTAATTGGACTTGTCTGGAGTATTAATATTAGTATTATTAGTATTAGTATTAGTATTAGCCTATGAAACAAAAACCATTTCAAAAACTGTGTCGAGTGTATATAAGTAAAACATGTTTTATATAATCTGAGCCTGCATTTTATTTTTATTTTTTATTTTAAAATTATTATATTTTTACAATAACTGGCGTCCGTGCTTGAATGTCTTGCATCGCAGTTATCGCCATATGGAGGTTATATACCAATATATGCTATACAACTATGCAGTACACACGTTCACATCAACTAGATTTTGTGTCTGAGTAGACACCTTACCATTTTCATGTTGCTTGTTTCAGGGTGGTTCAAAGGGATTCAGGCGTTCGTGTGTCTGTCCCTGATAGCGTCAGTAGGCACATTTCTGCTGGCGCTGATGTACACGTTCGTCCACCCGTCAGCAAAGGACTCGTTCTGCAGCTCTGCATCGTGGCATCGGCGCTAGCAGGTAAAACACACACACGCACACGCGCGCGCACGCACGCACGCACGCACACATATTTGTTTGTTTTGTGTTTTTGTATACACGTTTCTACCTGTGTATGTTTCGACGTGCCGCAACTTATATGTGACAGCTGTTTATATTTACTATATAATACGATTTGTATATGAAATATTGTATCCATTATTCACAATGCCAACGACCCTTTGATGAAACGTATCCTTTGTTCATTCATCACCTTTCTGACACAAAATGTTCATAACTGTGAACAATATGACAAAACAAAATAATAAGTATACTTTGTCCCATCATTTTTGTCTTTCAGCAATGTTTATGCTTGGAGGCTTCGCCTGGTTTGCCGCTAAGGCAAAGGATCATTTCGCCTACTCGTTCTACCTCGCCGTGGTTGCCTTCGTCCTCCATGTTGTCGTCGCTATAGTAGGCGGCCTGCAGATGAACAGATCGATTGCCTAAAGGACGAACGACTAGTTTTCACTAGATAGCCTATGCTTAACAATATAAGTCCCCTACATATGTGTAGTTGTCATTTTTGAACGAGCAAATCGAATATTCTTATTGGCTGACAACTCGATCATGTACATGCCAGAAAACGAAAGATTATGAACCTCTTAACGGCGAACGCTTTGCATATGTCAAAACTGATACACGCTGAGACATTGTGGTGGTTGCTTCCGTAGCGACCTCCTGGCGTTTAAATTATGCGTGTCACTTTACCGTCATTTATAATTATTCTAGTTAGACGAATGCATTTTTTTATGTAAAATGTGTCGTTGTGATATGTTGCAGCACAATAATTATCGCATATGACCGTGATTTATAGAATACAAGTTTAATAAAAAATCCCAACATAACTCACAGTGCAACGCACCTCAACCAGTCCGCCACAGTTCAGTATGAAAAAGTAGATGATAAATATGCTGTGAGAAGAACAAGTTGTTATTAGTTAAAAACTGTTTCCTCAACTGATTTAACCCATAGAAAATCCGGTTTATTGGTGCAAAAATATATAGTGTGTGAATCGTTTATGTAACATCCGCAGTCGATTTAGTAAAAATATGCATATTTATGCTTAAATTATCGAAATAATCGACACTAGGCGTCAGATCTGGTAAGGATCAAAATAGTGGATATCCAAAATAGTAAACACTGTGTGGGTGCTGATCATGGGGGTGACCTACAACTCCGTCGATCGCATGACCACGTTACGAAATTTCAACAAGCAAGAAAATCGTGATTTTGTTCAGCATTTCGAGTGTCACAGTTAATGCTTGAACTAACATTAACTAACGTAATCGTTTGTCTGATGATTTCACAAAAACTACATACAAAAGTTGCACAAACGAGCTAGGATGTTGCAATGGATACTAGGTAGCTTTGGTTTTTCGCCAAAAAATTATTTGAAGTGAGAGAAGCAAGAAAATCGAATTGATTAAACACCTTTAAGCTTTGAAACTTTTTGTTTGTGTAATGCGACCGATATTATGTACGTTTTCTTTAGTTCTTAATTGCAATTGCTTAGACACATTTGTTTCTGCGCCGGTGCTGAATATGACATTGATGTAATGAGTTGGTTTATTTTGTACAAATGTTGTAATGCAAATGGTGTATGTTGTTTATTATACAAGTGGACATAATAAACCATAATTATCAGAATAAGCTACGTATAATTATTGTTGTTTTTTGTGCTACTCGTTAACAGCTAAAGTGAGTGAATACCGAATTGTCAAAGGGAATGTGGAAAGCTTGTGTCAATTCCATTTGCATGACGGTAACTTTTCTACCAGGTTACCACCACTAACCATAGCGGATGGACCAACTAGCTAGAAGTCGAAGCAAATCATGTTTTAAATAGTAGTAGAAACCATCACAGTGGCCAACCCTTGATAACGGCCATTGTGTCAAAGTATATTGTTCCCACATCTGTGTATGTGAGTGAATGATAGAGTGAGTGCTTGAGTGAGTGACTGAGTGACTGATCGAGCGAGTCAGCGAGTGAGTGCGCCAGTGAGTTAAACTAAATCACATAACAGTTGCGTCCACTGGGCCACGACGTTTGTGTAATTATTGACCCCGGCGAAATTATAACTATTACACAACTCCGATTCAGATATTTCCGTTAGAGGCGCGCTATGAGGCGCCGTAGCGTACAAAAGGGTGATGACACTGCAAAACATGTCGAGTGTTGCAAGAACCGTCGAGTTCTGGCTACAAGAACCGTCGAGGTCTGGCTACAAGAACCGTCGAGTTCTGCGTGATTAATTGAGTCTGGTTACCACTGAAAATAGCGCTAAAGGATGTGCAGCGAAGTAAAGCTAAAAAAGCAGAATATAATACGCTATCCACATAAAAGAGGCTAACAGTTACAATACCAGAGTTATTTATATTTTATATAATTTCACGATTCACTCACAAAGTCATTATCACAGACGACAATAAATGAATGGGAGAACATCCTGTAAATGTTACCAACGTGAATAAGTTTAAAAACAACACAGACGGTTAAGACGACAGTGCCACGAGACGATCTGCAAAATACATAACAAATTCAGCGCAACTATATACGTGAGCTGTCGTGGCTGAGCGGTAGAGCGATCGCTTTACGCTTGGAAGGTGTCGTGTGCAATACGCGGTATGTCCGATTTACATTTTTTTCTCGTTTACTATTATTATTATTTTATCAATAATATTTAGGACAATAGTCACTGTTGTTTAATTTCGCTGATTGGTAATGTGTGTTACCAATTATTTTAAGTGTGGCATAGTAGCGACTAAACAACTATACTGGTTATGACTTTAAACAGCAAATAGGATGTGCAGCTGGAAACAATTTTATCAACACGTTTTTTTTTCACAATGGATACCTTTTTAAAATAAATAATGTAAGTGAACTCTTATGAAAGTATCACCAATGATCATATTTTCAGTGATAACCAGAATAGTTCGATCTCGCAGGACTCGACGTTTCTTTCCGGACGTAACATTTCCTTATTATTTATACTTTTGTGCCGGGAGGTACATAATTACGGCTGATTGTGAAGTTGCTCTTTTTGATTCACTAAACATATGCAGGTGTTTTAGTAGACATTGATTGACATAACTTGTTTATTCTTTTTCATGCAATAAAACATTGAAATTATATCCAAGTGATTATGATTGTTTACATTCTAAATGCATTATATCAATCAGTGATCTAAAAAACAGGGAGAGAAAACTATGCATTACGTCATAAAGGGTAGTTTTGCGCCATTGTTATGTATGCTTGTCACATATTGTTATGTATACTTATAATTATATATGTTTGTATGTCTCAATGGGTACCATGTGTCAGTACTGATTGCACGTCTGATCGTGTATACACTTTGGTAATTGCATTGACGTGTACTGTGCTTTGTACAATTCGTTGAGCTGCTGACTGTACACAATCAATCAGCCCTGTGCTCGCCAATGTGTTAACGTCTGACTATCCAACATTAATAAGAATATCGGATTACCATGTTGCCAACGTACTGTTTTCTTTGCTTTGTTGACTTAAATATAACCAGGCACACCAATCGTATTTGCACACTGTTCATAAAAGCTCGCGTTGGCGTAGTCTGCCTGGTTCATTGATCGGAGTTGGACTGCACACTTTTGCCGGGTAATATAAAATGAGTCATTTGCCGGGTAATATAAAAGCCTTCTTGTGGGGCAGGGCAGCAAGCACCTAGCTGATTAGCTAGGTTTATTTTTTAAATAACATGTTCCCCTCTGTATCCTGCACACCCCTTTGTCGGTAAGACGCTTAATTAAGCTGGCCCAATTACACCAATCGACCATATGACTTATTCGATAAATATTACTGGCCAGCGGTGCACGCTGGAAAATTTGTAGATAGCGAGCGGGACCATGTTTTCGAATCAGTTTTATTCGCTGCGCCAAACGAACAACATCATCCGAGCTTCTGAATTTATTCCCACCCATCCTCCCGATGCATTTGTACTTCTGTGTCGATATGCTTTCTAAACCCGCATATTACGTGACATCATGTCTATATATCGAATATATCTTAATGTTGCATCAGAGGGGTTTATTCCCCCAATTTGTTTGTATATCATTGGGGTTTTATTCCCCCACATTTGTGTATATCATTGTAAATAATTTAGCTGGCACTATATACATATCATTATGTATGCTTGTATGTACATAAGTATTTTTTCCCTTTTTGTATGCTCTCGCTTTGTATAAGAGCAGCAAGGGTTTTTGGTCAAGATTGTCTTTAAGCTACAGTAAAAACATATCACTAATGTTAAATCTTATATGGTATTGTTTATTAATTGGTCATACATATCAACTTAATCAGTAATGTACCAGGCTGTGCACAATTTGTGGTTATTGTTGTGTGCACACCAGTAATCCTTGTTGTATATGAATAAAACTAGATTGCCCATTACCAGCCAGCTGCAACCGCACTTCGTGTAACAATCTCCACCTTTCAGACCGAACTCTTTGGCGGCCATATCCTCGGCGCCATACTGGCTGTTTGTTTCTAATTGGGAGAACTCACGCCATTTGCTGAAAAGAATCCTCGCATTTATTTAATACTTAGAGTAATTCCACGTCATCGAAATCCAGTTATGTTTAACGTCTTATTGTAATACCACGTCGATATTAATATGAAATATTGGAGACATATTATATGTTATAAACGGGGTTGACTTTGTAGTTGGTGTTTCCACAAATATTGTTTCTATGAGCACTGAAATAAAATTTCACATTTCGCGAAAATACTCTGACATTCACAAAATGTATTATTACACAAGTTTGCCGACATAAACATTGTATTTTCTTAATGTTAATATCTTGCAACAATACATCTTTTGTAGGTGTTTTATAAAAAAACTAAAAGAAGATCAGACCTTTGTTTACTGGCCCAAGGAGTTGCCATGCTCTGTCGCGAGGAATTTGAGTGATTGTGCCATTTATTTTCTGGTCAGTTGAAACACCTTTTCTAGACTTACAAGCAGCTACACAAATAATTTCGCCATTGATCACCTATCCTTGACCATCCTGTGTAATATACTTCCCAATACAATGGAAGTGAAGGGTTTGCATCATGGACAAGGAATTATATAAGTTTCATGGCAAGTCATTGCAATCAGACGTAGGGAAAGAGACAAACATATTGTTGGCAATCATGTTACTGGTGTCTGGTTTGGGCGCAGTGTCCGTTGCAGTTGATGCTTTGCGTAAACCAGCGCATTGCTACATTGACGAGTAATTTAAAGAGTTACCAAAAGCAAGCGTACTGTTGAAAACAGAGACTGCCATTTTTCTTTTGCAATTCCTTTTTGCATGTATCACACTATCCTGGATGAAACAAGGAATATATTCAATCCAGGATGAAACATGTAATATATTCTTATATGAATCAACTTGAAAATGGCCTTCCTAAACAAATTACCTACCTCTTCTTCAAGTTGGCAATCATTGTTCCGAGAAACGAATCCTTCACCGTGTTGTGCAGCATTTTTGGTAATCTTGTGGTGGCCTTTGAAGGTAACCTCCTCCAGATCTGTCTTCAGTTGTGCTGTGAACATGTTCTCAGGGGCATCTGTGGTCGGTGTTGACTTCATCTTTTCTAGCTCAGCGAGACAAAGATCCACTTTCATCTAGAACAATAATGAAAACATGGGTTACCATAATTTTCCACACTCAACAGTCACTGCAATTTTGATATTCTCATTATGCCTAATTATAGTAATATGGTACTTTTGTTGTTACATTTGCTGGAACATGAACCCACGAACTAAAATTATCTAAAATTATTTATATAATTTAATAACTATTGAATTTGTACACATTCTTATAATTTATCTATAAATATAAATTTTCACTGGTAGTATTAAACATGTGGCCACTTTATATATGATAAAATAGCTAAACATATTATCAATTTATTAAATATATAATTCATATTATATATATAAAATTTATTTATAAATATATATATTTATATATATATATATTTGTATATATTTAATTTTATAGATACCTTCACACGTGCGATGTCGACATCTTTCTCTTGAAAGAAGAGATTCAACTTCATGATCGGCTGAAGCCAGTCCATCATCCAATAAGCAATGTGGATGAACAGTGCCTGTGCAGTCTTCTTCTCCAAGCCAACTGCCTTTGCATCGTTTTCTCTACAGGTGGAGTAAGTGATCAAGGAGTCCAGTGTTCTGTAGATGGCTTCCAAGGCAGCATAGAACGACAACCAGCGTACCTGATGTACTTTTCTGTACTTGAGGACTGGGTCATTCAGTACATTCTGGATGGTTTCCATTTGGCTGGCTCTGGTCGGTGATTTGTAGAAGTAGTGGTAGATGCTAGTTACAGTGCTCTTGAAATCCTGGATTGCTTTGATGTTCTCAGCTGCTTGTTCTGATACAAGGGCTACTCGATGAGCCCCGCAATGTGTGTTAGCAAGATGTGGATTCTCGCGAAGGAAATGTCCGGTCAATCCAGTTTTGGACCCCGTCCGTTATTGGCGCCATCTGTGCCCAGTCCATAAACCTTTTACAGCGATATACCTCTGGTATCTAATTCATGCTTGATGACAGCGAAGATCGAGCTGCCTTTGGCGTCATGTAAAAGAACATCGCACAGGAAATGAGTGGATGGCTTTACCTCGACCGGACTCACAATACGCAGGTTGATCGTGAGTCGGTGGTTGACTACTATGTCCGTGCTCTCGTCTGTTAGGACAGTTACGAGGTTGGCATCGACGACATCACTCAAAACTTTAAGGAATCCGCACCCTGAATTGTAGCCTGTATAGTCGATGCGCTTGCCAATATTCAAATGTTCTATATTTGGAACACCAAGGAGCTTGAGAAGTTCCATCAAGCTGGACAATTTTGAAAGCGGCAACACATCCAAAACACAGCCTTCATGGAAATTGCCACCGCCTTTTCTTGTTTTGTTTCTGCGACGGCGGCAGCTTTCTCAAAGTGTCGCCACTCCTTCGGTGCAGAAACCAGTAAGTAAAAAACATACAAAACTTTGTTGACCTCGATGCTTGTAAACAATTATTTGTGTTAAATTTGTATAAATCAGCGATTAAAAAAAACGGATGTAAAAAAATTCATAAATCAATGATTTTTTTGGAGTGATTTAAATCATGATTTAAATCAATGATTTAAATCAAACAACCCTGCTAGAGGTGATAGTGATAGTAAAAATATATATTTATTCGTACGACAATGTGTACAATTCAATTACAATTGAAGTATCTTTGTACTTTGCGCTAGATTTCATATTATAGAAAGTCGTGGAATCAAGTTGAACTGAGACAAAGGGTAATTGAAACTTTTATACATATATGAACCAATACCCCAAGGGCTAGATTGCCCTCTCAAGAGAGTCTATCCAAACGGTTGTTGCATTTTAAACTACTCTTGATAAAGCGCACTATTCGATTCATGGTCTGAATTTGAATTGGGAGACATTCTGCTAAAAGTAGTAGTAGTACCATATAACAACACTGTATGCAAAATGGTAAATTAAAACGTTTCCTGAGACCTTTGCGCCATGTAAATTAAAATGCTTCATAGAAACATACACCATAGAAAGAGGAACAGTGTGACATTACTAATTGACGTTGTGTACTTATATTACGCAACCAAAAAATGTAAATGTAATCATTAGCACATCCGGCTTTCATGCCATAGTTCTGAATTCAAGCCGCAAACCGGACACGGTACATGTGGTGCTTGGCGATACAGTTCCGAAAAGGCTAACTAGTTGAATGAGACCTCAAAAGGACGGAACATTCTAACCACAATATAACTATAAAAACTATAATCAGTTAATAGAACGTTGCTGGGTGCTGGAAACAACTAGACACTAGAAACTCTGTTTACATCAGCTGTGTTTTCATAAATGTTGTTCAACTGTGTGTGTGTGCGCGTGTGCGTGTGTGTGCGGGTGCACGGGTGTTGCATGTGTAATTTTGTTAAACATTTACAACATAATTTTTTTTTATTCGGCACGATAGCATGTTCGTCCACTAATAACTTATACTACACCATCATTATTACCAAGACTTATAAAATGCTGCTCTCCATCATGTCCGTAGAGCAAAGGTTTTCGAGTGCCCGATTTAGAATTGGCTATGATTTTGTTGACTGGGTAGCCTTGTTTCGTGCTCTGCTCCTGGTTTGTCACAAAGTGTAAATGACGTCCCAACATTCTGGCCATTCCTTGAACAGCAACCGCATCAACCCTGAATATCTGGCTGCACTGAGAAAGAGGGCTTACTCATTGCAGCCTGGTATTTTTTTTCGTGGGGAGACATGGTCAGTCATGAGGTGGGCGTGTGTGTCTGTGTGTGTGTGTGTGCGTGTGTGCGTGCGTGCGTGCGTGCGTGCGTGCGTGCGTGCGTGCGTGCGTGCGTGCGTGCGAGTACGTCACCGTTAATGCTAAGAAAAACTTTGGGGATACGCTGAACGTCAAGTGTAATATCGCCTGTGCTAGATCAGTGTCTTAAAACGTCGGCCTTCTACTAAAGTATTCGTACGTAGTAAGCGATAATTTTGACCTTGTGTTGTTTCTTGGCAATGCCTTTGTCCCCCGTTGACATGCAATTGCAATGGATTTTTGGTACTCAAAAAATGGGGTCCGGGCCCCCTCTGGATCCGCCTATGCTTCATGTCAGTCTTGACATTCAGGTGGAGCAACCCAGCCTCAAGAAAACAGCGAGTTTGTAGTAACGCGGGAGACGCCACCAAGCCGCTAAAACACTACAGTACGAAGATCCGCGGAAATCGCGAGAAATGCGCGAGGATTGCCGATGATGTCATGTTATAGGCTTCATACCTGCCCAATTAACTTTGCCTGCTCTGAGATCATTTTGTCTAGTAGCTACATTGACATGATTTGGCTTGAACAGGATCAAACGATAATTGGATGAGGCTTCTTTTAACAATTCAGTACAACCAGCAGAGTTTTTCAACTTTTTTTCTATTTAGTAACTGTTGTCTATAAATAATATTGAACTAAAAATAAACTTTTACTTTTTTTGTAAAGCATAGTTTACATTTACCAATTTCTTTACATGTATTACATTTAAACTGTGATTTTAATGGGAGATTAGCTATCGTAATGTAGAGTAGATGAAATGGGATTAATATCAGAATAGGCATATTGATAGGGTGGGAATAATAGGCTTATCAGTTGGCGAAATAGGAGTAGACGAAGTGGGGATCATAGACCTATCAGTAGACGAAGTGGGGATCATAGACCTATCAGTAAACGAAGTGGGGATCATAGACCTATCAGTAGACGAAATGGGGATACCTTCTGACGACGACCGCACCCGACTTGTTGAGAAATGAATCCAGTTTGTTGGAATCAAGACCACAAACGTATCGACCTGACGCTGTTTTAAAAAAAATCACCTTTCGCAAAAACTATTGTTAAGCGGGACACAAACTAGTAAGACAACATTACGACGGCTCTTCGTTGTATCCTGTTTCGCTATGTGACAGATTGAAAAGCCGCTTTTTGACAGTTGCGCGCAAATCAGGGGTTGGACGTTTTTGGCCGCTACGCCGGGAAACTTGTTGAATTACTGAGTAAAAACGCGAAGGTTTTGTTAATACAGATCTGTGAGCGTTTTTTTTTTGCATGAAACTTGCATTTTAATTATTAATGAAGGCATTGACCACCTAGTACGCTTTTTGCTATAAGGAAATGTCGACATTAGCAGGGTTGACTTAATTATTTTAATTTTGTGCATGGGTAAAAGTAAAAGTAATTCACCTAAAAACTACTTGAGTAAAAGAAAAAGTACTTTGTAAAAAGTATTTGAGTAAAAAGTAAAACGACTTAAATTAAAAGTAGAAGTAAAAGTACAGCACTTAGAAATAAAAATAAAATCATGAGTAATATTATATATATTACACAGCTTGCATCTGCAACTGTTTTGCAACCACTCTACCTATGACAAAGTGTGTCCCAGCCAGCCTTAACTGGTCAATAGGTCTGCCACCCTTGAACATGGCGCTCACTTGGATGTTTGGAAAATTAAATTATGATTAATGAGAGCTCACAACATCAAATAATGTCAATTAAATACAGAACTAAATTACTGATGAGGCATAAACTGTCTTTTTATCGACCTGTTCCAGTGTGGTATGGGAGGAGCTAGATTGTAGAACAGGATATGTATACGCAGGTGTGATTGTATCTGAGTAGGTAGAGGGTCAGTCCAGTACTAGTAGTAGCCTCTCAGGGAAATTGATCAGAGTTAATACCATCTAGCACTGCCCACAGTAAAATCAACAAAGACATTTGATGCCTAGCTGATGAAGCCACCTGACTTGTGAACCCCCACCAACTCCTGTCTTCCCATATGTGTCTTAACAGCTCACACAAACATTTAAACAGCACACTTTAGTAGCTAGCTGGGTTGGTTACCTGGCACCAGCTGGGGCTAGAATTGATCAGAAGACAGACCAGTGCAACAGAGGAGTGCTGTTGCTGAATTGCAATTAAGATTTTAGTGCCCTGTCAGGGCCTCTGACTCTGTCTCTGTCCCTGATATTATGGGTCAGTTTCAATAAACCATTGGAGGCTCAAGTGCCGGAATATCAATTATTTACTCTTTTGTTATCTAGAGTAATCATTATTATGAATTTATTAAACATCTCAATATGAATTTTATTCGTGAAAGTAAAATGCTGTTTAATGCTGACGTAAGCAGACAAGGCCGTTGCTGACAATGGGCGAAAATAGGTGAAGTTTTCGATACACGTTGCGCGTTCTCTCGCGAATATCACAATTGTGTCAGTGTATGGGGGTTATCAATACAATGTCGAAATCGCAAATTTTAATATTGATAACACTCATTGGAAACTTAGAGAGACAATGTACATCATGGTTTAAGATGGCGTTCAAGAGTTGTGTTCTCAAAGTGGCATTGTATGTCAACGGCTTCGGTATATATCAACCGTGGACATTAGTAAATGGCCCCTTAGCGCGTACACTCAAAGCATCCTGCTTTACACAGGGCAGTACATTGACCTCGGGTACTCCAGCAGGACTGACTGGTTCCGTAAAAAATATTTATTTGGAATATTCAAGCATGGAGGCCGTATCGTAAAAAGGACATAGACAAGCTAGAAAGAATATAACGAAGAGCAACTAAAATGATTACAGAATTGAGAGACCTTAGTTACGAAAGTCGATTATTACAATGAGGTTTGACAACACTAGAGACCAGGAGACTAAGAGGAGACAAATAGAAGTGTTTAAAATGGTGAACGGTTATGAGGATGTTGATAGGAATATGTTCTTCAAACTTAAAGAAGGCAGTAGAACCAGAAGACACAAAACAGCATTAGTTATGGAGCAGTTTAGGCTGGACATGAGAAAGTACTATTTCCCACAGAGGGTGATAAATTAATGGAACAAACTGCCAAATGATTGTGTTAATGCTAGTAGTGTGAATATGTTTAAAAATAGAATTGACATATATTTGATAAGGGCGGGCTACACATAGATGAGAACATTGTTGGACTCTCGATAAACCAATGGAACTTGTTGTTTGGGATGGCAATCTTGTTAAATCTTGTTAAATATTTCTGGGTTTACATCTGACTATAACTAGCATATGTATATGACAGAGAACAATAAAGAAGTGATGGAAATACTGGCCATGGCTGTTTAATGACTAGCATAAAAATTTAAAGATAAATCCTAGCGACTAGCCCCACTGTTGCATATTAACATCTATACATTGTACGACTGGATGAATTAAACCTAAAATGCAACCAAATATGTGCACTGCCGGCTCTAAGCTTGAAAACAATTTCAAACAATTTTATTTACATTTACGTATTATTCATGAATATTTGTTTCTGTGTAGATTACAGTACTGCTATTAGTAATTACTACAATCTACACGTACATTTTAAATTATTATTTATATGCTATACATATATATATATATATATATATATATATATATATATATATATATATATATATATATATATACACATATATATATATATATATATATATATATATATATATATACATATATATATATATATATATATATATATATATATATATATATATATATATACACATATATATATATATATATATATATATATATATATATATATATATATATATATATATATATATATATATATATATATATATGTATAGCATATAAATAATAATTTAAAATGTACGTGTAGATTGTAGTAATTACTAATAGCAGTACTGTAATCTACACAGAAACAAATATTCATGAATAATACGTAAACGTGAATAGACCACATACATTTAGTATACTACAATCGTCAAATACTTGAGACAGCATTGATTAAAGACGCATCGTTTTATATGTACACATGTCCGTTGTGAACCGGTACAGATAATTACGCATCCCTACTGCCTACTGCCTGCAACGAGCAACATATTGACCCAAATAAACAAGTTCCATTAAATATATGATAATAGTGTTATGCTAAAAAGGAAAAGGTTTTTGCTTCTCGAAAAATAACAAGCAATAAATGCCCGCAAGACGGGTGTAGCGACTAATAACCACTGACCGCTTTCGGACAGATACTGTCATGAGGGAGTTCTGCATACCGATGTTAGTTCTGTACCACATGCTAGGGGTAACCTTATTTGTCAACCAATACGCTAGGCGTCAGCTCTACAAGTAACATAAAATGATAATTATATTTAATAAAAAAATAATACAACGCCATAAACCAGTCTATGAGACATCATAAACGGTGTTTTGTTTTCGATGAATTTACTTATGAATATAACTAGCATGTATACATGACATAGATAACAACACAGAAGACACCACCGACACGATCACGTAATAAACTTAGTCACCCTTCCTATTCAAATCCTTCCTACACTGGGAAACCTCCCAGTCAGCAATTCCATACACTTTTGTTTCAGACATTTATGTTAGCGGTGCACGCTGCATATGGTCGCATTTCAAGACAAGATCAGGGTTTCACCTCACTGAACTCACGTCGACGACGTTTCGTTTGCTGGGAAAGCGCGACGTGTTCCGTGAAAGTGCCGCAAATAAATAATTTTCAGGGACCATATCAAAAGTGAAATGCATACCAAAATCATTCAAATGTACGTGGCTTTTAAATGCACCCGTTTATAATAAGCACAACCGATATAGTATCTAATCGACGGGTTTGTCGATATGTTTATGCAGATATGTGCTTGTTTTGTCAGACTTCACATGGAATATATTAATTATTAATACGGGCATTGACACCCCCCGGTACGCTTTGTACGATAACAAAATCGACAACAGTGAATGGCTCCTTATCGCTTACTTTCAAAGCGCTCTTGTTTGGTTTGCTCTGGTTTGCACAAGATAGCGCGGTTATTGGCGTTTTTAACCGCAGCTCTCCACGTGCAAGGTCGCATATCAGACGAAAACCGTCATTGTCGCTGTCTACTTCTTCGAACATCAGGTTGGTTTATCGATGTCTAGGCTAGAGTGAGCATACTGCGAATCACTCATTTTTAATTAGGAATGATACACTGTTGTATTGTGATATCCTAGCATAATTGTTGGGGTGTCGATGCCACAAATAATAAAGATAAGTTATATTTTAGCATGTCAATATAGGTTGCACTTCTGCCTTAATATATCCGAACAGTTGCGCGCAGGAAAAAGGGAGTGATTCCGTCCAGTTCAATATGTCTGATTCTACAAAACGCCTGATTCCGTTGTCCGTAGTTAGGTTAAGCGGAGTCTATTTATTATGGGTTATGTTTCACATTGATGCTAATATCTTTGAAGTGGTTTGTGATTCGTGCAACTCGTTACAGGAACCACCGGAACGTAGCGTCACAATTCACGCAACTTGAGAGATGTCAACTCGGGAGATCACGGAAACACGTAACGGCCGCACAAGCGTGCACCGTGTCGGGCCGTTGGCCGGACTGTCCGCCGTTATGTTGTGGGGCGCTGTAGTCGCCTTTATCATTACGTTAGTTGCCATGGCGACTCCCAATTGGATCGCTGTTGGAGGCAATAGTCAAGGATTGTGGAAGATTTGTCATGGTTCCATCTGCGTGGATTTACCGTCATCCTACCTCGCAGGTAAGCATCACTAGCCACATCGGATGGATCAAGTTGCCAGAAAGAAAATACAGTTTTAATTAGTGCACCTCGGAAGTGCTCTAATATCATTATATAATTTCTTATAATTGTCGCCTATGCTTAGCGATTAAACATATATTTACCGCAACAAAACAGCACCATTTAGAAAATTGTATTATATTGATATACACGTTTACCATATTATGGGTCCAGAAGCTAATCCTCTGGAACTGAGGATTATCTATATTTTATCCGTGACCTGTTTTGCAAAATGCTGAAACGAATATGCTACTATGACATTATTTATCAATAAACCTGTTTCAAGAAACTAAAACATAATAATCATTCATCATTTTGGAAATTATGCGTTTTATCTGCATTTCGCATAAAACTGCATTAATTGAACTTGTCTAGAGTATCAGTATTAGTATTATTAGTATTAGAGTATTAGTCTATGAAACAAAAAGCATTGGAAAAACTGTGTCGAGTGCATATGAGTAAAACTGTTTTGTATTATCCAAAGCTGCATTTTATTTTTATTTTTATTTTTTTTTTAATAATTGTATGTTTACAATAATCGACGTCCGTGCATGAATGTCTTGCAATACAATTATCACCATATGGACGTTATATAGCAAAGGTAGCTTATTAAATGCTATACAACTTTGCAGTACGTACATTCACCTCTGCTAGATTATGTGCGTGAGTAGACACTTTACCATTTTCATGTTGCTTGTTTCAGGGTGGTTCAAAGGGATTCAGGCTTTCGTGTGTCTGTCCCTGATAGCGTCAATAGGCACACTCCTGCTGGCGCTTATGTACACGTTCGTCCATTCCGTCAGCAAAGGACTCATTTTGCAGCTCTGCATCGTGGCATCGGCGCTAGCAGGTAACATTATATATATATATATATATATATATATATATATATATATATATATATATATATATATATATTTGTTTGTTTTGTGTTTTTGTATATATATATATATATATATATATATATATATATATATATATATATATATATATATATATATATATATATATATATATATATATATATATATATATATATATATATGCACTTTATATCTATGTATCCACGTGCCGTAACTTATATGTGACTGCTGTTTATTTTTCTATCTTATATGATTTGTATGTGGAGTATTGTATCCATTATTCACAATGCCAACGACCCTTTGATGAAACGTATTCTTTGTTCATTCATCACCTTTCTGATTCGAAATATTCATAACTGTGAAAAATATGACAACACAAAATAATAAGTATACTTTGTTCCATTATTGTTGTCTTTCAGCAATGTTTATGCTCGGAGGCTTCGCCTGGTTTGCCGCTAAGGCAAATAATCATTTCGCCTACTCGTTCTACCTCGCCGTGGTTGCCTTCGTCCTCCATGTTGTCGTCGCTATAGTAGGCGGCCTGCAGATGAACAGATCCACTGTCTAAATGACGAAAGATAATTAGCTTCCACTAGATAGCCAATGCTTAACGATATAAACCATTACATATGTCTAGATTTAATTTTTTAACTAGCAAATCGAATATTCTTATTGGCTAATTAATCGATCATGTACATGGCAGATAACGAAATATTATGAACCTCTTAACGGATAACGCTTTGCATATGTCAATATTGATACACGCTAAGAGATTGTGGTGTTTGCGCCCGTAGCGAACTCCTGGTGTGTAAATTATACCCGTCACTTCACCGTCATGTATAATTAATCTAGATAGACGAATTTATGTTTCTTTTAATGTGAAATGTGTCGTTGTTATATGTTGTTATATGGAGTGGCAATAATGATGACAAAGAAAGCAAAACACTCATTGCTGGAATGGAAACCTATCGGCGACATAATTGTTTTTTATGCTAGATTTTGCTCAAATATGTGAAGCTATCGATCATACAAGTCACCAACGCACCAACGAATGAAGACAACTACGAAGATAAAGACAATTTCTCATAACAGTTGCAGACAGTTGCGGACAGTATTCATAAACATGACACACATACATTGCGAGCGACCACCAGTTAGTGCGCTCAAATTTCAAGCTGAAATTAAAGAGGATACAAAAGAATAAGGTAAGCAGAAATAAATTTTATATAATTAAGTTACATCAACGAGCCATTTAAACACAATTCTCACTGAAGTTGCCATATAAGTATGATATATTACAAGTCTACGATGAAACAGTTCGAAAATACTCTATCCACATATAAATGTTCTTTCATTTGAGCTCATAACTCTAAGTTAGCCACATATAAATGTGGCTAACATAGAGTTATGAGCTCAAGTGGAAGAAGAAGAGAAAGAGACGAAGATGTAGTTAAGCAACAACGTCCGGACTTTGAGACTGCATACAAAGAAACAGCTCACGAAGTACTGGGGTATCAAAAGAAAGGTCAAAATCCATGGATCAGCAAGGAATCGCGGGAGCTAGTAGAAGAGAGCAAATGACATAAGAACAATATCAAGCAGACAAAGTCGGTCATATTTAAGCAGATTTTAAAGGACAACTAAAGGTGTAAAGAAAAAAGAAGTTAAAAAGAGCATCATATATTTATTTTGCGAAATATTATTTAACAGGTAGTGGAATAGCAGGCAACTGTATACATTATGTTTGTGAACTTTAAAAAAGCGTTTGACTCAGTGCACAGAGAGAGTCTATGGAAAATCACCGAGGGCTATGGAATTCCACGCAAGCTATTACACATGGTTCGGATGTTATACGAAGATAGTGAATGTGCAGTGTTAGACTAAGGTGGGGAATCTGAGTGATCCAATGTTAAAACCGGAGTTAAACAAGGATATGTAACATATGGATTTATCTTATTGATGGTAGTGGACTGGACACGGAGAAACACAACACAGGAAATAAAACAGGGATAAGATGGAACTTCATATTAAAACTAGAGGACCTGGACTTTGCCGGTGATACAGCAGTAATGACATCGTGATTCACACACATACAAACAAAGACAATACAACTTAATAAATTTGCAGCAAGGACTTGACTAGGAATAAGTAAAAAGAAAACTCAAGTATTGAGCATAAACAACAAGTACAGATAGAGAATATTAATTGATGATCAAGTACTAAAGGACGTGGACAAGTATAGCTACTTGACTGCTAACTTCAGTATGAAAGGGGTGATGACATTGCTAACATAATTCGTAAAGCTAGGGTATCTTTCACGAAGCTTAAGCATATACGGAATTCAAATATATACACACTGAGATCTGATCTGTGTTGCTATATGGAAATCAAACATGGAAAATAAACGTAGACGACAACAGAAAGTTAGGTACATTTTTGTCAAGTGCTTAAGACGAATCCTACATTATACTTACATTAGTTGCCAGGCGCTACATCAAATCAATATATCATTGCAAAACAAGAAAACAATCAGCACCGAGGTCAAGTTAAGAAGATGGAAATGGGTAGGACATATCATACGAATGGAAAAAAACAGCAAATGTGAGATGGCTTTGACCTGGACGCCCGAAGGTAGAAGAAAGGTTGGTTGACCAGAGACAACGTGGCGATCAACTGTTGAAAATGAAAGACGCGTACTGGGTGGAACTGCTAGAACTAGGCCAGACGACTAGCAGCTGACAGAGTCAGAGCGAGCTGGAGGAGAAGCACTTCAGCCTTATGGCCCACCGGGCCCGAAGAGGATAGGTGAAGGTCATTAATATATAGGTGAAAGTCATTAATATATATATATATATATATATATATATATATATATATATATATATATATACATATATATGTATATATATACATATATATATATATATATATATATATATATATATATATATATATATATATATATATATATATATATATATATATATATATATATATATATATCTTTGAGAGTTGTTCTAAGTACTTCGTTATTTTGACATGCATGCCTCACATAAGTGCGATTGTCATATGATATTGAATGCCAGTCGTGGACTGTTATCTCTCAGAGGCACAATGTTTCGACAGTCGGCTTTCTTGGTCGCAAGGCGGCAGCACCATTATGGTCCGTCTAGCTTCGTTTAACAAGGTTCCGTCGGGTAGCGCCACATTTTGTTGCTCTTACAACCGCTGTGTGGCTAGCAGTTTGTCGTTCTCACAGCCGCATTGTGTCAAACAACGCTACAATGCTCACGAAAAAAACTAACAGTTTGACTCATACAAACGATTCGCACAATAAAATAAAACAGAATAAAATTTAACAGTATCTTCATTGCGTATGATACCGCCATCAGCTTTCTCGTGATGAGTAGCAGAAACTCGTTTCCGTCTCCTCTCGCTGTAACGGTGTTGTGCCGGAGGGCATCTTCTGCCTGTCCATCAACTAACTGTCCATCAAGCGTCAACAACTGAACAAACGAAACTGAACCAATTGAACTGAAACATAGCGCAAACAAAGTAGAGCGAGACCCGGCTAAGCGAGACTACCTTGTGGTATTGTGCAATTCCCATTGTAATGAAACCCAAATATTTGCCAAGAATCTTGGCAAACATCCGGGGATTGTCATTCTAAATTTTATAAGCACATGAAATTCATACAAACATTTATTCACAAAATAAAATAAAGAGAAACTAATATTTAATACTGTTCATTCGGTAAAATAACGCCATCGACTTTCGCGTGACGGCGCCACTGATGAGTGGAAGCTTGAATCGGCCTCGACTTGTACGAACAGGCGTGCGTCCGAAGACATGACTGCCCGGCAAAGCTGCGTCCGTCAACTGACTCTCCAGCAAACATCATCAACAGACTGAATAAAGGAAACTAAATAAACTAAACTGAAATATAGCTACAACATGAATCAATCAGATCAGTGATGCCACCTGACGGTAACAGTCAAAATGCCGGGAACTGCGAAACAGTGATGTTGCTTTATCCGTCAGAGGCGGTACGACACTTGTAGCGCTTAATCAGTGTATAAGTGTGCATTGGCACACATGTCTGAATCAGTTATGTTCGGCCACTATACACATTTTATCGACAGAAAATGTAACGGCTTCGGACCAATGGTGTGGAAATTTGTGCAAATTTATTTGTACTTCTTTCCTCCAGGAGTTCCAAGATTCAACTATTTTTGAAAAGTGTGTAATATATGCCCACTGAACAATAAATATTTACGGAGCTTGGCCAACTTGCCTTGGACACTGCGGGATTGGGAAAATTAACGAAAATGGCCAACGATTGTTGGAACTCTGTCCTTATCACAACCCCTGCATCACCAACTCGTTCTTCCTTACGAAGCCATGCCACAAAGCGTTCTGGAGGCATCCACGATCGCACCACTGGCACCAGCAAGATGTAGTCGTAACCAGACGAGCTACTCTAAACAATATGCTGTTCACCCGCACTTTTCGCAGTGCAGACTGCGTCACTGAACACTCCCTGGCGTGCAGCAAGGTCAGGCTACAAGCAATGAAATTACAGCACTAAAACAGACAGGGCGTCCACGATTAACACTATGAACATTTTATACCCCGAGTTATCAACGCAGGTTGTCGACCCCATTGAATAAAGTCTCATAATTCTATTGATCAGAGTGATGCGGAAATGTGGAACTACATCAGAGACTCAATCTACAGCACTGCTATATCCATATTTAGCAAAAGGGAGAAACATAATGTAGGCAGTCAAACAAGGAGCCGACGACCCGAAACTGCAAGAGCTGCTGACGCTGATATACGACGCCAACGATGACACGAACTGTTTGAACCAGCAGGACAGATACCGACGTTCGCATGTCGACAGTGTGGACGAGCCGTGGCTGCCGGTCTCGGGCTAATAACTCGTGGACGTTCCTGTGCTGGATGATCAACGATCATACAAGGAAACTACAACACAAGGGACGTTTCATGTTATGCTTGAAAAAGAGACAAACGCCGAAGATGGATTGAATCAGTACGAGTAATAAAATGTTGATTTCAATTCTGTAGTATTTATATACCAAGTGGCCATACATTGCACACTTTTTAAAATAGTTGAACCTTGGAACTCCTGGAGGAAAGAAGTACAAAGAAATTGGCACAAATGTCCACAACATTGGTCCGAAGCCGATACCTTTTTCTGTCGATAGAATGTGTATAGTGTCTTTTCGCAAAAATAAAATACAAAACATTATTTTTCTTTTTTTAAAACATGTTAAATTATTTTGGGGGGAAATCATTACAAAAGGTAAGTTGCATCACGATAGAGTGGAAGGGGAAGTCAGTGCTACACTTACATGTGTTATTATATAGAATAACTTTTTATTTGAAGGGTCACATTAGACCGTCTGTGTCACTTTTGTGTTGTTGTTATTCTAGCTAATATCTGCATATTGCCATTTTGTTCTATCATTTTGTTCTAGTCAATGTGTCCAAAGCGGAATTGTGTTTTCCTTTTTCTTCGTGAAGAATTGCACGCAGTATACCTACAGTCTTACACTGTCAATGTGTCTTGTTCGAACGAAATATCAGTTGCAAGTCAGATATTAAGTTAAATTATTTCAGGGAGGGAGTCTCTGAGAGATAACAGGCACGCATGTAAAAATAAGGAAGTACTTAGAACAACTCTCAAAGATAATTTAGTTCTGCTGAGACGCTACACAAACTATGAGACATTTAGAGACGAGAATCTTCGGGATTTAAACGATAGGATGGAGACATTACTATGTAGCAACTGCGACAAATACTTCTATGTCATTGACGTGCGCTGAAACAATCGCGTATCCGTGCCATCGTATGATCAATCGCATTCGAAATTATTCAATCATCAGATCAGCCGATGTTTGCACTCCGATGCTAGTGTTGTGATGTCTGTTTAATATCAGTAAACGTTATTATTGGAACAATGTATTCTTTGCTGAAACTAATTGTTTTAGGCTCTCTAATTTGAAGTGCAAATTGTATTTCTATCGAAAATCGATCCCAAGATGCATTGCCTTGATACACGTGCGCCATCTTGCTTTCAAAACATGAAATTCTGGATAACGATTATTGAGCAGTTGAGCATCTTCAATATGGTCGTCTCCCATTTGAAGACGTCGAATTATATGTCGTTTTAAAATTATGGTGTTGCCTTAAAATTAATCAGCGAACAACATTGCATAATGATAATAATTAATTATGTCATTCATGATAATCCCATGTTATGAAACCTGATATGTTATATATTGTATGCCAATGTTATATATTTAACAAGATTTAACAAGATTTGCCATCCAAGCCAAAGGCCCAGATGGCAAGTGGACAAGGAAGCCATTGGCTTATCGAGAGTCCAACAATGTTCACCTACTTATAACCCGCCCTCCTGATATATGTGTCAACCTTGTTTTTAAACATATTCACGCTGCTAGCAGTTACACAATCTGTAGACAGTTTGTTCCATTCATTTACTGTCCTCTGTGAGAACGAGTGCTTCCTGATGTCCAATCTACATTGATCCTTTACTAATTTTACCTCATGTCCTCTAGTTCTGCTATCCTTCTTGAGTGAGAAAAACATATTTCTATCAATATTTTCATACCCATTCAATATCTTAAAAACTTCAATCTGATCTCCTCTTAACCTCCTTGTCTCTATAGTTGTTAAACCACATTCTTTCAGGCGTTCTTCATAACTAAGGTCTCTAAGTTCTGGAATCATTTTAGTTGCTCTCCTTTGTATGCGTTCAAGCGTATCTATATCCTTCTTACGATATGGTCTCCATGCTTGTATACAGTATTCTAAATGAGGTCTAACTATTGCTTTATAAAGAGGTATAATTAACTTTTTTCCCTTGTATGTTATGTTTCTTCTAATCAATCCAAGAATTTGATTACCCTTTGAAGCTGCAATACCACACTGCTCTGAAACTTTCATATCAGCGCTTATTGTAACTCCTAAGTCCTTTTCTTTTACAGTAGTACCAAGAACAGTAGCTCCCATTTTATAGTTTACATTCAAGTTCCCGTGTCCTGTATGTAGGCATTTACATTTCCCAAAATTGAACAGCATCTGCCATTTCTCAGACCATTTCACTAATCTGTCTAGATCGTTTTGTAAATGTTGTTTATCACCATCAGTATTAACCTTTCTAAACACTTTTGTGTCGTCCGCAAATTTCAGTACGTTACTTGTTATACTCGTCCAAGTCATTGATATAAATTAAGAATAATATAGGTCCTAATACTGATCCTTGAGGTACCCCACTCAAAACCGATTTCCAATTTGAAACTTCGCCATCTACTACAACTCGTTGTCTTCTGTCAGTCAGCCATTGTTCTATCCAGTCAGTTATGCTATCCCCGATACCATGGGCTTTTAATTTAAGTAGCAATCTTTGATGTGGCACTTTGTCAAAAGCTTTCTGAAAATCTAAGTAGATAATATCTACTGGCGATCCCTCGTCTATCCACTTAGTGATTTCTTCCAAAAACATAACACATTTGTTAAGCATGACCTCGCTTTAAGGAATCCATGTTGAGATGAATTTAATAATTTATGCTTAACGAGGAAGTCCACCATATGGTCTTTAATTAACCTTTCTAATAATTTACAAATCACTGACGTTAAACTCACTGGTCTGTAATTCTCTGACTTATTTCTCGAACCCTTTTTAAATAATGGTATGATGTTTGCTTCTTTCTATTCAAACGGAACAACTCCCTCTTTTAATGACAAGTTGAATACTCTTGCAAGTGGTATACTGATTTGATCTACTGTTTCCATTAGTAATTTTGGAGGAATCCCATCCACTCCCGGTGATTTGTTATCCTTCATTGCTTTTATTTTCCTAGCTACCAATTCTGGAGTTACAACTAACGGTCCTAAATAGTCAGATTTAGCCCCCTGAAATTTAGCATCAGCAACTGGTAATGAACTAATATCTTCTTTTGTAAACACTGAACTGAAGTAACCATTTAGGTCTTCCGCCATTAAAAACCCCTGTGATATTATATTTCCAGCACTGTCTTCTAGAGGTCCAACCTTGTCTTGTACGTTCTGTTTACTCCTGACATATGCATAAAAACTCTTGCTGTCAGTTTTTATGTTACATGCCAGTTTTTGCTCATAGCTTCTTTTAGATTGTCTGATTTCAGTTGTAGCTGCATTAAGTGCCTCTTTGTATTTTGCATAGTCTTCTTCCTTTCTGGTACGCCTATAAACCCTCCACATAGTTTGTTTTAGCATTATTTTTCTAATTGCCTCTTTTGACACTTGTTTCTTTCTACACCGTTTTCCTTGTTTTCGGAAGGGAACAAATTTATCAATGATACTCTCAATTTCATATTTTAGAATATTCCAACATTCAATTGCAGTCTTATTCATCAGCATGTTATTCCAATCTAGCTGTGCTAAGTATTTTCTCAAATCTTTGTAGTCACCTTTGTGGAAGTTTCTCTTGTACGTTTTCTTATTTTTACTTTCTGATTTTACATTGATGTCAAAATGTATTTGATTATATTGTATGCCAGTGAAGTGGTGAGAGATCAACATAGAATCAATAACAATAATTCCAATTATAACATATCATGTGCCTCCAATATTTCATATTAATATCGGCGTGATGTTACAATAAAACTTTAAACATAACTGAATTTTGATGACGTGAAATTACTCACAGTATAAAATAAATCCGAGTATTCTTTTCAGAAAATGTCGTTCGCTCTCCCAACCCGGAACAAACGGCCAGTATGGCGCCGAGAATATGGCCGCCAACGAAAATTTTCCGAAAATCTAAGTAGACAGCATCCACTGTTGACCCGTCATCTACTCACTGTAATTTCTTCCAAAACTCGTGTGTTCGTTAAATATGGCCTTGCTTTTAGGAATCCATGTTGAGATATATATATTAATTGATGTTTTACAAGGAATTACATCATGTTTTCTCTGATTAAATTTTGTAATATTTTGCAGACAACTGATGCTAAACTCACTGTGCCATTGTGAATGTCCATGGAGGTTAACAAATGAAATGTCATGAACTTATTAACGTCTCAATATGACACAATGGTGACCTATTTATGTAAGTGTCATACATAAACCCGTCGGAGATCTATCCTAAGCAGAGGTTCCTGGTTCAACAGATCCAGGGCGGGATTGTAGATCTTCTATATTTATTATGGTAACATAATAATGTTGACTTTCACAATCATTGCAAAATTAACCCAGAAACTGCAACGTACATAGAGTAGTATGAAACGTCACGAAAAGCAGGCACGACAGAGATTACTGTGAGTTGATCGTTTGGGTTGATTATATGATATTGCACACAGTCTAGTGTCGCAGATCAAACGCAACACCACGTGAGCACACCGGTCAGAGCTACTTCAAGTCACGATCCACGATCCACTCGTCTTAATGTGAATTTAACATTTCTGACTGAGAGACAAATAAATATGGTTCAAAGTAATTGTTTAATGTGCACTTAATTTGATTCGATTTGCGATCAAATCAGCAGCAGAAGCAACAGTACATACAATTAAGTGTTACGGAGGATGACACGCATATGGCCGTCTACCATCTGTCTGACATCGTGCAATTTGTCAGTGTTGTTCGCAATAATAGCAATATGTAGCAGCTGCGGTAACACAGTGAACAATATCTAACATACATACGCTTGCAAGCACACATCTTACATTGATATATCCACACACATAAATATATAATTGTGTTCATTGAATGTTTTTTTTCTCGGAAGAATGTAAATTGTTATGCCAACTGACATATGAGTACCATTCGATATGATGGCTTAACCAGAGCTAATGGACACTGAACAGCTTCCATTTTAAGCGAGATAGGTATGTAGCTGCCGCCGCATGATGGCGACTCAGAGTTAATCGTCAAAGTATTGATATGGTATAATTTTGGGTCGAGTTTTTGGTTGAGTCGTCTACGCAAATGTGGGACAGTTTGTAAAGTAGGAGCTCATACTTCATTGGTGCTGATAAATGGTGATTCTGTACCTAGACGTAAATTGTGAAATTTTATATTTAACTGGAATTTGTAGTTGGTGTGTAATCAATATAAAAAAGTAAGTATTATGCAACAACGGAAACATCAACAACATACTATCATTATATCCAATATATATTTATTATTCGTCGCTGCGATAATAGTAATTTGCAACATTGTTCGCAACATATTAACTTTGTATGTATGTGTTAATTACACCAAACAAAAGTTAGACGTCCGGCGGTCCGATTTGACATTCAGGTGGACGATGCATTGTTGCATAAAGTGCATGATATTCATTTTGAACATCATAAAGCAATATCGTAAAATAAATAGTCCTTTCAACATATTGCCTTCATTGTGTTCATAACACAATTCAGTGTGATCATATGATAGACTCAGCAATCTACGTTGTATAATTGTTTTTTTAACATTGTTTTTAACAGAATAATCCGTTTAAATGATAATTCGTTCCGTGTTAGTTTTAAGAAAAGGCTGTGACATACTTCATGGTTGTCACTGTGACGGAGTGTAGAGGATTCCAAATATGGTGATGGGTAGCGCACTCACTTAAATCCGTTCAAACACACATATAGATAGAAACGTCCATAAACCACCGCATCCAGGCACACATACGGACAAACTTATCCCAACGCACGAGCGCACAGCCGTACAAACAAACAAACACGTTGCTTTAAAACATGTGCTGATATTGGTAAAAAAAGTGTTATGCATTTTACGCTAGGCCTGTATCAGGATCATTCTCAGAACTGAGTAGATAAGTATAAAGGAAAGCACACGCTTCAAATTGCCACGCAGTGCAATACAGTAAATGAAACGGCGAGGCTAGTCAACTAGCTTTAATGATGCACAGTATTCACGCCTCCGATTATTAAAGCTCCCTGGCGCGATGTGCCGCCACCGTCGGCCGCCATTGCTGCAATCAAAGGCATTGATGAGTTGGTTCACAGCCCAACGTATGGAGCCACTGTTGTGGCCACATTCAGATATTAGGAATATACCCCTAGTCTAGCAGCCGAGGGGATAACCCCTTTTTGCCTGATATAGTTCTTTCTTTGTTGATAATTCATCTCTAGCATGTATATAATGATATCCAGGGGGTGTGGAATTCTCACCCTTGAGCATTTTGAAGAAAAAAAATTCAAAATGGCCGCCAATATTAACTTTTTTTTAAAGAAAACAAGATGGCGACCATAAGTATGCTACAAATGGTTGCCGACTATGCATAAAAACTATATTTCATGTTCCGCGAACAAAAGCATAAGAATATGACAACATTTATTTTCCATGTGTCATCATATGAGGATAATTATATAAGATCAGCATTTCGTGAAATTCTTACCTTTCTAACCATCAGTCCTCTTTATCTTCATCATGTAGGACGTACTTGCCGCTCTCATTTTGGCTGGCATGACCACCCTGACATGCGCTAAATGGTGTGCATGTCATGTCAGAGCTGTTGCAGCTGCACTTGTTCGTGCTACCTGGCATTTCATTCCGACATGAGCACTTGATCAGCTTTAGCCCCAGTTGGGGCTAACGAGGTGTCTGGGGACAGTAGTTTGACTTAGTGCAGTACTCCCTCCTCCTGTGACCAACCAGATGGGCTGATGAATATTGTTACTGGGCAAGTTGTGAATCACTCCTCGGTCAATGTCGACAAGGCGCAATTGCTGCGAAAACACAGATGGAGTATTTTCAACGCAGTTGGCCTGGTGTATTTCATGTTTCAATACCAAGAAGTGTGACCACCATAGCTTTATCCAGGAAACACATTAAAGTCGGAGATGCTAAAGTGTTTGACACGGCAAGAGCCACGGGCTTGCAGTCTAGCGAACGCAACCTTGACACAGCAACGCTAATGGGACATGAACTATCACCTATCCCTACGTCTATGTTCGATGAAATTGGAAATATGAGGGGTGCCAAAACGAAATCCAGTCTCAAGAATGCGCTTAAGGTGGAAGTGTCAAGATGGCTGGCTGAACAAGATGTGCAAGCAACCCTTCTTCGACGGGTGCGCTGTCCTCTGGGTAGTGCCTTGGCCAACATCTGGCACTGTACACAACTACCTTCTGGAGTCAGACCACAGTTGAAAATTGCATTGGTGAAAATATGTTAACGTTTTGTTAGATTATAAGAAAACGTGACCACTAAAAATTCTGAAACTTTTTCACAGCAATTGTATTGTTTATGTGACTGCTTTCATACTTCTAGTTGATAAGATACAAGGCGAACGGCTTGATTTCGATACGCCACCATAAAAGGGTATCACTTGACCAGATGCCAGTCACGGCCAGATTTCAAAATGCTGACCTACGCAGTGCTTCCAGTGGGTGTGACACAACCAAAATACAGCTATTCTGTCCAAATTTTTTACACAATGTTGCTAACACACTGGGCCACCAGACGAATATCACCAATGATCGCTCTAGTCCAAAATGGTTACCTGTTCCGTCACATACTTATGTCATACCCCCCAATTTTCGCAAACTTTCCATTTTGGCATCCGATCTGTATCATGATGTTCGTGATTGCTACTGCTGTCTGCCTTTTCTAAGCAAACTGTTCACTTTTCCTATCAACCTGTTCCTATGGGAATGATTATATCTTATGTTAACCACTTTAGAGTTATGCTTAGCTAGGGATGGGGTTAGCTAGAGATGGGGTTAGCCAGGCATGGGGTTAGCTAAAGATGGGGTTAGCTACGGTTAGGGTTGCAAAATACTGCACACAACATGAAATTGGTATTGATATGTGGTGAATAGACATTTTGGAAAGGCAACAGTTATTTAAAATTAATTTAATTAATTTAATTTGCTTATTGTACACTTTTAGCTTATCACAAGTTCTATAATGCTATTTTAGCATATGAAAAATAAAAAAATTGTATTTATTAGCAATTAAATATCATATTAAACATCAACTTGCGCAATATATCAGCTCGTACACATCAAACGTTATAGCACAAAACTAAAACGTACATTTATTTGACATGTTTTATATTTAGTAGATCGGTTATAAGACACCTCCTAAGGGAGACTGTTAAACAGTTTAAATAGTAGCGGCGTTTAACCAGTAATGATCTTGTTCACTAGATGGAATCTATAACATACATATAATAATATAATATTATCCAGTCTGACACTGACAATTGTCTAAGTCAAACACACACAACATGGGACAGGCTAGCAACCGTTTTTATTTATTTATTTATTTTCCAAAATATGAGCCCTAATTATATTATCATAATTGCAAATTATAAAAATTATAAGAAATTTGCTATAACAAACTAATAATTTCATCCAAATTACGTGTAATATCCACAATTAATCTAATAACAACGACCAAAACATAAGCATATCAACATTTTATAACCGTGTTTGTGACCCCGACTTCCGTCTATTTGGAGTCAGACCACAGTTGAAAATTGCATTGGTGGCCATGTTAACGTTTTGTTAGATTGTAAGAAAACGTGACCACTAAAAATTCTGAAACTTTTTCACAGCATCTGCCATCATTGACATGCTGACCAAGTTTTATCAAAATCACATAGCTCCAGCTCTTTTAAAACGCCCCAACGTGCGATGCCTATCAATTTTATCAAAAATAGCCTTGTATTCATGCGCCCACATAGCAGAAAAATTCCCATAAATCCCTCCGCCTTTTAAACTCTCAAAAAAATGCACCATTTCACAGACAATAGCTTCTACAAACAAACCTGTGAATATGCCTGCTCAATTGCACTTATGTCACATCATATGAATTCTTTAAATTCACATATCGCAATTTAATACGCCCTACATTCGTGAAACAATAAACAGGAAGGTCAACTGTGGTCTTACCCTTCTCCGGTTCCGCAGTTACCTACACGGTCACTTGGCGAAAAATGACGTCTATCTGACATTCGACAGATACATTGAGGGCAGTACTAAGGCGGCAACCCGACGCGGCAGGGACAAAGCAATAAACAAGGTTTACACATTACGTTGCACAGCTCACCTGCCACCACAAAAATTCGTCCGAACCATCACCAAAAGCAAAGAACAATTGATTGCTCTCATGGCCGAGGATTTGGTTTCGTACAAGGCTGACTTTCAAAAGCATAAACTAGTCGTCACTGGCAGAGACCCGGTTCCTGTAGAAATCGCAAATGGTTGTGTAAATAAACGTCAAGACATGGCTACAACGCAGGAGGAGGGAGACACTCTGATTGTGCAACAAGTGTCACGTGTATAGGATGGTACCCTCCTGGTCGTTGCAGATGACACCGACATCTTTGTTCTCTTGTTGTATTTTTGTCACCAGGGCAGTATATCCTGCAAAGTTCTAATGGTTTCGCCAACTCAAGGACGAAGTGTCCTAGATATCAACGCAGCTGCAGAAGAGCACAGCTCCATCGTTCCAGATCTACTAGCTGCTCACGGTCTCACAGGTTGTGATAGTGTGACGTCATACTTTGGCATTGGCAAGATCTCTGTCTGATATCGCATTATTTAAGATATGTAGAATTACCTATCAAGCACTTTCATCCAAGTAACCAATATATTTACACCCGTTGCTCACTTCTGCAAGACAGCCCAGAGCTTCGATCTTCTAATTCTCATCTACTTTTCATTCCCAGTGTTAAAAACAAATGTCGGAACTAGAGCTTTCTCAGTTGGAGCACCGACTCTGTGAAACTCTCTCCCTGTTAACATTAAGTCCGTAGGAAGTATAGTAACATTTCTCCACAGCTCCTCAGCGTTCCAATCCGACTTTTTACAACTAGAATTGTTAATCTATTAGACACTGCTTAACTCCTTTGTTTTGGATCGCCACAGAGGTCGGTCTGCCGAGGATTTTAACGCAATAGGAGTGTTTTGTATTGTATTGCATTGTATTGCATTGCATATGTCAAAACCCAAAGCAAATCTGAAACATGTCAGATATGTAGCCAAACTGATTGTTTACCGAAATAACATACAAACAGATTGGTATGCATATACATACAAAGCTAAGTATAATGTATCATTGATGAACACAGTTTTATAAGTTCCTGAGATATTTGAACGAGCTTTGAATCTCGATCATTTTGGCAAAACAAACACAATGCAATCATACTGACGCACTACAGTTTGCCTTGTCTTAGATAACAGGCCAATGTTGAGCTATGTAGCTGTTATTTTTGGAATTGTATCCATTTTTAATTGTATGAAAAGTAATTTGTTTTCTTCAAATTACCGCATAATTTTAATAAAAAAATTCAAAACCCATCTATGACGATTAGTGGTGAATCAATCAAACTATGCATTCGTCTATTATTGAAACAAAATATTAGCGAGTTGCCCTCAATTAAAAAACAATACCAATTTGGCGACCGTGAATTCAGTGCACGCGAGAGGGACGCCAGATGTGTAGTATAATGAAATTTGGCCTCTGCCCTTGTGACGGGTAGATTTCCACGCCAACCATGATGTTTATACCTCCGTGCAAAAACACTGGCTACGATTTGTACTTCGGACAGTCGAAACAACTGCTGTTGAAATATATCTATATTATGTGGCAGGTCCAGTATAAACTACTCGTCCTCGTATTTACAGCCTTGCATGGCCTTGCACCAGGGTATATACGAGATATTATAACACCCTACTTGCCTACCCGCAACCTTCGATCTGCTGATATGCACCTGCCGGTAGTTCCACGTTACAACCCAGAGGGCTATGGCAAGCGAGCTATCTCGGGGTCCGGATCTACACTTTGGAACTCTTTGCCCGAAAACATGCGAAAAATAGACAATCTAACTAAGTTCAAGACTCGCCTTAAAACTCATTTATTTAAGCTGGCTTAGGAACTGTGCTTAAAAAAATGTATGGACACATATTTTATATTTTATCTATTTACTATTTATTATTTTATATATTTTAATTAATGTTAATATATTATAGTTATTTATTTAATAATTTTAATATTTCAGTCACTTCGCCATGTATTTTAGTTACATAATATAGCTAGTCTATTTAAGCTTAGTCTAAAATTACGTTTACCGGTATATCATTATATATATATATATATATATATATATATATATATATATATATATATATATATATATATATATGTATATATATATATATATATATATATATATATATGTATATATATATGTATATATATATATATGTATATATATATATATATATATATATATATATATATATATATATATATATATATATGTATATATATATATATATATATATATATATAATATTTTTTTTACTTTTCTTACGATTCCATGCACATCTTATAATGTGTGTAAGCGCCTATGAAGGGCTGGTCCCTGATATATGGCGCTATATAAATGTTAGTATTAATAATAATTATTATTAATTGGGTACTGGGTTTACTTCCTTGTTGACGGAAGTTGTGCGTTTTTGTAATATGCGAGTTACATTGATGGAGGCATCCTTGCCGCCAGGGTCTTCTGACTTCATAAGTACCCCTTGGCAGATCGGCCCTCACCGCCAGGGTCTTCTGACAACATAAGTACCCCCTGGCAGGTCGACCCTCACCGCCAGGGATTTCTGACTACATAAATACCCCCTGGCAGATCGATCCTCGCCGCCGGGGTCTTCTGACCACATAAGTACCCCCTGGCAGATCGGCCCTCGCTGCCAGTGTCGTCTGACCATATAAGTACCCCCTGGCAGATCGACCCTTGCCTCCAGGGTCTTCTGACTACATAAGTACTCCCTGGCAGATCGACCCTCGCCTCCAGGGTCTTCTGACTACATAAGTACCCCCTGGCAGATCGACCCTTGCCTCCAGGGTCTTCTGACTACATAAGTACTCCCTGGCAGATCGACCCTCGCCTCCAGGGTCTTCTGACTACATAAGTACTGCCTGGCAGATCGACCCTCGCCTCCAGGGTCTTCTGACTACATAAGTACTCCCTGGCAGATCGACCCTCGCCTCCAGGGTCTTCTGACTACATAAGTACTCCCTGGCAGATCGACCCTTGCCTCCAGGGTCTTCTGACCACATAAGTACCCCCTGGCAGATCGGCCCTCGCTGCCAGTGTCGTCTGACCATATAAGTACCCCCTGGCAGATCGACCCTTGCCTCCAGGGTCTTCTGACTACATAAGTACTCCCTGGCAGATCGACCCTCGCCTCCAGGGTCTTCTGACTACATAAGTACCCCCTGGCAGATCGACCCTTGCCTCCAGGGTCTTCTGACTACATAAGTACTCCCTGGCAGATCGACCCTCGCCTCCAGGGTCTTCTGACTACATAAGTACTCCCTGGCAGATCGACCCTCGCCTCCAGGGTCTTCTGACTACATAAGTACTCCCTGGCAGATCGACCCTCGCCTCCAGGGTCTTCTGACTACATAATTACTCCCTGGCAGATCCACCTGTTCCAACGTGGCATTTTCATTAGTTGTGTTAAACACTAACATTGCTCGCTCTGATGTACATAATTCGCATGCTTAACTTTTTATTGGTAGTGGGCCCGTCGTCGCTGGCCGGCCCTTTAATGGTGAGCAAGTTTGGGCGCATTTCCTAGAAAAACGTAAACCAAGACAGGAAGTGGGAATTCATATGATTCAGCGTCCATCTGCACTTTGACTGGGATAAACTGACAAACCCGCGTTTCAACAGGTCGATATGCCAAGGGTACTATTACCACCCCTGGCTAGGGAAGATGGTAAGACCAGAATTAAGATAAGAGTGCGATCTGAAGTGTACAATCTGGAAAGGCCAACATTGTGCACACGCTGACAATTTGTCTACTTCATAGACATTTCATAATTGTTTTTTGGAATATCGGAATTGTTAAAATATCGAATATTGATGTCAATAGTTTCCTTGTCTACTTCCATTGTCTTGAGTTTGTTGCTTTGGTTGACAATCATGTTAAATTATTTTGTCGGTTATGTTGTGAGAAACAGGAGCAATTCACACGGGAATGTGTGTATGTATGCAACATTCGGGTGAATCGTGGATTTAGCCGAGGGTGTTTTTGTATTGCTCAACTGATACATAAATATATCTTATGTCCTATAAAAGGGGACGTTCTAGAAAAGGGCATTCCATTCCATTGTGCCTTCTTTAACTTAACCTTGCTAGACGACGTCCTGTGTTTAATGCATGGAAAACAATCGTTTTGCGGGTACTTGGTATCTTCACTAAATCAATACATCACGTTTGAATGCCCCATGTCGACAACATTTGTATTTTATAAAAAATAATAATATAGAGAGTAGGTGTATACTTATATTGCACACTACATACAACTAAGATCATAAAAAACGGCAATACCCATGATTTTATTATAACATTATGTAATGCAATAATAGTATATGCAGTACTTAATGCGGACTACGACAACACCGATCAACAGTTCGTCTTTAGTTGAAAAGTAGACATTTCCTTCAAAAGGTTTCTCCTCTAGCAGTTGGACATTTCGCACGAGCCGTCGCTCGGTTTGTACTTGCAACTGTAGGCGCAGCCGTACCTGACGTAGCAGTTTCCGCCATTACGCCCGTACTCGTTGGCTATCATGTCTGCCCTACCATCGGGACTGTCTGTTCCGGTCTGTGAAATTTCGCGACATTCGCTGCAATGAAGGAATTATGTTACTGTTGTTGTGTATTGATAAATAGTGCACTTTTCTTGGCGTGTGAACTTATATTTAATTGTGTTGTACTATTTGTAATTGCACACCTTTCCTCTGACTATCGTCAACGTGCTGCATATGCTGTTACAATGAAAACAAACAATATTATATATGTTTCTGCCGAGTTGTATTTATGTTTATACGTGCGTGCGTGCGTGCGTGCGTGCGTGCGTGCGTGCGTGCATGAGTGCATGCGTCAATCCGTTCGTCAGTTGCATGTGTATGCATACCTTTCTCACTCTCCCTTTCCCTCTCCATCTCTCTCCCCATCTCTCTCTCTCTCTCTCTCTCTCTCTCTCTCTCTCTCTCTCTCTCTCTCTCTCTCTCTCTCTCTCAACCAACGAAAAAAATAGCATTCGTTCACTTCCTTTAAAATATATGGAGCGGTTTCTAACCAGCATTGATTGAATCATGTATATACGTCACAAGCTGTATTTTTCATAAATCCATGAACCACTTAGGATCACACGGGAAAATGTCTGCCTTACCTGATTGCGGCGGCAGCTGTTCTAGCCGCAGCACCAACGCACGAATGGACGGCGTTGTAGTTACCCTGGCAGTGGAAGTACTTGTCACAGTTAGTGCATCTGACACTCCGCATCTTGCGATACTGCGAAAGCATTTTGCCCATGGCACATCTCACTGCACTGTTAGTGACGATGTCGAAACCGAGTCGTGATAGGACGCAGTTGGCCATTCCGAGCCAGTTTGTGCCTCCCACAGCGACGCTGCCAGTACCAGCATCACTGAGACAATGGCAAGGAAGGCGGGGCAGTTCTTCATGGTTGTCTCTGAATAAAGTGTCAAAAAAGCAACGTTTATTTATAAGAGGTGCTTTCTTGACGATAAGGCGTGATTTTGTGAAATCGATATTGTCTTTACAGTATCTCGCGTAATGTTGTCGAAAGGGCAAATACCATAATTTTATTTTAGTTGATGCACACTTAAAATAGTCTGGAGAGTAGTCATAAATACTAGTTGTACATTAATTTGGGTAGAAGATGCACGATTTTCCGAGGTACATATCGTGGTACATTAATTATTTTTCCAACTTTTGTCACTTTTCCGCGACTTAACATTCGTTAATAATGTAATGTGATGGACAAAAACATCGCATTGCGGAGGAAGCTTTGACAATACTGAAAAGAAGATGGATGTACTGGTGTCATCTTTTTTATAATTCCGACAACAGTATGGCCGTTTCATTGGAAACAATTGAGAAAAAGGAAAATTGTATCCCCAAAAGAAACCTACTAAAGAAGCATCGGAAAAAAAAATAAAACGCATAAACTTAAGACAGAGTAATACGCGGAAGAATGGGTCCAAATGTTATTGGACGGCTACATGTCATCTCTATCTTGTGTGCCTAACGGCACAGGGAGTTATTGTATTGTACGCATCCAAATACACACTACATCGTATATACATGGGGTTCGTATATTAAAAATATGGAATCCAGAGATGTCTTATGGCATAGACTCGTGACTATGCCATCAAATAATAATAAGTGTAACCAGACATCCAACAACACGCGTGCTACCACTTAAAAATATATTGGTGTGGTTATAGACGAAACACTTAACTGGAATGAAAACACAGTATATGTGTACAAGAAATGTAGACAAATACTGCATTTCCTCTCGAAACTGTCTAAGTTTGAGGTTAGTCAAAGGGTGCTGTCAGTTCTTTTGTATTGTTTTATGTGCTACCCCAGCTCCCTCTCAGCTGAAACCATGAACAAGCTAGGGCGTTTGGTAAAACAAGCTGCCAAATCCATCCATGTTACACCACTTCGCAGCTTGCGCTGTCATTACATGACAAAGAAGACATCTTACGCGATGCAACTCATCCACTGCATACCACATTTATTCCAGCGAGATCATCGGGCTGTATGTGTCCATGTCTGCACCCACTGATCGTTACAGCAGATATTTTGTACCACCCGCCACAGGGCTCTTAACTCATGATTGCTAAGTCACAGAGGGGTACGTGCGAACAATATAATTATATAATATTCTTGCTGGTTCTTTTTTATAATTATTCTGTTTATATTAAATTGAGCATCGGTCTTGCAGGGTTTTGTAATTTGTATTTTTAATTTCTTGCCGTAGTTTTATCAAATGCATATCCATGTCTTTTTTTACCAATATTAGTATTATCATTATTATAACTATTATTTTGCCACTCTCACACACCCATATGCGCACTATCAGGCACGTATCTAATCAATCGAAATACAAAATAGTTGCTTACCTTCAAATGCTATGTAGTAGACCTTACGGGGAACGTCTTCCTGGTCTCGGTGCTACGTGCCTTTATATAATGCTCTACATAAGCCAATTAAGCCGACATCCGTGTCCTGTTTACAACTGTCCGACCGCGTGGTTGTATTTCAATCTTGCACTTTGATCAGATATACGATGAAACCCGACAAAAAGGTCGCGATCGACCACATCTGGGACACGTTACTAAACGTATGCATTACAAAAGGCTGTTACCTCGGTCAAATGTGTCCACGGCGTAAATTGATAGAGTTTCCTTAAAAATAATATTTGTATCTAAAAACTATAATCTGGTCATTTTTCTTGCTTGGAATGGTTAGCATTAGCTACTTACAAGGGCTAAATACATTTGTGCCAATTTGGGTCATACCCGTCTTATATATGGTGTGATATCATTAATTGTTTTGTGCAGTACGTCGGCAGTTTAGACTTTCACAAGTCGTTATGACACTCGTCTCTCAGTTACGGCCGAGGTTGCTCACTGTCGACTGTTTTGGCAGTCAACAATGTTGTATGGTGGAAATCACAGTCGGTGCACTGCAATCACTCGCACGAGCACACGTGCACAGACATATCGCTCGCGCTGACACACACACATGCACAAATACACACAAACAAACAAACACACGCGCGCTCGCGCACGCGCGCACCACCACTATCAAGGAAGTACGATATTTTCGTATTCGCATCCTGTTCTATTGGACTTTGACGACAACATTCTCGTCTGACAAACAACGTTTATTCGTGAAACAACCTGTTCAACAGAATATTACCTTTCTTCTTCCTTGTAGACAAGCGGGTATGTGTTTTTTCCTGTTGAAGCAGATTGGCAACCTTAGTGGTAACTTGATGGTTACGATTATTGCGTTTTTATTTATCATTTAGTTTAGGGGTGTCTCTTATTGTAGTGTTTTCCATTAACATGTAACATTTCAAACCAGCAAGGAACGTCTTATTGATGACATATTGCCGAAAGTGTATTCTCGCGATTACACTTCTCAAGAAAGCATGTATCGTGTTCAGAACAGTTTGTGCTAAATATATATATACCTGTAAATGACTCAGCTCTTCAAGACCGCGAAAGGTGATGACGTTACTTAAGTAACCCACACTCTTCCAAAAATGAAACTGTATAAGGGATAATGATTACGTGTTCTTTCTCGATGTGTTATCTTGAACGTTAATCCGATTGTTAGCCAACAAAACAGTGTGAATGGATTACACTGCGTCTACACAGACTACGTTTAATCCCTGGTAAGTGGTTTAATGTTGGAATCCATGTTGGTTACAGATTCTCCATTCGTAAATGGAAAATAACGATTTAGATGTTGATGATGATGACGATGATGGCGAATTCGATGGTGCTTCAAAGTAGATGAGAGCAACTTAATTTCAACAAGTAGTGCACCCTTGCGCCACACACAAGGTGACCTCAATGCACCGAAATGTTTCACACAAACGCTGCACAGATCTAACACGCCTTAACATAAACAGGATTATGTTTAACGCGGGGTACAGTGAAGACTGTGTAGACACAGTATAATCCTTTATATTGTTATCTGTGGAAGAGTGTCTTAAGTGACGTCTTAACGTTTCGCGGATTTGCATTGCTGAATCATACGCACACGCACGCGCATGCACACGCGCACGCGCACGCGCACGCGCACGCGCACACGCACACGCACACGCACACGCACACGCACACGCACACGCACACACATATACGTATATATATATATATATATATATATATATATATATATATATATATATATATATATATATATATATATATATATATATATATATATATATATATATATATATATTATATATATATATATATATATATATATATATATATATATATATATATGTATATATATATATATATATGTATATATATATATATATATATATATTATATATATATATATATATATGTATATATATATATATATATATATATATATATATATATATATATATATATATATATATATATATATATATATATATATATATATATATATATATATATATATATATATATATGACATAGATAACTAGTTCGGTCCGTCTCACAAGCGTTCAACACCGCTTTTAGTATTGCACCCCAGAATCGTATTATATGTACAAAACTGTTATTCACGTGTACCAGGCCGTATTCACGTGTATTCAGGTTTGTCACGCCATAAAAATAAAGTATAGATGTTAGCAGTTTTGTAAATCAAGCACTATTTTATTATTTTAATATCTAACGCCATTTCAGTAGTTTGTAAGTTAAAAAGTGTTGCTTGCATTTCGCGTGTACACTATATTGAAAATATACATAATATATTGCAATAAAATTTGGAAAGTGGCATGGGTTAGGCAGATATGCATTTACAAATAGTTAATATCCTAAAATGTGCGTGTTCATTCAGGCCTAATAGGCGAAATACAAGTTGCTGTAATGCGTGATGTAATCATACCTAAAAGATAATAATTAACTTATTGCAATGACTTGTGTATGTTCGGTGTTTCGGATGGTCCAACTCACGTTCTGCCTCCAGGTAACCATTTGAACTCCACAACGTCGTCAAAAACTTATCTCACTCCCGGCAGGCAAGTCAACCTTGCGTTTATTATTGACCAGTTGACAAGTGCGAGGAACAGCCCTACCGAAACCATGGGCCAATATTGAAAGAGCAACTCTTGCGTGGTCATGGTCGGGTGAATTATTGGTATAAATAACTAATTATTGGCACCAAGACAATATTTCTAAACAAACTAGATACAATGCTGAACCCATGAGGTGACAGCAGTTGTGCAAAAATAGTAAAACTAGGTCAAGACAAGCACGTGAACGTTAAACAACCTAAGACGGTTTGTTTTTTTATTCAATGGCTTTACGCGCATTGTAGACTACCTTGTACGCCCATATCTCAGGACCGATTAATTAGGACTTATTCATAAAGATTATTATAAGCAAACTTCAATAATAACAAACGGTGTTATTCTTCGTTTCATAGATTCATAGCACCCTGATACCACGGCAATAGTTCTTGATGGAATTAAGGTGATGTGCATCGCCCCATTGTTCACTGCATCGGTCACATTGCGTTGACCCCCATTACCCAAGTCAAACACCATCCATCCATCCGCCATTTGGATGATGCACAATACAGATGACCTATCGACAATTACCAACGACACCAATTGATGTAAGTTGTTCTGTTAAATAAGGTATCCAGTTTTTGGATTGTTCAAACCGCTTTACACGCACCCATGGCAGACCTATTCATTCCAATACCGTCTCGACTTCATGGGAAGCATTCAGCCAAGCTGCAATTACTGCGGAAGACTAATCGTTCACATATCCACCTCTGTATGTAGGAAGGACTTATTGATTAGAGAGGATACGGTTCATAAACAACAAAATGGACACATATAAAGTTGAAAAACTCGCCTCGGAAACAAAAGCTGTTTACTTCGTTATCAAGCGAAGATCAACAAGACATCACGCAACACATTTCATAGGTGAACAAGAGTACAGACGAGAAACGGAAATGGCGACATCAACATAAATTCCTACGCTTGCAAGCGAAACATAAAAGCAATATATTAAGCCGAACTGACAGCATCACAGTTAAAGAGGTGTATGATCAATCTGTCGAATTATACATTATCGGACAATCACAATACGGTATTACCGAATGGGGCTGAATTATGCAGTGACACCGAACAAATACCGACCGAAGAGTTCGTAGCAGCGGCCGAGCAAGCGACAAAAACAAACATACAAACGTCGGACAGACATTAAGGAGTTCTACAGTCATCCAGGGCCCCAGAACATAATCTAACCGCACCAGGTAGAAAAGTGTTGATGGAGTTGCAGAAGGAGAAGTCCATCATCGTACTCACTCTTCACAGGAGAAAGGCAACAGTCATAATGCAGACGGAGGAATATAAAATGATCATGACTAAGCTGCTACGTGACAAAGCAGACATGAAAAACTGAAGGAGGATCCCTCCAGGAAGAATAAGGCAGAAATGATCAGAATGTTAGGCACACTTGCGAAGGAATATCGCAAAAGACCATTATTGATACTTATATCCAACCCTTGAAAAAAGTACCAGGAATGCCTGGCTCCCCGAAGATTCACGCAGATGATCTTCCATTCAGGCATATTGTGGAATACACACAAACAATAGCATAACGTGTGTCCAGAGACTAGACTAACATACCACAACCGTTAGAGGGTATGAAAGAACCCCACACGAGAATTCACAAGAACTGATGAATGGAACGACTAAAAGTGAAAGAAGGATGCTCATTTGTGTCATTCCATGTTGTGTTCAGGAAGTGATAAGGGAGAGATTAGTTAACGATAAGACACTGAACAGGAGTTGTTGAAATTCGTGCTGGAGACTACGTACTTCAGATTTAGAGGATACATATACCAGCAGAAGTGTGGGGTAACCATGGGCAGTCCGCTATACCCCATTGTTGTAAACTCATTGCTTGCCACGGTACCAGATGATAGCAAGCCAAGGAACTGGAAGCGGTATGTGAATGAAGTTATGTGTCTAGTACACATACAACAACACATGAACACGTTCGATCCCACAGGTATTTTTTCAAAATGGACGACGGCATTGTGAAGTCCATATTATACAGAAAGTAGACCCCCAATAACCGGTTTCTGAACGTCCCACCATCTCAGGCACAGTACGTTAGGAGTAGCCAGAACCCTTACGAACATGGGTGAGACGAAAATAAGGAAGGCAAGTAATACTTAGAAGGTGCGGCTATACGTCCTGTGCCCAGAGAAGATACAAGGACATTAACCGCAGCAGCCATTTTGTCATCCCTACGTAGAAGGTGTCTAAGAGAGTGTCGACAGGGTACTGAAGAAATACGGGGCGGCCACTGAGACGTCTGTTGGAACACCAAAAGGACGTAGAAGATCCGGAACAGGGTGAACTAATCTACAAACTACCATACGATAGTTATGACGCAGCCTACATACGAGACAAATTTGAAATTGCATAAGATCAGACTAGATGAACATAAGAAAGAAGTAGAGAATGCATCATAAAACAATATGCGAGGAGCGAAAACTGCACGCACCCGAGACGAGGGCAATTACGAACATCCTCACGTGTACGTGTGTTGCTTTACTGCACGCACCCGAGACGAGGGCAATTACGAACATCCTCACGTGTACGTTTATTGCCTTACTGCAATCACCAGAGACGAGGGAAATTACGAACATCCTCTCGTGTACGTGTGTTGCTTTACTGCACGCACCCGAGACGAGGCCAATGACGAACATCCTCACTTTATTTCTGCATACTTTCGATGTCTCAAAAGTACGATCTGCTCTCGTTGCCACGTAAATACATAAAACAAAGTCTTGCATGTATGTCAAGAGTATACCTTTTTTATTAAGTTAATCAACATTGGTGTTTGGATTGATAATAATTTATTATGATATAACTGAAATTATGCCAAGAACGACCATATTGTCTGTCCTACACAACGCATAATTTTAATAGAATAGTTATAGCAATTTTGATACGCATGTATTTTGCTTAGTTTTATGTTAACATGCTTCCATACGCACACGGCTTGCTATTACTGGGAACACAATTACTGCAACTATTATGTAAAAGGAGATACTTAGACTTACGCTACAACAAATGTGTCAATGGTTCTCTGTCAACTCCGCAACGACAATGAAGTGAACACACTAATACTGCTCACCATCAAATTATACAATCATCATATGGATTATCTGTGTCTCTACAATGTCAACTCCGCAACGGATCTTTAGTAACGAGCCAATCAAGGAATATGCTAATTTAGTGTTTAGACATGTTAGTTACTAGATACACAATAATTCGTGGTTGTTTCAGCGACAATGTTGTCATTCAGAGTGGAGTTATAGCTAACATGTCAAATCCGTTAACTCGGCAACGTCGCGGAATTGACTAGATAGGTTCATAATGCATTGTAAGGGTAGCCAACCTATTGATATATATTATATATATATATATATATATATATATATATATATATATATATATATATATATATATATATATATATATATATATATATATATATATATATATATATATATATAATTTTCACCTTCTCACATTTGTGCATTAGCGTAATATACATGTATTCTTTAATACGAAAACGTTCACATGGTTTTAATTGGTAGTCAAATGATATGACAGGTAAGTTCATATACATAACAACATGGAAGAGAAGTGAAGGGAGAAGGCTGCCGATGGGGAGATGTAGAAAGGGATTACAGCTGACACGTTGCGACAATACACGGGCTAGCCTTGCCACTTTAAAGAGGACAATGAAGAAGAGTAGTGTAAAACATTTATTTCACTATATGCCCTTACGTCTTGCAATCTGACACAGTAACCCTTGCAATACATGCATGTCTTTAACTTTTTAACAACAAAACCAAATACAAAACAACATACAATAATGGACATATATATATATATATATATATATATATATATATATATATATATAATATATATATATATATATATATATATATATATATATATATATATATATATATATATATATATATATATATATATATATATATATATATATATATATATATATATGACCATCATTGCATGTTGTTTCGTATTTGGTTTTATATATATATATATATATATATATATATATATATATATATATATATATATATATATATATATAAAGTTAAGTTAGTGAATGACATAATGGCCAGCGGGCAAAGGCTGAGTAATCACTCACGGTTTCGCCACTGCCACAACTTATATTTGATTTGCAGTTTCTACATCGTCATTTCATTTGGTAAACCGTTTTCAATAAATCTTTCAATTGCCTACAATTGTGAATAGTGGTTGCTTTCATAATGTGCATAGCAACAAAATAACGTTCGTCCTTGTTTGAGACAATCTTACGCATACTCAAATGCACAGTTGCAATGACGTAGTAAGTCGTAAACAATATTCGCGTTGCCATGCCAACCAGTCAATTTATACCATTCAGCACTTTTAGTCAAGTTGTGGCAGTAGTGATATACTGAGTGGCGCCTCTGCCGTGGAGTGTGATCGTCTTGCATACCTGTACCGTTCGTGAGAGGGCAGCACTATGACCTACTTAAAGTAAACTTTGTACATTGATTACCCGCCAGCATGATACATAAACATACCTACGAACCACCGTCTGCACGTATATACGTATGTACATACGTACTTATGTTCGTGTGTACGTACGTATGTTTATGTCTGATGGGTGTAATGACGCACGCACGCAAACCCTCACGCACAAAACGCATGCGTACGCACGCACATACGCAAACCGGCACATCCGCACACACCATGTGTACTAAATGCGCACATGCGATGTAATGCAAACGTATTAGAAATCAACCCTACTAGATGCATGTACTGCCAGACCAATTATAACAATGAGCAGATTGCAGATTGCTGGGGCGAATAGCCTATTAAACAGAGCCGCAGTCCAACTTGGTAATATTCAATCCATCTGTATGCCAACATTCATATGAAGTGCGTTTCAAAAATCTAAATGAAGTTGGCCCAAGCATTATCGTCTGTGTACATGGACAGGCCGGTGAAGAGTAGCCAACTATCAAATGTTCTGAGCCGTGACGAAATAAATTCATGCGACTATTCCTCCGAATTACCTAATGTTATCAGCCATAACTTGCCTCACTCTTAGTGACCTATCTGAGCAAGTTCATCGCCGAATTATCACTAAAAGAATGAAAGGTAGTATCTAAGATAAGGTACATAATTATGCAGACTTTCACCTCAATGAGAGTACACTCCAACATATTATGTCTAGCTAGAGAGGGTAAATGCGTATTTCAAGTTGAGAATAAGAAACCAAGACAGGAGACCAACTCACTGACAGCTGTCACCACGGCAAACGCCAGATACCCTGCGAGGAGCACACCATTGGGTTTCAGCCAGGAAGATGTTTCACTATCTTAAGTTAGTGGTGATGTAAGTCCGCCCGCCCGAGCGGTGTGTGTACAACTTGGCCGTTCTACTACGTCGACCATTGTTAAACGAAAATGTTTTAATAGGGAGTAATACTACTTAGTTGTCGCATGACAGTGTAATGGTTTCTCTCACTTTTCTCTACTCGCAACCATTGAACTATTGCTGTTTCGTGTTATACGTAAAATCGGTTTATTCAGCAACTTCACATGTTAACAGGGTAGTAACTTTGCACATCTACGTAAATTAATCACATTAATAATTATTAATAACGAAAACGCCAAATATGCCCTAAATATATAAATACATGCATGCACGCATACATACATACATACATACATACATACATACATACGTATATACATCCCCAATCCCTACTTAGAGTCTAGAGCGTATCTCGGAGCTCGCGGGTTCTCACAATTATCAGTGAGAACTTTTGACACCACTCTTGGGGAAATATGGATCCACCCTTGAACTATGTTTGCGCTTTGACTTTAACGAATTTCACGTTGTGCAATTACCATGTCACATTTCTACTAAGTGTCCCTAATATCGGGTGCCTGCCTAATGTACTCTATGCTGGATAGTATTTGTGAATGGCTGTTGTTATTATAAACAGACAACCATGTGGTTGAAAACATTGATGCATTCGTGGAAATATGACGTCATAATGAACACCAATTGACATGGACATCACCGGGGCGAGTTACGAGTGTAATGAAGTCATAGTTCAACGCATTCATTTGAATGATCCGTGACTGTACTTTCATTTGGTATTGTTCGAGCCGTAATAATGTTTGTAAGCGCATTTGTTTCCATTAATCTTATTTTACTTTGTACAAATAAGATGTAACATACCTACGAAGTATCCCAATACCGGGTGCCAACCAAGTGTACTCTACGCTAAATGATATCTGTGTATGGCGGTTGTTGTCGTAAACAAACAACCATATGTTTGAAACATTGATTTATTCATAGAAGTATGACGTCACAATGAACATCACCTCACGTGGACGTCACTGGATCGTGTTACTATTGTAACAAAGTCAACGTTCAACGCCTTCGTGGCAATGCCCCGTGTCTCCACTAGCAATTGGTCTTCTTGCATGAGCCGTTGCTTGGTTTGTAGGCGCATTTTTTGGCGCAGCCGTACCTCTTGTAGCAGTTCCCTCCATTACGCCCGTACGCGTTGGCCTTCATGTCCTCCCTACCGTCAGGGCTGTCTGTTCCCTGCTGGGAGATTTCACGGCACTCGCTACAAAGGAAACGTGACATTTATACGATACTTTTGAACCATTTATTCAGTGATGACAATTGTATAGATAAAATTGTCAACTTCATTGTCATGTAACTGCCCTTCGTCCGTCCATCAAGCCAGCTAATCTGCCATATTAGCATGCATGACCTATCTCTCTCTCTCTCTCTCTCTCTCTCTCTCTCTCTCTCTCTCTCTCTCTCTCTCTCTCTCTCTCTCTCTCTCTCTCTCTCTCTCTCTCTCTCCTCTCTCTCTCTCTCTTCTCTCTTCTCTCTCTCTCTCTATCTCTCTTTATATATAAATATATATATATATATATATATATATATATATATATATATATATATATATATATATATATATATATATATATATCTTTCTCACTCCTCTCTCTCTCTCTCTCTCTCTCTCTCTTTAAACAATTTATATTTCCAAACTCCACTTACCTGATTGCGATGGCAGCTCGTTTTGCCATATAACCAGAGCACGAATGGACGGCGTTGTAGTTACCCTAGCAGTGGAAGTACTTATCACAGTTCGTGCATCCCACGGTCTGCATCTTTCGATACTGTGAATACATTTTGCCAATGGCACATCTCACGGCAGCATTAGTGAGGAGTCGGGTATCTAGTTTATGACCGACGCACTGGGCCATTTGATACCAGCTGGTGCCTCCCGCACCGACGCTGCTCAGCACCAGCGCCACGGCGACAACGGCAAGCAAGGTGATGACGTTCTTCATGACTGTCTCTGAAAGTGGAAATATTGAACTCCAATTGTAAGTGTCATCAAATAAACCGGTTTTTCCTTCAATGATTTTTACAGCAATGTTTTGGTAATCGATCTTGGTAATAGCGTTGTTCATTTTGCTCTGGTGTCCTCTTTGCTCCGTTCTCCCCTAATTTATTCTAACCCGACTAAAATATGGCTAGATATGAGAAAGATTTTACGATCCAATGGCATTGTTGATTGATTGATCGTGTGTTCGTTTGGAATTCCTCTTGGTTCCTGAAACTGTCTAGCATTAGTGAGCGTAATATAATGTTTGGAGTGTAATCTACTCACATGTTGCTTCTCCTTCTTTAGAACACCGTAGTCTGGTTTTCTGGTGAGACTGCTCAGAAATAAAATATTGTCACGTACATGTATACACCTGTAAATGACTCGGCAATTCAAGACAGTGAAAGGTAATGACGTAAATGAATTAACACACTCTTCCACAAATAAAACATTATAAGGAATAATGAATATGTGTCCTTTCGCAATGTTTTGGAAGTTAATCCGATTGTATACCCATAAAACAGTGTGACATGATTATACTGCGTCTACACAAGCAACGCTTAATCCACGGTTAATACCACCTGCCTTATTTAATTTTTAATGCGTGTTAAATTTATGTACCGTCTACACGAAAAATGTTGGTGCATCGAGGCCACTGCGACGGGGGTGATGTCAAGCGTAAGAGTGCGCTGCTTGTACGAACAGGCGTGCGTCCGAAGACATGACTGCCCGGCAAAGCTGCGTCCGTCAACTGACTCTCCAGCAAACATCATCAACAGACTGAGTAACGGAAACTAAATAAACTAAACTGAAATATAGCTACAACATGAATCAATCAGATCAGTGATGCCACCTGACGGTAACAGTCAAAATGCTTTTGATTGTTGGAACTCTGTCCTTATCACAACCCCTGCATCACCAACTCGTTCTTCCTTACGAAGCCATGCCACAAAGCGTTCTGGAGGCATCCACGATCGCACCACTGGCACCAGCATGATGTAGTCGTAACCAGACGAGCTACCGTAAACAATATGCTGTTCACCCGCACTTTTCGCAGTGCAGACTGCGTCACTGAACACTCACTGGTGTGCAGCAAGGTCAGACTACAAGCAATGAAATTACAGCACTCAAACAGACAGGGCGTCCACGATTAACATTACGAACATTTTATACCCCGAGTTATCAACGCAGGTTGTCGACCCCATTGAATAAAGTCTCATAATTATATTGATCAGAGTGATGCGGAAATGTGGAACTACATCAGAGACTCAATCTACAACACTGCTATATCCATATTTAGCAAATGGGAGAAACATAATGTAGGCAGTCAAACAAGGAGCCGACGACCCGAAACTGCAAGAGCTGCTGACGCTGATATAAGACGCCAACGACGACACGAACTGTTTGAACCAGCAGGACAGATACCGACGTTCGCATGTCGACAGTGTGGACGAACCGTGGCTGCCGGTCTCGGGCTAGTAACTCGTGGACGTTCCTGTGTTGGATGATCAGCGATCATACAAGGAAACTACAACACAAGGGACGTTTCATGTTATGCTTGAAAAAGAGACAAACACCGAAGATGGATTGAATCAGTACGAGTAATAAAATGTTGATTTCAATTCGGTAGTATTTATATACCAAGTGGCCATACATTGCACACTTTTTAAAATAGTTGAACCTTGGAACTCCTGGAGGAAAGAAGTACAAAGAAATTTTCACAAATTTCCACACCATTGGTCCGAAGCCGATACTTTTCTGTCGATATAATGTGTATAGTGTCTTTTCGCAAAAATAAAATACAAAACATTATTTTTCTTTTTTTAAAAACATGTTAAATTATTTTGGGGGGAAATCATTACAAAGGTAAGTTGCATCACGATAGAGTGGAAGGGGAAGTCAATGCTACACTTACATGTGTTATTATATAGAATAACCGTTTATTTGAAGGGTCACATTAGACCGTCTGTGTCACTTTTGTGTTGTTGTAATTCTAGCTAATATCTGCATATTGCCATTTTGTTCTATCATTTTGTTCTAGTCAATGTGTCCAAAGCGGAATTGTGTTTTAATTTTTCTTCGTGAAGAATTGCACGTAGTATACTTACAGTCTTACACTGTCAAGGTGTCTTGTTCGAACGAAATATCAGTTGCAAGTCAGATATTAAGTTAAATTATTTCAGGGAGGGAGTCTCTGAGAGATAACAGGCACGCATGTCAAAATAAGGAAGTACTTACAACAACTCTCAAAGATAATTTAGTTCTGTTGAGACACTACACAAACTATGAGACATTTGGAGACGAGAATCTTCGGGATTTAAACGATAGGATGGAGACATTACTATGTAGCAACTGCGACAAATACTTCTATGCCATTGACGTGCGCTGAAACAATCACGTGTCTATGCCATCGTATGATCAATCGCATTCGAAATTATTCAATCATCAGATCAGCCGATGTTTGCATTCCGATGCTAGTGTTGTGATGTGTGTTTAATATCAGTAAGCGTTATTATTGGTAAAATGTATTCTTTGCTGAAACTAATTCTTCCGGCTCTCTAATTTGAAGTACAAGTTGTATTTCTATCGAAAATCGATCCCAAGATGCATTGCCTTGATACACGTGCGCCATCTTGCTTTCAAAACATGAAATTCTGGATAACGACTATTGAGCAGTTGAGCATCTTCAATATGGTCGTCTCCCTTTTGAAGACGTCGAATTATATGCCGTTTTAATATTATGGTGTTGCCTTAAAATTAATCAGCGAACAACATTGCATAATGATAATAATTAATTATGATATTCATTATAATCCCATGTTATGAAACCTGATATGTTATATATTGTATGCCAGTGAAATGGTGAGAGATCAACATAGAATCAATAACAATCATTCCAATTATAACATATAATGTGTCTCCAATATTTCATATTAATATCGGCGTGATGTTACAATAAAACTTTAAACATAACTGAATTTTGATGACGTGAAATTACTCACAGTATAACATAAATCCGAGGATTCTTTTCAGAAAATGTCGTTCGCTCTCCCAACCCGGAATAAACAGCCAGTATGGCGCCGAGAATATGGCCGCCAACGAGTTGGGTCGTAAAAGTGGAGACTGTTAAACGAAGTGCGGTTGCGCCTACAAGTGCTACTATTACCCGGTAGATGGTTCATGTGTGAAGAGGGTAGACTACTCCAACGCGAGCCTTTATGAACAATGTGCAAACACCACTGGTGCGCTTGGCTATATTTACGTTAACAAAGCAAAAACAGCTTTATTTTAGCAACATAGTAATATGAGATTGTCATTTATGCTGGATGGCCAGACGCTAACATATTGGTGAGCACGGGGCTGGTTGATTGTGTAGTAAGTGGAAGTGTATAGTCAGCGAATCAACGAAGTGTACAAAGTACACAACACAACAGTGCAATTACCACAGTGTATACACGATCAGACGTGCAATCAGTACTGACACATACCACCCATTGAGACGTACATACATATGTAATTATAAGAATCAAAAAGCTTCACTATGATTCACCCCCGCAAACATGTTGATTGCAACACAAACTCGTGGACAAGAAAGCCAATGGCTTCTCGAGAGGCCAACAATTGTGTCACACACATATACAGGGGTACCACTAGTTGGCTCTCCTTATATGTTATAGTTCTCCTAATTAGTCCTATAAATTGATTACCTTTTGAAGCAGCAATCCCATATGGCTTTCATGTCAGCACTAAATGTTACTCACAAGTCATTTTCTGTTGTGGTTCTATTATTATTATTATTATTATTATTATTACCTAATATAACTTCTTATATTCTTCGTTCATGTTTCCATGTCCTATATGTATGAATTTACATTTCCCAAAATTTAATAACATTTGCTATTGTTGAGGCCTTTTAACAAATTTGTCTATTTCATGCTGAAAACTGTGTTTATCGGTATCATTTTAACCTAGATATGTCATCTTCCAAATCATATATATATATATATATATATATATATATATATATATATATATATATATATATATATATATATATATATATATATATATATATATATATATATATATATATATATATATATATATATATATATATATATATATATATATATATATATATATGCTTACAAATAGCATAGGTTATAATACTGATCTTTGTGGTAACCCACTCAAAATATATTTCCAATTTAAAATATAGTGTATACTATCACTATCACTCACTGTCTTCTGTCTGTAAGCCACGTTTCTATCCAGTTAATTGCATCATTACCTATACCATAGGCTTATATATTTAATGACACTGTTTGATGTGGGATTTGTCGAAAATTTTCCGAAAATCTAAGTAGACAGCATCCACTGTTGACCCGTCATCTACTCACTGTAATTTCTTCCAAAAATCGTGTGTTCGTTAAATATGGCCTTGCTTTTAGGAATCCATGTTGAGATGTATATATTAATCGATATTTTACAAGGATTAAATTTTGTAATATTTTACAGACAACTGATGCTAAACTCACTGTGCTATTGTGAATGTCCATGGAGGTTAACAAATGAAATGTCATGAACTTATTAACGTCTCAATATGACACAATGGTGACCTATTTATGTAAGTGTCATACATAAACCCGTCGGAGATCTATCCTAATCAGAGGTTCCTGGTTCAACAGATCCAGGGGGGATTGTAGATCTTCTATATTTATTATGGTAACATAATAATGTTGATTTTCACAATCATTGCAAAATTAACCCAGAAACTGCAACGTACATAGAGTAGTATGAAACGTCACGAAAAGCAGGCACGACAGATATTAATGTGAGTTGATCGTTTGGGTTGATTATATGATATTGCACACAGTCTAGTGTCGCAGATCAAACGCAACACCACGTGAGCACACCGGTCAGAGCTACTTCAAGTCACGATCCACGATCGACTCGTCTTAATGTGAATTTAACATTTCTGACTGAGAGACAAATAAATATGGTTCAAAGTAATTGTTTAATGTGCACTTAATTTGCGATCAAATCAGCAGCAGAAGCAACAGTACATACAATTAAGTGTTACGGAGGATGACACGCATATGGCCGTCTACCATCTGTCTGACATCGTGCAATTTGTCAGTGTTGTTCGCAATAATAGCAATATGTAGCAGCTGCGGTAACACAGTGAACAATATCTAACATGCGTACGCTTGCAAGCACACATCTTACATTGATATATCCACACACATAAATATATAATTGTGTTCATTGAATGTTTTTTTTCTTGGAAGAATGTAAATTGTTATGCCAACTGACATATGAGTACCATTCGTTATGATGGCTTAACCAGAGCTAATGGACACTGAACAGCTTCCATTTTAAGCGAGATAGGTGTGTAGCTGCCGCCGCATGATGGCGACTCAGAGTTAATCGTCAAAGTATTGATATGGTATAATTTTGGGTCGAGTTTTTGGTTGAGTCGTCTACGCAAATGTGGGAAAGTTTGTAAAGTAGGAGCTCATACTTCATTGGTGCTGATAAATGGTGATTCTGTACCTAGACGTAAATTGTGAAATTTTATATTTAACTGGAATTTGTAGTTGGTGTGTAATCAATATAAAAAGTAAATATTATGCAACAACGGAAACATCAACAACATACTATCATTATATCCAATATATATTTATTATTCGTCGCTGCGATAATAGTAATTTGCAACATTGTTCGCAACATATTAACTTTGTATGTATGTGTTAATTACACCAAACAAAAGTTAGACGTCCGGCGGTCCGATTTGACATTCAGGTGGACGATGCATTGTTGCATAAAGGGCATGATATTCATTTTGAACATCATAAAGCAATATCGTAAAATAAATAGTCCTTTCAACATATTGCCTTCATTGTGTTCATAACACAATTCAGTGTGATCATATGATAGACTCAGCAATCTACGTTGTATAATTGTTTTTTTAACATTGTTTTTAACAGAATAATCCGTTTAAATGATAATTCGTTCCGTGTTAGTTTTAAGAAAAGGCTGTGACATACTTCATGGTTGTCACTGTGACGGAGTGCAGAGGATTCCAAATATGGTGATGGGTAGCGCACTCACTTAAATCCGTTCAAACACACATGTAGATAGAAACGTCCATAAACCACCGCATCCAGGCACACATACGGACAAACTTATCCCAACGCACGAGCGCACAGCCGTACAAACAAACACGTTTCTTTAAAACATGTGCTGATATTGGTAAAAAAAGTGTTATGCATTTTACGCTAGGCCTGTATCAGGATCATTCTCAGAACTGAGTAGATAAGTATAAAGGAAAGCACACGCTTCAAATTGCCACGCAGTGCAATACAGTAAATGAAACGGCGAGGCTAGTCAACTAGCTTTAATGATGCACAGTATTCACGCCTCCGATTATTAAAGCTCCCTGGCGCGATGTGCCGCCACCGTCGGCCGCCATTGCTGCAATCAAAGGCATTGATGAGTTGGTTCACAGCCCAACGTATGGAGCCACTGTTGTGGCCACATTCAGATATTAGGAATATACCCCTAGTCTAGCAGCCGAGGGATAACCCCTTTTTGCCTGATATAGTTCTTTCTTTGTTGATAATTCATCTCTAGCATGTATATAATGATATCCAGGGGGTGTGGAATTCTCACCCTTGAGCATTTTGAAGAAAAAAAAATTCAAAATGGCCGCCAAAATTAACTTTTTATCATATCTTCGCAACCAGACAAGATACAGACATTATTGAAATGTTATTCTATATGTTTCCAGACATGAGGAATTGGATTCCACCATCGTTGATATTAAATTTTTTTAAAGAAAACAAGATGGCGACCATAAGTATGCTACAAATGGTTGCCGACTATGCATAAAAACTATATTTCATGTTCCGCGAACAAAAAGCATAAGAATATGACAACATTTATTTTCCATGTGTCATCATATGAGGATAATTATATAAGATCAGCATTTCGTGAAATTCTTACCTTTCTAACCATCAGTCCTCTTCACCTTCATCATGTAGGACGTACTTGCCGCTCTCATTTTGGCTGGCATGTCCACCCTGGCATGCGCTAAATGGTGTGCATGTCATGTCAGAGCTGTTGTAGCTGCACTTGTTCGTGCTACCTGGCATTTCATTCCGACATGAGCACTTGATCAGCTTTAGCCCCAGTTGGGGCTAACGAGGTGTCTGGGGGAGAGTAGTTTGACTTAGTGCAGTACTCCCCTCCTCCTGTGACCAACCAGATGGGCTGATGAATATTGTTACTGGGCCAGTTGTGAATCACTCCTCGGTCAATGTCGACAAGGCGCAATTGCTGCGAAAAACACAGATGGAGTATTTTCAACGCAGTTGGCCTGGTGGATTTCATGTTTCAATACCAAGAAGTGTGACCACCATGGCTTTATCCAGGAAACACATTAAAGTCGGAGATGCTAAAGTGTTTGACACGGCAAGAGCCACGGGCTTGCAGTCTAGCGTACGCAACCTTGACACAGCCACGCTAATGGGACATGAACTATCACCTATCCTGACGTCTATGTTCGATGAAAATGGAAATATGAGGGATGCCAAAACGAAATCCAGTCTCAAGAATGCGCTTAAGGTGGAAGTGTCAAGATGGCTGGCTGAACAAGATGTGCAAGCAACCCTTCTTCGACGGGTGCGCTGTCCTCTGGGTAGTGCCTTGGCCAACATCTGGCACTGTACACAACTACCTTCTCCGGTTCCACAGTTACCTACACGGTCACTTGGCGAAAAATGACGTCTATCTGACATTCTACAGATACATTGAGGGCAGTACTAAGGCGGCAACCCGACGCGGCAGGGACAAAGCAATAAACAAGGTCTACACATTACCTTGCACAGCTCACCTGCCTCCACAAAAATTCGTCCGAACCATCACCAAAAGCAAAGAACAATTGATTGCTCTCATGGCCGAGGATTTGGTTTCGTACAAGGCTGACTTTCGAAAGCATAAACTAGTCGTCACTGGCAGAGACCCGGTTCCTGTAGAAATCGCAAATGGTTGTGTAAATAAACGTCAAGACATGGCTACAACGCAGGAGGAGGGAGACACTCTGATTGTGCAACAAGTGTCACGTGTATAGGATGGTACCCTCCTGGTCGTTGCAGATGACACCGATATCTTTGTTCTCTTGTTGTATTGTTGTCACCAGGGCAGTATATCCTGCAAAGTTCTAATGGTTTCGCCAATTCAAGGACGAAGTGTCCTAGGTATCAACGCAGCTGCAGAAGAGCACAGCTCCATCCATCGTCCCAGATCTACTAGCGGCTCACGGTCTCACAGGTTGTGATAGTGTGACGTCATACTTTGGCATTGGCAAGATCTCTGTCTGATATCGCATTATTTTTTAAGATATGTAGAATTACCTATCAAGCACTTTCATCCAAGTAACCAATATATTTACACCCGTTGCTCACTTCTGCAAGACAGCCCAGAGAGCTTCGATCTTCTAATTCTCATCTACTTTTCATTCCCAGTGTTAAAAACAAATGTCGGAACTAGAGCTTTCTCAGTTGCTGCACCGACTCTGTGAAACTCACTCCCTGTTAACTTTAAGTCCGTAGGAAGTATAGTAACATTTCTCCACAGCTCCTCAGCGTTCCAATCCGACTTTTTACAACTAGAATTGTTAGTCTATTAAACACTGCTTAACACCTTTGTTTTGGATCGCCGCAGAGGTCGGTCTGCCGAGGATTTTAACGCAATAGGAGTGTTTTGTATTGTATTGCATTGTATTGCATTGCATATGTCAAAACCCAAAGCAAATCTGAAACATGTCAGATATGTAGCCAAACTGATTGTTTACCGAAATAACATCCAAACAGATTGGTATGCATATACATACAAGGCTAAATATAATGTATCATTGATGAAAACAGTTTTATAAGTTCCTGAGATATTTGAAAGAGCTTTGAATCTCGATCATTTTGGCAAAACAAACACAATGCAATCATACTGACGCACTTCAGTTTGCCTTGTCTTAGATAACAGGCCAATGTTGAGCTATGTAGCTGTTATTTTTGGAATTGTATCCATTTTTAATTGTACGAAAAGTAATTTGTTTTCTTCAAATCACCGCATAATTTTAATTAAAAAATTCAAAACCCATCTATGACGATTAGTGGTGAATCAATCAAACTATACATTCGTCTATTATTGAAACAATATATTAGCGAGTTGCCCTCAATTAAAAAAACAATACCAATTTGGCGACCGTGAATTCAGTGCACGCGAGAGGGACGCCAGATGCGTAGTATAATGAAATTTGGCCTCTGCCCTTGTGACGGGTAGATTTCCACGCCAACCATGATGTTTATACCTCCGTGCAAAAACACAGGCTACGATTTGTACTTCGGACAGTCGAAACAACTGCTGTTGAAATATATCTATATTATGTGGCAGGTCCAGTATAAACTACTCGTCCTCGTATTTACAGCCTTGCATGGCCTTGCACCAGGGTATATACGAGATATTATAACATCCTACTTGCGTACCCGCAACCTTCGATCTGCTGATATGCACCTGCCGGTAGTTCCACGTTACAACCCAGAGGGCTATGGCAAGCGAGCTTTCTCGGGGTCCGGATCTACACTTTGGAACTCTTTGCCCGAAAACATGCGAAAAATAGACAATCTAACTAAGTTCAAGACTCGCCTTAAAACTCATTTATTTAAGCTGGCTTAGGAACTGTGCTTAAAAAAATGTATGGACACATATTTTATATTTTATCTATTTACTATTTATTATTTTATATATTTTAATTAATTTTAATATATTATAGTTATTTATTTAATAATTTTAATATTTCAGTCACTTCGCCATGTATTTTAGTTACTTAATATAGCTAGTCTATTTAAGCTTAGTCTAAAATTACGTTTACCGGTATATCATTATATTATATATATATATATATATATATATATATATATATATATATATATATATATATATATATATATATATATATATATATATATATATATATATATATATATATATATATATATATATATATATATATATATATATTATTTATATATATATATATATATATATATATTTATTTTTACTTTTCTTACGATTCCATGCACATCTTATAATGTGTGTACGCGCCTATGAAGGGGCTGGTCCCGGATATATGGCGCTATATAAATGTTAGTATTAATAATAATAATTATTATGTGGGTACTGGGTTTACTTCCTTGTTGACGGAAGTTGTGCGTTTTAGTAATATGCGAGTTACATTGATGGAGGCATCCTTGCCGCCAGGGTCTTCTGACTACATAAGTACCCCTTGGCAGATCGGCCCTCACCGCCAGGGTCTTCTGACTACATAAGTACCCCCTGGCAGGTCGACCCTCACCGCCAGGGATTTCTGACTACATAAATACCCCGTGGCAGATCGATCCTCGCCGCCGGGGTCTTCTAACCACATAAGTACCCCCTGGCAGATCGACCCTCGCTGCCAGTGTCGTCTGACCATATAAGTACTCCCTGGCAGATCGACCCTTGCCTGCCTCCAGGGTCTTCTGATTACGTATGTTCCCCCTGGCAGATCGACCCTCGCCTCCAGGGTCTTCTGACTACACAAGTACTCCCTGGCAGATCGACCCTCGCCTCCAGGGTCTTCTGACTACATAAGTACTCCCTGGCAGATCGACCCTCGCCTCCAGGGTCTTCTGACTACATAAGTACTCCCTGGCAGATTGACCCTCGCCTCCAGGTTCTTCTGACTACATAAGTACTCCCTGGCAGATCGACCCTCGCCTCCAGGGTCTTCGGACTACATAAGTACTCCCTGGCAGATCGACCCTCGCCTCCAGGGTCTTCTGACTACATAAGTACTCCCTGGCTGATCGACCCTCGCCTCCAGGGTCTTCTGACTACATAAGTACTCCCTGGCAGATCGACCATCGCCTCCAGGGTCTTCTGACCACATAAGTACCCCCTGGCAGATCGACCCTCGCTGCCAGTGTCGTCTGACCATATAAGTACCCCCTGGCAGATCGACCCTCGCTGCCAGTGTCGTCTGACCATATAAGTACTCCCTGGCAGATCGACCCTTGCCTGCCTCCAGGGTCTTCTGATTACGTATGTTCCCCCTGGCAGATCGACCCTCGCCTCCAGGGTCTTCTGACTACACAAGTACTCCCTGGCAGATCGACCCTCGCCTCCAGGGTCTTCTGACTACATAAGTACTCCCTGGCAGATCGACCCTCGCCTCCAGGGTCTTCTGACTACATAATTACTCCCTGGCAGATCCACCTGTTCCAACGTGGCATTTTCATTAGTTGTGTTAAACACTAACATTGCTCGCTCTGATGTACATAATTCGCATGCTTAACTTTTTATTGGTAGTGGGCCCGTCGTCGCTGGCCGGCCCTTTAATGGTGAGCAAGTTTGGGCGCAGGCGCATCCATTTCCTAGAAAAACGTAAACCAAGACAGGAAGTGGGAATTCATATGATTCAGCGTCCATCTGCACTTTGACTGGGATAAACTGACAAACCCGCGTTTCAACAGGTCGATATGCCAAGGGTACTATTACCACCCCTGGCTAGGGAAGATGGTAAGACCAGAATTAAGATAAGAGTGCGATCTGAAGTGTCCAATCTGGAAAGACCAACATTGTGCACACGCTGACAATTTGTCTACTTCATAGACATTTCATAATTGTTTTTTGGAATATCGGAATTGTTAAAATATCGAATATTGATGTCAATAGTTTCCTTGTCTACTTCCATTGTCTTGAGTTTGTTGCTTTGGATGACAATCATGTTAAATTATTTTGTCGGTTATGTTGTGAGAAACAGGAGCAATTCACACGGGAATGTGTGTATGTATGCAACATTCGGGTGAATCGTGGATTTAGCCGAGGGTGTTTTTGTATTGCTCAACTGATGCATAAATATATCTTATGTCCTATAAAAGGGGACGTTCTAGAAAAGGGCATTCCATTCCATTGTGCCTTCTTTAACTTAACCTTGCTAGACGACGTCCTGTGTTTAATGCATGGAAAACAATCGTTTTGCGGGTACTTGGTATCTTCACTAAATAAATACATCACGTTTAAATGCCCCATGTCGACAACATTTGTATTTTATAAAAAAAATAATATAGAGAGTAGGTGTATACTTATATTGCACACTACATACAACTAAGATCATAAAAACGGCAATACCCATGATTTTATTATAACATTATGTAATGCAATAATAGTATATGCAGAACTTAATGCGGATTACGACAACACCGATCAACAGTTCGTCTTTAGTTGAAAAGTAGACATTTCCTTCAAAAGGTTTCTCCCCTAGCAGTTGGACATTTCGCACGAGCCGTCGCTCGGTTTGTACTTGCAACTGTAGGCGCAGCCGTACCTGACGTAGCAGTTTCCGCCATTACGCCCGTACTCGTTGGCCATCATGTCTGCCCTACCATCGGGACTGTCTGTTCCGGTCTGTGAAATTTCGCGACATTCGCTGCAATGAAATAATTATGTTAATGTTGTTGTGTATTGATAAATAGTGCACTTTTCTTGGCGTGTGAACTTATATTTAATTGTGTTGTACTATTTGTAATTGCACTCCTTTCCTCTGACTATCTTCAACGTGCTGCATATGCTGTTACAATGAAAACAAACAATATTATATATGTTTCTGCCGAGTTGTATTTATGTTTATACGTGCGTGCGTGCATGAGTGCATGCGTCAATTGCATGTATATGCATACCTTTCTCACTCTCCCTTTCCCTCTCCATCTCTCTCCCCATATCTCTCTCTCTCTCTCTATCTCTCTCTCTCTCTCTCTATCTCTCTCTCTCTCTCTCTCTCTCAACCAACGAAAATAGCATTCGTTCACTTCCTTTAAAATATATGGAGCGGTTTCTAACCAGCATTGATTGAATCATGTATAAACGTCACAAGCTGTATTTTTCATAATATTTTCCACTTAGGATTACACGGGAAATGTCAGCCTTACCTGATTGCGGCGGCAGCTGTTCTAGCCTCAGCACCAACGCACGAATGGACGGCGTTGTAGTTTCCCTGGCAGTGGAAGTACTTGTCACAGTTAGTGCAGCTGACACTCCGCATCTTGCGATACTGCGAAAGCATTTTGCCAATGGCACATCTCACTGCACTGTTAGTGACGATGTCGAAACCGAGTCGTGATCGGACGCAGTTGGCCATTCCGAACCAGCTTGTGCCTCCCACAGCGACGCTGCCGAGTACCAGCATCACCGAGACAATGGCAAGCAAGGCGGGGAAGTTCTTCATGGTTGTCTCTGTATAAGCGTCAACAAAAGCAAGGTTTATTCATAAGGGGTGGATCAGTGCTTTCTTGACGCTAAAGCGTGATTTTGATTAAATCGATATTGTCTTTATAGTATCTCGCGTAATGCTGTCGAAAGGGCAAAGAACATCATTTTATTTTAGTTGATACACACTTAAAACAGTATGGAGAGTAGTCATAAATACTAAAGTTGCACATCAATTTGGGTAGAAGATGCACGATTTTCCGAGGTACATATCGTGATACATTAATTATATTTCCAACTTTTGTCACTTTTCTTCGACTTGTAACCGGACCCGAACAAAATAATGTATACATTTATGCGTTGATTTTATCAAACTAAACAACGTGTTTGAACAAGCGGAAATACTTTCGTTAATAATGTAATGTGATGGACAAAAACATCGTATTGCGGAGGAAGCTTTGACAATACTGAAAAGTAGATGGAGGTACTGGTGTCATCTTTTTTAGAATTCCGACAACAATATGGCCGTTTCATTGGAAACAGTTGAGAAAAAGGAAAATAATATCCCCAAAAGAAACCTACTAAAGAAACATCGCGAAAAAAATAAAACGCAGAAACTTAAGACAGAGTAATACGCGGAAGAATGGGTTCATACGTTACTGGATGGCTATATATCATTTCTGTCTTGTGTGCCTAACGGCACAGGGAGTTATTGTGTTGTACGCATCCAAATACACACTACATGGTATATACATGGGATTCGTATAGTAAAAATATGGATTCCAGATATGTCTTATGGCATAGACTCGTGACTATGCCATCAAATAATAATAAGTGTAACCAGACATCCAACAACATGCGTGCTACCACTTAAAAATATATTGGTGTGGTTATAGACGAAACACTTAACTGGAATGAAAACACAGTATATGTGTACAAGAAATGTAGACAAATACTGCATTTCCTCTCGAATCTGTCTAAGTTTGAGGTTAGTCAAAGGGTGCTGTCAAACTTCTATCAGGCAGTAGTGCAGTCAGTTCTTTAGGATTGTTTATGTGCTACCACAGCTCCCTCTCAGCTGAAGCCATGAACAAGCTAGAGCGTTTGGTAAAACAAGCTGCTAAATCCATCCATGTTACACCACTTCGCAGCTTGCACTGTCATTACATGACAAAGAAGACATCTTACGCGATGCAACACATCCACTGCATACCACATTCATTCCAGCAAGATCAGCGGGCTGTATATGTCCATGTCTGCACCCACTGCCCGTTACAGTAGATATTTTGTACCACCCGCCACAGGGCCCTTAACTCATGATTGCTAAGTTACAGAGGGGTACGTGCGAACAATGTAATTATATAATGTTCTTGCTGGTTCTTTTTTTACAATTATTTGGTTTACATTAAATTGAGTATCGGTCTTGCAGGGTTTTGTAATTTGCATTTTTAACTTTTATCAAATGCATATACATGTCTTTTTTTACCAATATTAGTATTATTATTATTATTATTACTATTATTTTGCTACTCTCACACACCCATATGCGCACTATCAGGCACGTATCTAATCAATCGAAATACAAAATAGTTGCTTACCTTCAAATGCTACGTAGTAGACTATACGGGGAACGTCTTCCTGGTCTCGGTGCTACGTGCCTTTATATAATGCTCTACATAAGCCAATTAAGCCGACATCCGTGTCCTGTTTACAGTTGTCCGACCGCGTGTTTATATTTCACTCTTGCACTTTGATCAGATATACGACGAAACCCGACAAAAAGGTCGCGATCGACCACATCTGGGACACGTTGCTAAACGTATGCATTACAAAAGGCTGTTACCTCGGTCAAATGTGTCCACGGCGTAAATTGATAGAGTTTCCTTAAACTTAATATTTGTATCTAAAAACTATAATCTGGTATTTTTACTTGCTTGGAATAGTTAGCATTAGCTACTTACCAGGGCCAAATACATTTGTGCCAATTTGGGTCATACCCGTCTTATATATGGTGTGATATCATTAATTGTTTTGTGCAGTACGTCGGCAGTTTAGACTTTCAGAAGTCGTTATGACACTCGTCTCTCAGTTGCCGCCGAGGTCGCTCACTGTCGACTGTTTTGGCAGTCAACAATGTTGTATGGTGGAAATCACAGTCGGTGCATTGCAATCACTCGCACGTGCACATACATATCGCTCGCGCTGACACACACACACATGCACACATACACACAAACAAACACACACGCGCGCGCACGCACGCACCACCACTATCCCTGAAGTACGATATTTTCGTATTCGTATCCTGTTCTATTGGACTTTGGCGACCACATTCTCGTCTGACAAACAACGTTTATTCGTGAAACATCCTGTTCAACAGGATATTAGGTTTCTACTTCCTTGTAGACAAGTGGGTGTGTGTTTTTTCCTGTTGAAGTAGATTGGCAACCTTAGTGGTAGTTTGATGGTTACGATTATTGCGTTTTTATTTATCAGAGTTTAGGGTATTGTAGTGTTTTTCCATTAACATGTGACATTTCAAACCAGCAAGGAACGTCTTATTGATGACATATTACCGAAGGTGTATTCTCGCGATTACACTTCTCAAGAAAGCATGTATCGTGTTCAGAACAGTTTGTGCTAAATATATATATACCTGTAAATGACTCAGCACTTCAAGACCGCGAAAGGTGATGACGTTACTAAAGTAACCCACACTCTTCCAAAAGTTAAACTGTTTAAGGGATAATGATTACGTGTTCTATCTCGATGTGTTATCTTGAACGTTGATCCGATTGTTAGCCAACAAAACAGTGTGAATGGATTATACTGCGTCTACACAGACTGCGTTTAATCCCTGGTTACACATAAATTGCGTTATTTAATTTATTGCGGATAAGTAACTTAATGTTGGAGTCCATGTTTCTGACATATTCGCCATTCGTAAGTGGAAAATAACGATTTAGATGCTGATGATGCTGACGATGATGGCGAATTCGACGGTGCTTCAAAGTAGATAAGAGAAACTTAATTTCAACAAGTAGTGCACCCTTGCGCCAAACAAAAGGTGACCTCAATGCACCGAAATGTTTCACACAAATGCTGCACAGATCTAACACGCCTTAACATAAACAGGATTATGTTTAACGCGGGATACAGTGAAGACTGTGTAGACACAGTATAATCCTTTATATTGTTATCTGAGGAAGAGTGTCTTAAGTGACGTCTTAACGTTTCGCGGATTTGCATTGCTGAATCTTACGCACACGCACGCGCACGCGCACGCGCATGCGCACGCGCACGCGCACGCGCACGCACACGCACACGCACACGCACACGCACACACACACACACACATATATATATATATTTATATATATATATATATATATATATATATATATATATATATATATATATATATATATATATATATATATATATATATATATATATATAGCGCACGCGCACGCGCACGCGCACGCGCACGCACACGCACACGCACACGCACACGCACACACACACACATATATATATATATATATATATATATATATATATATATATATATATATATATATTTATATATGACATAAAAAACTAGTTCGGTCCGTTTCACAAGCGTTCAACACCGCTTTTGGTATTGCACCCCAGAATCGTATTATATGTACAAAACTGTTATTCACGTGTACCAGGCCGTATTCACGTGTATTCAGGTTTGTCACGCCATAAAAGTAAAGTGTAGATGTTAGCAGTTTTGTAAAACAAGCACTATTCTGTAACAGAAGGTCACACTATTCAAAATCATCTGTAAATTACAGCTATTTTATTATTTTAATATTTAATATTTAACGCCATTTCACTAGTTTGTAAGTTAAAAAGTGTTGCTTGCATTTCGCGTGTACACTATATTGAAAATGTACATAATATATTGCAATAAAGTTTGGAAAGTGGCATGGGTTACGCAGATATGTATTTACAAATAGTTAATATCCTAAAATGTGCGTGTTCATTCAGGCCTAATAGGCGAAATACAAGTTGCTATATTGCGTGATTTAAGCATACCTAAAAGATAACAATTAACTTATTGCAATGACTTGTGTATGTTCGGTGCCTCGGATGGTCCAACTCACGTTCTGCCTCCAGGTAACAATTTGAACTCCACAACGTCGTCAAAAATCTATCTCGCTCCCGTCAGGCAGGTCAACCATGCGTTTATTATTGACCAGTTGACAAGTGCTAGGAACAGCCCTACCCAAACCATGGGCCAATATTGAAAGAGCAACTCTTGCGTGGTCATGGTCGGGTGAATTATTGGTATAAATAACTAATTATTGGCACAAAGATAACGTTTCTGAACAAACTAGATGCAATGCTGAACCCACGCAGTGACAGCAGTTGTGCAAAAATAGTAAAACTAGGTCAAGACAAGCACGTGAACGTTAAACAAATTAAGACGGTTTGTTTTTTATTCAGTGGCTTTACGCGCATTGTAGACCTTGTACGCCCATATCTCAGGACCGATTAATTAGGACTTATTCATAAAGGTTATTATAAGCAGACTTCAATAATAACAAACGGTGTTATTCTTCGTTTCATAGATTCATAGCACCCTGATACCACGGCAATAGTTCTTGGTGGAATTAAGGTGATGTGCATCGCCCCATTGTTCACTGCATCGATCACATTGCGTTGACCCCCATTACCCAATTCAAACACCATCCATCCATCCTCCATTTGGATGATGCATAATACAGATGACTTATCGACAATTACCAACGACACCAATTGATGTAAGTTGGTCTGTTAAATAAGGTATCCAGTTTTTGGATTGTTCAAACCGCTTTACACGTCACCCATGGCAGACCTATTCATTCCAATACCATCTCGACTTCATGGGAAGCATTCAGCCAAGCTGCAATTACTGCGGAAGACTAATCGTTCACATATCCACCTCTGTCTGTAGGAAGGACTAATCGATTAGAGAGGATACGCGTCATAAACAACAAAATGGACACATATAAAGTTGAAAAACTCGCCTTGGAAACGAAGCTGTTTACTTCGTTATCAAGCGAAGATCAACAAAACATCACGCAACACATCTCGAAGGTGAACGAGAGTACAGACGAGAAAAGGAAATGGCGACATCAACATAAATTCCTACGCTTGCAAGCGAAACATAACAGCAATATCTTAAGCCGACCTGACAGCATCACAGTTAAACAGGTATGTGATCAATATGTCGAAATATACATCATCGGACAATCACAATACGGTATTACCGAATGGGGCTGAATTACGCAGTGACACCGAACAAACACCGACCGAAGAGTTCGTAGTAGCGGCCGAGCAAGCGACAGAGAGAATACCGCAAGAACAAAAATACAAACGTCGGGCAGACATTGATGGGTTCTAAAGGGCCCCAGAACCGAATCTAACCGCACCAGGAAGAAAAGCGCTGATGGAGTTGCAGAAGGAGAAGTCCATCATCGTACTCACTCTTCACAGGAGAAAGGCAACAGTCATAGTGCAGACGGAACATGACTAAGCTGCTACGTGACAAAGCAGACAAGAAAAACTGAAGAAGGATCCGACCAGGAAGAATACGGCAGAAATGATCAGAATGTTAAGCATATTGGCGAAGAAAATATCACAAAAGACCATTGATTGATACTTATATCCATCCCTTGAAAAAAGTATCAGGGATGCCTGACTCCCCGAAGATTCACACATATAATCTTCCATTCAGGCCTATTGTGGAATGCACACAAACAATAGCATAAAGTGTGTCCAGAGACTAGACTAACATACCACAACCGCTAGAGGGGATGAAAGAACCCCACACGAAAATTAACAAGAATTGATGAAGGAAATTACTAAAAATTAAAGAAGGAGGCTGATTTGTTTCATTTGATGTGTCACTGTTCAGGAAGTGATAAGGGAGCGACTACATAACGATAAGACACTGAACAGGAGTTGTTGAAATTCGTGCTGGAGACTACGTACTTCAGATTTAGAGGATACATATACCAGCAGAAGTGTGGGGTAACCATGGGCAGTCCACTATACCCCATTGTTGTAAACTCATTGCTTGCCACGGCACCAGATGATAGCGAACCAAGGAACTGGAAGCGGTATGTGAATGAAGCTATGTGTCTAGTACACATATTACAACACATGAACACGTTCGATCCCACAGGTAGCAAAATATTCAGAAGATTCCTTGGGGCATTTTTTTTAAATGGCATTGTGAAGTCCATATTATACAGAAAGTAGACCCCCACTAACCGGTATCTGAACGTCCCACCATCTCAGGCACAGTACGTTAGGAGTAGCCAGAACCCTTACGAACATGGGTGAGACGAAAATAAGGAAGGCAAGTAAGTACTTAGAAGGTGCGGCTATACGTCCTGTGCCCAGAGAAGAGACAAGGACATTAACCACAGCAGCCATGTTGTCATCCCATACGTAGAATGTGTCTCAGAGAGTGTTGAGAGGGTACTGAAGAAATACAGGATGGCCACTGAGACGTCTGTTGGAACACCAAAAGGACGTAGAAGATCCGGAACAGGTTAAACTAATCTACAAACTACCGTACGAGAGTTATGACGCAGCCTACATAGGAGACACAGGGAAATTGCATAAGATCAGACTAGATGAACATAAGAAAGAAGTAGAGAATGCATCATAAAACAATATGCGAGGAGCGGAAAGAAGCAGTTACAATCCACCACCAACATGTCCGCCCTCGTACATCACACAACCACGGAAAACCATCTCATAAACGGGGAGGGAGTAAAAGTAAGAGATAGGGAGTCACACAGAAGGAGAAGACGCGTGAAAGAGGTCACGTGGACGCGCAAGGCCAAGGCAGCGATAAACCGAGACTGCACGCACCCGAGACGAGGCCAATTACGAACATCCTCACGCGTACGTGTATTACCTTACTGCACGCACCCGAGACGAGGGCAATTACGAACATCCTCACGTGTACGTGTGTTGCCTTACTGCACGCACCCGAGACGAGGCCAATTACGAACATCCTCACGTGTACCTTTATTGTCTTACTGCACCCACCCGAGACGAGGGCAATTACGAACATCCTCACGTGTACGTGTGTTGCTTTACTGCACGCACCCGAGACGAGGCCAATTACGAACATCCTCACATGTACGTGTATTGCCTTAGTGCACGCACCCGAGACGAGGGCAATTACGAACATCCTCACGTGTACGTGTATTGCCTTATTGCACGTACCCGAGACGAGGGCAATTACGAACATCCTCACGTGTATGACTGTTGCTTTACTGCACGCACCCGAGACGAGAGAAATTACGAACATCGTCCCGTGTACGTGTGCTGCTTTACTGCACGCACCCGAGACGAGGCCAATTACGAACATCCTCACTTTATTTCTGCATACTTTCGATGTCTCAGAAGTATGATCTGCTCTCGTTGCCACGTAAATACATAAAACAAACGGAGTCTTGCATGTATGTCAAGAGTATACCTTTATTATTAAGTTAATCAACATTGGTATTTGGACTGATAATAATTAATTATGATATAATTGAAATTATGCCAAGAACGACAATATTGTCTGTCCCACCCAACGCATAATTTTAATAGAATAGTTATAGCAATTTTGATAATCATGTATTTTGCTTAGTTTTATGTTAACCTGCTTCCATACGCACACGGCTTGCTATTATTGGGAACAAAATGACTGCAACTATTATGTAAAAGAGATACTTAGACTACCCAACAACAAATGTGTCAATGGTTCTCTGTCAACTCCGCAACGACAATGAAGTGAACACACTAATACTGCTCACCATCAAACTATACATTCATCATATGGACTATCTGTGTCTCTACAATGTCAACTCCGCAACGGATCTTTAGTAACGAGCCAATCAAGGAATATGCTAACTTAGTGTTTAGACATGTTAGTTACTAGATACACAATAATTCGTGGTTGTTTCAGCGACAATGTTGTCATTCAGAGTGGAGTTATAGCTAACATGTATATATATATATATATATATATATATATATATATATATAATTTTTCACCTTCTCACCTTTGTGCATTAGCGTAATATACATGTATTCTTTAATACGAAAAAGTTTACATGGTTTTAATTGTTAGTGAAATGATATGACAGGTAAGCTCATATACATAACAACATGGAAGAGAAGTGAAGGGAGAAGGCTGCCGATGGGGAGATGTAGAAAGGGATTAAAGCTGATATGTTGCGACAATACACGGGCTAGCCTCGCCACTTTAAAGAGGACAATGAAGAAGAGTAGTGTAAAACATTTATTTCACTATATGCCCTTACGTCTTGCAATCTGACACAGTAACCCTTGCAATACATGCATGTCTTTAACTTTTTAATAAAAAAACCAAATACAAAATAACATGCAATAATGGACATATATATATATATATATATATATATATATATATATATATATATATATATATATATATATATATATGGCCATCATTGCATGTTGTTTTGTTATTAAATACAAATGAGTCACAGACGTTAGTTCTTCGCGGGGAAAAGGACGGAGCTCGATATAAGGTAATGGTAGAAGATGGGAAAGTTAAGTTAGTGAATGACATAATGGCCAGGGGGGAAAAGCCGAGCAATCACTCACGATTTCGCCACTGCCACAACTTACGTTTGATTTGCAGTTTCTACATCGTCATTTCATTTGATAAACTGTTTTCAATAAATCTTTCAATTGCCTACAATTGTGTATAGTGGTTGCTTTTGTAATGTGCATAGCAACAAAATAACGTTCGTCCTTGTTTGAGACAATATTACGTATACTCAAATGCACAGTTGCAATGACGTAGTAAGTCGTAAACAACATTCGCGTTGCCATGCCAACCAGTCAGTTTATACCATTCCGCACTTTTAGTCAAGTTGTGGCAGTAGTGATATACTGAGTGGCGCCTCTGCCGTGGAGTGTGATCGTCTGTGCCGTTCGTTAGAGGGCAGCACTATGACCTACTTAAAGTAAACTTTGTAGATTGATTACCCGCCGGCATGAGACATAAACATACCTACGAACCACCGTCTGCACGTATATACGTATGCACATACGTACTTATGTTCGTGTGTACGTACGTATGTTTATGTCTGATGGGTGTAATGACGCACGCACGCAAACCCTTACGCACAAAACGCATGGGTACTAAATGCGCGCATCCGATGTAATGGAAACGTATTAGAAGTCAACCCTACTAGATGCATGTACTGACAGACCAATTATAACAATGAGCAGATTGCAGATTGCTGGGGCGAATAGCCTATTAAACAGAGCCGCAGTCCAACTTGGTAATATTCAATCCATCTGTATGCCAACATTCATATGAAGTGCTTTTCAAAAATCTAAATGAAGTTGGCCCAAGCATTATCGTCTGTGTACATGGTGAAGAGTGGCCAACTATCAAATGTTCTGAGCCGTGACGAAATAAATTCATGCGACTATTCCTCCGAAATACCTAATGTTATCAGCCATAACTTGCCTCACTCATAGTGACTTAACTGAGCAAGTTCATCGCCGAATTCTCACTAAAAGAATGAAAGGTAGTATCTAAGTTAAGGTACATATGCAGACTTTCACCTCAATGAGAGTACACTCCAACATATTATGCCTAGCTAGAGAGGGTACATGCGTATTTCAAGTTGAGAATAAGAAACCAAGACAGGAGACAAACTCACTGACAGCTGTCACCACGGCAAACGCCAGATACCTTGCGAGGAGCACACCACTGGGTTTCAGCCAGTAAGAGGTTTCACTATCTTAAGTTAGTGGTGATGTAAGTCCGCCCGCCCGAGCGGTGTGTATACAACTTGGCCGTTCTACTACTTCGATCATTGCTTAACGAAAATGTTTCAATAGGGAGTAATACTAGTTAGTTGTCGCATGACAGTGTAATAGTTTCTCTCACTTTTCTCTATTCGCAACCATTGAACTATTGCTGTTTCGAGTTATACGTAAACTCGGTTTATTCAGCAACTTTACATGTTAACAGGGTAGTAACTTTGCACATCTACGTAAATTAATCACATTAATAATTATTAATAACGAAAACGCCAAAGATGCCCTAAATATATAAATACATGCATGCACGCATACATACATACATACATACATACATACATACATACATACATACATACATACATACATACATACCCAATCCCAACTTAGAGTCTAGAGCGTATCTCGGAGCTCGCGGGTTCACACAATTATCAGCGAGAACGTTTGACACCACTCTTGGGGAAATATGGATCCACACTTGAACTATGTTTGCGTTTTGACTTTAACGAATTTCACGTTGTGCAATTACCATGTCACATTTCTACTAAGTGTCCCTAATATCGGGTGCCTGCCTAATGTACTCTATGCTGGGTAGTATTTGTGAACGGCTGTTGTTGTTATAAACAGACAACCATGTGGTTGAAAACATTGATGCATTCGTGGAAGTATGACGTCATAATGAACACCACATGACATGGACATCACCGTGGCGAGTTACGACTGTAATAAAGTCAAAGTTCAACGCATTCATTTGAATAATCCGTGACTGTACTTGCATTTGGCATTGTTCGAGCCGTAATAATGTTTGTAAGTGCATTTGTTTCCATTTATCTTATTTTACTTTGTACAATTAAGATTTAACATAACTACTAAGTGTTTCAGTACTGGGTGCCAACCAAGTGTACTCTACGCTAAGTGGTGTCTGTGTATGGCGGTTGTTGTTGTAAACAAACAACCATATGGTTGAAAACATTGATTTATTCATAGAAGTATGACGTCACAATGAACACCACATCACGTGGACGCCACTGGAGCGTGTTACTACTGTAACAAAGTCAAAGTTCAACGTCTTCATTTCAGTGCTCCGTGTCTCCACTAGCAATTGGTCTTCTTGCATGAGCCGTTGCTTGGTTTGTAGGCGCATTTTTTGGCGCAGCCGTACTTCTTGTAGCAGTTCCCTCCATTACGCCCGTACGCGTTGGCCTTCATGTCCTCCCTACCGTCAGGGCTGTCTGTTCCCTGCTGGGAGATTTCACGGCACTCGCTACAAAGGAAACGTGACATTTGTACGATACTTTTGAACCATTTATTCAGTGATGACAATTGTATAGATAAAATTGTCAACTTCATT
>BSQZ01000022.1:7792500-7812500 GCA_033239005.1 Lamellibrachia satsuma
TTAGTAAAGTAAAGCAAAGTAACAAAACGATAACATATATGGTGATAATGTAGGCCCTACATATATGTATGTATGTACATATGTATGTATACATAGATACATACATACATACATACATACATGCATACATACATACATACATACATACATACATACATACATACATACATACATACATACATACATACATACAATACATTACATGCATAGCTTACCAAGTACACACGTTTGAACGTCAGCTCCCTCCACCGAACATCCAAAAGTGCTGACCTATCTCCCATTGCATAGTTAAAATATCATGTATATATGTATGTATATATATATATATATATATATATATATATATATATATATATATATATATATATATATATATATATATATATATATATATGTATACATAGATACATACATACATACATGCATACATACATACATACATACATACATACATACATACATACATACATACATGCATACATACATACATGCATACATACATACATACATACATGCATACATACATACTTACATACATACATACATACATACATACAAACATACATATATACATACAATACATTACATGCGAAGCTTACCAAGTACACACGTTTGAACGTCAGCCCCCCCACCAAACATCCAAAAGTGCTGACCCATCTCCCATTGCATAGTTAAAATATCCTTGGTACAATTTTCTATGTGCATCTTAATTTTCTATGTGCATGATTTTGTTAACTGTGTAGAGTGTTCCGTGGTAAAGAAAAACCTAGTGTAGACGGAGCCACGATAATAGCAACACCTTTTTTGTGAAAGGGTAAAACTAGGTCTAAATAAGCTATGCTATTTTAATGCGGGCTGAATCTGCTCTTATTTCCCCCTGAATCATTATCACATTTGTACAAAAGTGCTATGCATTCAGTCAAAATCCAATTGATTGCTCCTCTGTCTCACTTTCCATTCGTTCATTTCAGCTTTAGTTTACTGTTTGGTATTCAGATGTTCTGTAATACTGTACTCTTTTTGGTTGTTGTTGTGGGTAAAGCATATACGTACTCACTGCAATATTATTTAATATGAAAAATTATGAATGAAGAAGGGGAGGGGGAGTTATTTTATATATCAAATAGGCCATTTTGGCTTACGGAAAACAATTACAATGATGAAGCAAGGAAGCTGTTTGGGTGCAATATAGTTACAGGAAATTCAACAACACAACAACAAAAACGCTATAAAGGAAGTGATTAAAGCGGAAGGTATCATAACAGGGTATTGTTTATTGAGAGTACACGGGGTGAATTTAATTTGTTTATATATGTATATATATATATATATATATATATATATATATATATATATATATATGTATATTACATTTCCTCCCGTGGTTGGTTCTAGCACGTGTTGAACAAGGAATCTATCCTGTATAAAAACAAATTATCTTCACCTCTGTACTCTCACGAAAATATCATTGTGGTTAAAATACACTTTTATGATACATAATCATAGCGTTTGTGTTGTTATATATGTATATATATACATAATATTCTTGTTGTATATATATATATATATATATATATATATATATATATATATATATATATATATATATATATATATATATATATATATATATATATATATATATATATATATATATATATATATATATATATTTATATAATGGAAACATATTAGTATAATACTTTTTCAACTAAGAGAGGGGTGGTTCCTTTTGAACAGAAATAAACAAATTGTGATTTCATTGTTTAAAAAGGATTCGAGAAGAAAGTAAGAAAAGTACAGACCAGTGATTCAAACATCAGTGATTTTAAAATTATTATACATTTTATTAAAGGCCATATTATGGTCGACGTCCACTTTTGAAAACAATATTAAATCCTTATCAACAGCAATCAGGAAAGGGAGGTAATGCTTAACAAATATGTTTTATCAAGAAAAATCAACAGTAGGTGAGGTATATCAGGGATCACCATTATATAATCTACTTCGATTTTTTTCAGAAAGCTTTCGACACAACACATAGTATTACTTAAATTAAAAGCCCATTGCATCAGAGTTGACATATTCAACTGGACAGAAAAATGGGTGACAGACTGAAGACAAAGTGTTGTAGTAAACGGTGAGGTTTTAATATGGAAATCAGTGCAATAAGGAGTAGTATTAGGTCCATTAGTTTTCATAATAACAAATAATGAACTTAAATTTGCGTATGACATAAATGTGTTTAGAAAGGTTAGAAATGTTGGGAATAAACATTATTTACCAAAATGTATAGATACCAAATTGTGAAATGGTCTGTAAAATAGCAGACGTTATTACATTTGTGGAAATGTAAATGCCTATACCCAGGACACGAAAACATGGATCTAAGCTATGTAATAGGAGATACCGTTCTAGGTACTACCATAAAAGAAAATGACTAAATAGTAACGACGCGTGCTGATGTGAAAGTTTCAGAGCAGAATGGTATTTCAGCTATAAATGGTATTGAAATGATTGGATTGATTAGGAGAAATATAGTAGATAAGGAAAATTAACTAATTATACCTACGCATCAAGCAATAATTAGGCTTTGTTTACAATACTGTATACACGTTTGGATACCATATCGTATATAATATATATATATATATATATATATATATATATATATTCGTTCATATCGTAAGGAGGATGTATATATATATATATATATATATATATATGTATATATATATGTGTGTGTGTGTGTGTGTGTGTGTTTCTTACGATATGAACGAATATAGAGGAGATAAACTCAAATTATTCCAGAATTGAGATACCTTGGATATGAAGAACGCTTTAAAGAATGCGGTTTGACAACACTAGAGGCAAGGATGTTAAAGGGAGATCATAATGAAGATATTAACATATTGAATGGGTATGAAAATATTGCTAGAATTGTTTTTGTCACTAAATAAATATAGTAGAACTGGAGGAACCGAAGTAACATTTATGAAATATCTGTGTAGTGTTGATATCAGACATTGCCCCTTTTCACAGAGTAAAATAAATTAATGGAACAATTTGCGCACTGTCTAAATGCCAGCAGAGTGAATATGCTTAAAAACAAAATTTACCAATATCTCAGATTCTATCTTACAAATAATCGAACCATTGTTGGACTCTCGATAAGCTAATGGTTTTTTCTCCTCATGTTTTCTGGGGCTTTTGTTTTGGACAGAAATCTAGTAAAAAAACTGTATATTTTAAAATGTTAATGATTGTTTGGAATATATGAACCAGGTAGCAACATGCTGACTCTTATGATATCACAATAGCATATCGGCAAAACATTTATTACCTGATTTATCTCTGCCAAATTAAACAGTCGCAGTCACTTCGAGTTTCCAACTAAACGTTATGGCGCATCATACGTTTAATGTTGAACTACATTTGTTACTTGATCTTAAATCTTCACCTAATCACATGCACTCAAATGGGTGTTTATGTATTAGGCAGACATTATGGCATCAGTATTAAGTTTTGTTTTGTTTCCAGTTTCACATTTCCCACACAAGAAATCTCGAAAGAATTGCAGCTCATCTAATTATTAACTAAGAAACAATGTTTTCCCTTTATATAAATATTACGGCATAAACTAGGCAGTTACATTAGGTAAACATTGTTTCTGATTTTACACATAGAAACTTCATGAATTAACTAATTTCCATTCGTGTTTCATTGGTATATTTTTTAATTGAACTGTCATCATTTAAAGTAGTCCCTTTGTGGTTTCACAAGCAGTTTATATATCTGAAGAGCTACAACAGTTGAAACGTTATCACAATTCGTTGTAGTTTTACTGTCATTCTGCATTACCTACATCCATACACCATGTTATGTGCACGTTATAACTAACTAACATAATAACGTATGCCTCGTGTATTGATAAAAGTGGATGGTAGCAGTTTTAAAATACATCTGACCCTTTTTACATATGTTTGAATCTGATTGATTTTGTATCAGAGATATGAAACCATATGTTAATAATTGTCATCACACATACAAGACTTCATGCATCAGCCAATGAGAAAACGACGATCAGTAATAATTTAGATGACTCCGTAACCAGATATTTGTTATTTGAAGAGTTGTATTTCTTCGCAAATATAATAATAAAATAATAATAACTTGTTTCCATAATTTGCGTGGTGACAACCACATGGCTGCATGTCTACACTTGGCGTATTGGTCTTGCATACGTGTCGTTGCGCTTACGATAATTATTGGCTTAAAGTGTTGCTATTATCATACTCCCTCTACAACGTTTTTTTAAACCCCGGACACGGGTCTAGGATATGTTGTCCCCGCAACGAGAGAAGTGTCAGGCCCCACTTTTATCCCGCGATGACTTTTAACCAAGCTCTCTGTGCGCGTGTAAATATATTATTATATCGTTGTGTCGAGATTACGCTGTAGATGACGTCGCTGCTGTTAATTTCCGCTGCTGATATTAAACTATTGTGACAAATCCAAAATTCTCCCAAACAATCAATAATAGCCAAAATGGGAGATGTCGGATATCACGTTTGGATGTGTAGTGGAGGGTTGGCATTCAAATTGTTTCCATGGTAACACGAGATATGCAAAAGCGTACGTAAAACGACGAGTTTTGTTATCAACGAAGCCCATCAAAGTCACGAATAAAAGCAACAAGGAGTGCCATGACGACAACAATAAGAGAGACAATGATGGGAAAGTGTTAGTTTTACTTTACAATGACGACAACAATAAGAGAGACAATGATGGGAAAGTGATAGTTTTACTTTACAATGACGACAACAATAAGAGAGGCAATGATGGGAAAGTGATAGTTTTACTTTACAATGACGACAACAATAAGAGAGGCAGTGATGGGAAAGTGATAGTTTTACTTTACAATGACGACAACAATAAGAGAGGCAATGATGGGAAAGTGATAGTTTTACTTTACAATGACGACAACAATAAGAGAGGCAGTGATGGGAAAGTGATAGTTTTACTTTACAATGACGACAACAATAAGAAAGGCAATGATGGGAAAGTGATATTTTTACTTTACAATTACGACAACAATAAGAGAGGCAATGGTGGGGAAGTCATATTTTTATTTTATAATAGCCACAACAATACGAGTGGCAATGAAAGAAAAGTAATGTTATAAAGAACTGCTCATCAGTAATGTTGGAGTGTCGATGTCGGCGATATTCTCAACCAGATATGCATAAAATAACGAATTAGAAGTCGATGATGACGACAAGTAGCGCCCCTATCGGCTTAAATCATTCACGCAGCAGTGACCTCAATGACTTCAATGCACCAACGTAATTCGTGTAGACCGTACACAGATTTAAATCACATTACAAATCCCGTGAATAAACGCCGCCTGTGTAAACGCAGTATAATCCATTTACACGGCTTTATTTGTTGAAAGGTGGATTGACGTCCAAGATAAAACATTGTGAAAGAACACGTAATCATTATCCATTACTCTGTTTCATTTGCGAAGCGGTGTGGGTTACTTAAGTGACGTAGCCACCTTTCGCGGTATTGAATTGCTGAGTCATCTACAGGTATATATAAAGAGGAGACTGCATTTCAATGTTGAGCAGTCTCAAGAGGAAGCCAGACTACGGTGTTCTGAAAGGAGAAATAACATGTGAGTACAGGACACGTCATATAATATGTTCACTAATACTAGACAGTTTCAGTCAGAGGAACCATACACAAAATCTAAATAGCAGAGGATATAGGTAATTCAGCTCAGTGTTTACTCCATACGTTACGAACAGTGATACTAAAATCGGTAGTGTGCACATTATGAGAAACGTTAGTTAGACAAAATCTGATCGCTTTCATGTTTAAGCATCAATTAAAATATCAATATAACCATTGGTTCATGAACGCTATGTTATGTTTATCCAATATGTCATGTATTTTAGAAGAAATTAAGGGAGACCGGGGCAAATTGGACACTAGGCAAAGTGAACAACATCATTATCAAGATCGATTACCAACATCACACCCTCGCTGCAAAAAAATCATTCATTCATCCCTTGATAAAGAAAACAGTTTATTTGATGACACTTATAAGTCAACACTTCCACATACAGAGTAAATCATGAAGAACGTCATCGCCTTGCTTGCCGTTGTCGCCATGGCCCTGGTGCTGAGCAGCGTCGGTGCGGGAGGCACCAGCTGGTATCAAATGGCCGAGTGCGTCGGTCATAAACTAGATACCCGACTCCTCACTAATGCTGCCGTGAGATGTGCCATTGGCAAAATGTATTCGCAGTATCGAAAGATGCAGACCGTCGGGTGCAAGAACTGTGACAAATACTTCCACTGCCAGGGTAACTACAACGCCGTCCATTCGTGCTCGGGTTATATGGCAAAACAAGCTGCCATTGCAATCAGGTAAGTTGGATGTGGAGAGAGAGAGAGAAAAGAAAGAGAAAGAGGGAGACAAAGAGAGAGAGAGAGAAAAAAGAAAGAGAAAGAGGGAGACAAAGAGGGAGACAAAGAGAGAGAGACAGGGGAGATAGAAAGAGAGAGAGAGAGAGAGAGAGAGAGAGAGAGAGAGAGACAGAGAGAGAGACAGAGAGAGAGAGATACATAGAGAATGGATGGATAGATGGATGAACGCAATGAATTGTAAAATTTCACCTATATAAGTATCATCACTGGTATTCAAATGTGAGGTTTGTTTTCTTTGTAGCGAGTGCCGTGAAATATCCCAGCAGGGAACAGACAGTCCTGACGGTAGGGAGGACATGAAGGCCAACGCGTACGGGCGTAATGGAGGGAACTGCTACAAGAGGTACGGCTGCGCCAAAAAATGCGCCTACAAACCAAGCAACGGCTCATGCAAGAAGACCAATTGCTAGTGGATACACGGAGCATTGAAATGAAGACGTTGAACTTTGACTTTATTACAATAGTAACACGATCCAGTGACGTCCACGTGAGGTGGTGTTCATTGTGACTTTATTGTTCTATGAATAAATCATTGTGTTCAACCATATGTTTGTCTGTTTATAACAACAAAAACACACGCCGGTACCATCTAGCGTAGAGTACATTTGGTTGGAACCCGGTACTGGGACACTTATTAGGTATGTTACATCTTAAATGCACATAGTGAAATAAGTTAAAGGGAAACAAAAGGCATGTTTATTTAAACAGAGTTAATAAAAACTAACTATTTCCAAATACAATCAACATTGTCACGCCTGTGGTTTACTCGGAATTTGTTCAGAAAGATACATGGTAATCGCACAATGTAAATAAGTCTAAACGCAAACATAGATCTGGGCACGGATGTCATAGCAAACGATTAGCAAAACAAGTTTTATATTACTATAAGAACATCATATATCCTTTCCAATGATATTATACATGCTTTAATTGTACACACATAAGATTTAGAAGTGCGTTGCAAATTTCATATATTAATAATAATAATAATAATAATAATACATCAAATACTTATATTGCGCTAAAATCCTCGGGAGACCCAGGCTCGGCAGCGCACCAAAACAAAAGGGGTTAAGCAGTTTATAATTGATAAGTAGTTCCAGTTGTAAACACTTCGATTGGTACGTTGGGGAGATATACTGGATACGCAAGTTTAAACAGATGGTTTTTAGCTTGCGGCGAAATGTTATCATATTTCCTATATACTTAACACTAACAGGGAGACAATTACACAGAGCCAGTGCAGCAACTGAACAATTCTAGTTCCGACCCTTGTCTTAACAGTGGGGAAAAATAGATTATCATTAGATGATAGAGGGTGTCTGGACTGCGCTGCAGGAGTAAGCATTAAATGTAAATAAGCTGGTTGCTTGGATGGAAGTGCCGTATAAGTAATTGTACATGTCTTAAAAATAATGCTATATTAGACAGTGAGACAATGCAATGATTTCAGTAGTGGTACTGAGTGAGAGAAACGAGGACACCGGTTAACTACCGTTGCCAAACATTTTCTACAATTTGTGGCTACACTTGTGCTACAGGAATTGCGGTTGGTGACGATACATAGTTCGCAATTGCAGTGTCCTGACAAATATTTCGTGTGAACGCGAACATGTTTTAGCTGCAATTTGTCACCGTGTCGCTCGACCACTTGGACCTCAACCTATGACGTAAGTGCGCGGACGTCATAGTAATATGCAATGGAACGCGGTAAATTGTACTCGGTACGCCCACGGGCTAGTTGCAACAAAAACAACATAGTTAAAGATTGCGGTTCGAATTTTAGTCGATCGAACGTCATTGTAATTAACATATTCATGTTAGTTACAACACTTTTGTTAATCGCCATCGGAATCACAAGAAATGACACTTCCCCAACACTTTGCCTCCCCCGAGTGAATGTTTCGCTTCATGTCGCAATTTATTAATTTTCCTGAGATATTTTACAACTTGCACAATCTCATTCACAACAACTGTGATTTCATTGAAACATACGCACAGAACTGCTCAACGGATGCAACAGCCAGTGCATATACGCATGGCTAGAACTACTAAAACGGAAGAGCATATATACAATGAGTCATGTGCACACAAACCCTAAACAAATATGCTAGCGAACGTATAACCAATCAGTGTTTTTTCTTTAAAAGGTTGGCATTTTTTACCTTTTCGACGAATCCAGGTGATTACATGGTTTAAAGTATTGATGTAGTACGTCTAGCTGTTACAACTTACCAGAATTACAACTAGCCCCGGTCTTCCCTGTTGTTCTTTCCGTTTTTCCGTGGAATTGTTAAATTCAGGGAAATATTTGAAATGAACTGGGGTCTTTCAACACAGCTCCATTTGTTCAATATTTAAATCATTACAAACGGGGTGTGTTCCGGTGTTCCAGTGTGCCGGTGTTCATGTGTACGTATGCTTTCGCGGGTGTGCGGGTTTACGGGTGTGCGGTACAGGTGTACGTACGCACGCACACACTTATCCACGTACGTACGTACGTACGTACGTACGGACGGACGGACGGACGTAGGTATGTTGATGTCTTCTGTCGGAGATAATCAATCAACACATACGATAATGCGAAAATAAGTTAGTTTAAATAGGTTATGGTGCTGCCATCTTACGAATGATATATGTGTGCCAAATGACGTGTCGTTCAGTGCTGCCATCTAGCGAATGAATAACGAAATCGTGCACGCATCAGCAAAGCGAGGTAGGTGATTTGACGAATGAGGCCTTCAGACGAATTCGATTCCGAAAGATTAACTGTACCGCATCGAATTAGTGCTGCAGCGACGAAAGGTGGGAAATCGAACCGATACTTTGGTGAAATGGGACGGCTACCCCGCATCGTTCAACAAATGGAACGAAGCCAACACGCTCGTTCGCTATAAAGACTAGTCTTGTACCGGTAGACTCGTCATTTGGACGATAATGGAAGAGATGATGGCGGTGTTCGATACCATCGAGGAAGACGAGGACGCTACAGACGCGCGTAACGACGACGACGAAGACGACACAGTTGTCAGCCACCTCTTCGGTGCCGAATGTCCCAAGGCGAAATTCGTGTTCCTGTGTCAGGTGATCGTTTTGTACACGGTTATTGTGTGAAGTATTTAAAGTTGGACAGCCGGTCGTGGCGACTCTAATATGATGTTGACTAGTTCGTTGGGTTACCTGCAGCCTAACCAGTATGTGAAACGTGATAACGGCTGATTGTTATCTGAACTTGCCTAACAACGCGTCGATTCGTTTGCTCCCGGACAACACATTGATCCACTACGTCACTACCTTGACGAAACGTATAAATCTATCATATCAGTGGGAATGTGTATTGGTGGAGATCCAATTCCAGCACGAATGCAACGCCAGACCAGAAGATACGTGGTTCTTCCTCTCGGACAGCCGCGATACCAAGATGCATTCCGTCGGACGATTCTCAGTCGGTTATTACGACTGACAAGACAAACTGGTATGAACGATAAAACACGCCCTTACGGGTACGGCAAACTGAGCTACAGCGACATCACTCAACAATACGCCGTACACATGACCCCGAGTACCGCGTTCATCGACGGTGGACAATGGGTGGATCATCAACCGATCGCCTCCCTCGATTCGGACCGTCCCAATTTGTTTCTCAAAAATTCAGAATGTATCACTGAATGTATATTAAAATCAATAAAATATCGAGATAGGCTCCATCAAATCCATATGTTTACAAATCCTAATAGCACCAATTATTACATATAGTATACACAATCGTAAAACAGAAGTGTCAGACGTCAAAATAATTAATTTTCGAAAACGGTTTGTTTAATAAATATGATAATGATATAAAGAAAACATATTTATTAAAACGCTTTGCAAAATGATGTATTAAATAGGCTCGAAATTATGTAACAACACTGAAACTAACAGAGAGAGAAAACATGCACATGTCCTAGTAGATTGTATATTTGCTCCTCAAGAAAACAAGTTATGGTTACGATGGCATATTCCTAGCATATTTAAAATATATAAACAAAATATATTAATGAAGCCTCTCACCCTAATCGTGACCCAATCATTAAACACGGGGATTTTCCCAGATTAACTTAAAATCACCAAAGTAATTCCGATATTCAAGAAAGCTGACGAATCAAATGTCAACAAACATAGGCCAATATCACTACTACCAGTTATATAAAAAAAATCGTAGAAAAAGTTATATCAATGACAGAGCGCTAAGCAAGTGGGACGACGTTATGGTTTGTTTTCCAGGGATAGGCTACCACGGAGAGGAGAGAGAAAACCATGGGTCCGTGCAAGGAGGATCTATTTTAGTACAGGTAGGGACTAATGACGCGGAGAGGGAGGGTACTTCTGTCATAGTTAGAGAATACAAACATTTAGCCAGAACACTTAAGCATACATGGGTTGAGCAACTTATTCTGTCAGGAATAGGACCAGGCTTCGACTCTGTTGTAGGAGCCATCCTGTTTATAACTACCATTTATTTAAATTAAATATTTCCCTTTTGAGTTGAATGTATATAAAGCATATTTGTGGACATATATATATATATATCCCTAATCCATATATGTGTGATGAGTTTAACGGTTCACAACTGATGTGTTTATATCCTTGGGTTAAAATGCATATTGGCCTGTTGACAAGTTTTTTACAGGGAAAATATATATTTCCAAAATCCATATTTTTGTGATGATTTTATTGGCTCACAGCTAATGTGTTTATACCCTCAGGTTAACACATGTTAGTATGTGGGACAGTTTTACAATGAAAGTGTATCTTTCTCTAATATGTGATGATTGTACAGGTGCACAGCTAATATGTTTATTCCCTCGGGTTAACACATATTGGCGTGTGGACCAGTTTTATAGGGTAAGTAAATATTTTTCTAATAAATACTTGTGTGATTGTTTTACAGGTTCACATCTAATATTTACACCCTCGGGTTAGCACATGTTGGCCTGTGGACCAGTTATTTTATAGGGAAAGTGTATATTTCCCTAATCCATAAATGAGTGATGTTTTTACAGGTTTACAGCTAATGTGTTGATATATATATATATATATATATATATATATATATATATATATATATATATATATATATATATATATATATATATATATATATATATATATATATGCAGAACAACAACGCAAGTCAGGTATAGATTGAAGTAGGCCAACTTAATGACATGTAGTTTTATTAATAGTAATCGTGTAAACATCAATAATCAAGTGACAAATAAGCATGCCGGCCCCAGGCTGCTAATTTCACATAATATATATAATTCGACAACGTATTAAGTGTGTCAACCATTGGTAACAATATTATGACTACTAAATAAATCACTACAAGCTAATATGTTTATTTTACCATGTGGGTGGGGGTCACTCCGCCACCAGGTCACCCAAAATTACAATGTGACCGACCGCCACCAAAAATTATATATATATATATATATATATATATATATATATATATATATACACACACACACATTATCGGGTTAACACTTCTTGGTATGTGGACCAGTTTTAGGGAAAGTGTATATTTCCCCAATCCATACCCGTGTGATGAATTCACGGGTTCACAACTAATGTGTTTACACCCTTGGGTTAACACATATTGGTTTGTGGGCCAGTTTGACAGGGAAAGTGTAGTTTTCCTAATCCATACCCGTGTAAGGATTTATTATAAAGGTTCACAACGAAAGTGTAATACCTTCTCGTGAACAGATATTGATATGTGGTCCAGTTTTATACAGAAAACGTTTATCCTTTCATATCCATACATCTTCACAGCGGATATTTGGGTCCATATACATAGGCATATTTCCTTCTTCAGTTATGTGTAACCAAGCGCTTCATACTAGGCATATATATTTTTTCAGGAAAATATCCAATAACTTCGCAGCACCTTCACAATGTCATTACCAGATTTGGTGTTTAAATATACTGGTTACCAAGTGTCAAATGATATTCTCAATACTCCCTATATAGTGGTTAACCACATTTATGTATAGCAAGTTTCCTCTCCGCTACACACATACGATGGGTTTTATCCACTCTACAAGGACACGTGGTAGTTACCATGATGGTATGTCAGGATATAATATCCTTGGCTTATGACTATTGACTTGCAATGCCTTTACGGTTGGGATTGTCATTGTTGCAGATGCCACCAGCGTAACGAATGAAGGCAGCAGACAGAGTGAGAAACCAGACGAAACAGGGACACGGAGCGGCCACTACTGCGCCTGCAGTGGCTTCAGACACCCCATCACAGCCAGTAGTTGCTTCAGACACCCCATCAGAGCCAGCAGTGCCTTCAGACACCCCATCACAGCCAACAGTGGCTTCAGACACCCCATCACAGTCAGCAGTGGCTTCCGACACTCCATCACAGCAAGCAATGGTTTCAGACACCCCATCTCAGCCAGCAGCCGAGGGTTGACGATTCGTCGTGGAAGCGTCCGTGTTACAGTCTCCGGCACATCATCCACAACTGCAGTTGCGACAGCCTGGGCAACTTCTCGTGAATCAATAGCCGGGCCAAACTTGGGTGTCGAGACAGCAGTAGCCAAGGTCAAATGCCATCGCAACAGCAGTGATGGCAAAACTGAAGGAGTTGGGTCGGTTGTACCCCCAGGTCATTCTTGGTTGTACCTCCGGGACGTGCATTTTTACGACGCTTAGTCAATTTCACCATTGCTGTTAACCGCCATCATTTGATTACCTTGAACAGCGAGGGCAGTGAAGATTTTCAAAATTGGCAATATTTCTTTAACTCCTTTACTGAAAGGTGTATATTCTTGGATCACAGGTTCCTGTCCTCTGAATCAATCAAACTGTACACGGATGTAACTAGTGACACAGGGTTTGCATAGATTTGGCAAGAAGTGGGTACCTGCTAAGTGGCACATGTCTTTCGTATGAGCCGACATAACACTACGACATTTATATATTTGTTTTGGATACTTAGTTGTTTGGTCGTTGTCTTCCCAACTACACCATACACTTATAATCCTGGAGTGTTCGAAATAGTCAATCAGGTAAATACAATGAATCAGCAGATTATGAAATTAAACGCCGCCTCTGTATACGCAGTATAATCCATTCACACATATTTATTTGTTGACAATCGGATTAACCACCAAGATAAAACATAGTGAAAGAACACGAAATCATTATATATTATTCTTTTTCATTTGCGAAGGGGTGTGGATTACTTAAATGACGTCGCCACCTTTCGCGGTATTGAATTGCTGAGTCATCTACAGGTATATATATATATATATATATATATATATATATATATATATATATATATATATAGAGAGAGAGAGAGAGAGAGAGAGAGAGAGAGAGAGAGAGAGAGAGAGAGAGAGAGAGAGAAAGAGAGAGAGAGAAAGATAGAGAGAGAGAGAGAGAGATAGAGAGAGAGAGAGAGAGCGAGAGAGAGAGAGAGAGAGAGAGAGAGAGAGAGAGAGAGAGAGAGAGCGAAAGAGAGAGAGAGAGAGAGAGAGAGAGAGAGAGAGAGAGAGAGGAGACTGCATTTCAATGTTGAGCAGTCTCAAGAGAAAGCCAGACTAAGTTGTTTTGAAAGGAGAAGTAATATATGAGTACAGGACACGTCATATATTATAATATGTTAACTAATACTATACAGTTTCAATCAGTGGAACCATACACAAAAACTAAATAGCAGAGGATATATGTAAGTTACGAACAGGGATACTAAAATCGGTAATGTGCACGTTATCAGACACTTAGTTGTTTGGTCAGTGTCTTCCCAACTACACCTTCTGTTCGCTTTCCTAGTTAAGAATCAATTAATATATCAATATAACCATTGGTTCATTAACGCTATGTCATGTATAGCCAATATCTCATGTATTTTAGAAGAAATTAAGGGCGACCAGGGTAAAGTGGACACTAGTCAAAGTGAGCAACATCATTACCAATATCGATTACCAACATCACACCCTCGCTGCAAAAAATCATACATTCATCCCTTGATAAACAGTTTATTTGATGACACTTATAAGTCAACACTTCCACATCAGAGTAAATCATGAAGAACGTCATCGCCTTGCTTGCCGTTGTCGCCATGGCGCTGGTGCTGAGCAGCGTCGGTGCGGGAGGCACCAGCTGGTATCAAATGGCTGAGGTCGTCGGTCATAAACTAGATACCGACTCCTCACTAATGCTGCCGTGAGATGTGCCATTGGCAAAATGTATTCGCAATATCGAAAGATGCAGACCGTCGGGTGCAAGAACTGTGACAAATACTTCCACTGCCAGGGTAACTACAACGCCGTCCATTCCTGCTCGGATTATATGGCAAAACAAGCTGACAGTGCAATCAGGTAAGTTGGGTTTGGAGAGAGAGAGAGAGAGAGAGAGAGAGAGAGAGAGAGAGAGAGAGAGAGAGAAAAGAAAGAGAAAGACAGAGACAAAGAGAGAGACGGGGGAGATAGAAAGAGAGAGAGAGAGAGAGAGACAGAGAGATAGACAGAGAGAGAGAGATACATAGAGCTACAGCAGCTACAGATACAATACTCCGCCAGGAACAAGCCGGTTTCAGAAGAGGAAAGTCATGCATCGACCACATTTTCACGCTACGGCAGATTTTGGAACAAAGCACGGAATGGAACAGTACGATCTACATTGCCTTCATTGACTTTGAAAAGGCCTTTGACAGCCTTCACAGAGAATCCCTGTGGAGAATATTACGTCACTACGGGATCCCACAGAAGATGGTAAATGTGATCAAGATACTTTACACAGACATCCAGTGTCAAGTCGCCTGTAACATTCACATGTCAGACAGCTTTAGCGTAAAATCCGGAGTAAAACAGGGATGCATTCTCTCACCATTTCTTTTCACCCTTGCCATCGACTGGCTGATGATAGAAACCACCAAAAATGGAAACAGAGGCATCAGATGGACAGTTACCTCGATCTTGGAAGACATGGACTATGCAGATGACATTGGACTGCTGTCTAACAGGCACAAAGACATGCAAGAAAAGATGGACAAACTCACAAGAACAGCACCACAGTATGGGTTAAAGCTCAACACAGCAAAAAACCAAACTGATGAGGATCAACAACAAGACAGATAACCCCATCACCATAAACAACATAAACAACAGTGAGGCTTTGGAAGACGTTCAGGACTTTGCATACCTGGGAAGCAAAATCACAACAGATGGAGACTCTGCAAAAGATGCCACGGCTAGGATCAGAAAGGCAAGTCAGACCTTCGCTATGCTGAAGCCCATCTGGAAATCCAAGCAACTGAGATTGGAAACAAAACTAAGACTGTACAATAGTAATGTTCTCAGTGTACTTCTCTACGGCTCACAGTGCTGGAAACTGACAGCCAAGCTAGCACACAAGCTTGAGACATTCCAAAACAAGTGTCTACGGTAGATCCTAGGAGTATTTTGGCCCAACACCATCACTAATGAAGAGCTGCACCGCAAAACAGATGCAACATCCTTGGCCACACAGATAAAGAAGAGAAGATGGAGATGGCTTGGACACGTGTGCCGAATGTCACAGCCTTACGCTGGACAGCAGATGGTAAAAGGAGACGTGGTCGCCCCAAAGAAACATGGAGACGAAAAGTGGAGAAGGATATGAAAGAATGCGGCCTAACATGGAACACCATCACCAAATGGGCTGCAGACCGACAGCAGTGGTGCTCTCTTGTTGATGCCTTATATGCCACCGGGCACAAAGAGGACTAAGTAAGTAAGTAAGTAAGTAAGTAATATATATATATATATATATATATATATATATATATATATATATATATATATATATATATATATATATATATATATATATATATATATATATATATATATATATATATATAGAAGAGTGAGAGAGAAAGAGAGAGATAGATAGTGAGATAATGTATGCTTACTAATACGCAGGCTGGCTGGCTGGCTGGCTGGCTGGCTGGCTGGCTGGCTGGCTGGCTGGCTGGATGGATGGATGGATGGATGGAAGGATGGATGGATGGATGGATGGATGGATGGATGGATGGATGGATGGATGGATGGATGGATGGATGGATGGATGGATGGATGGATGGAAGACAACTACATAGCACTGAAGTGTAAAATTTCACCTATATAATTATCATCACTGGTATCCAGCTGTGAGGTTTGTTTTCTGTGTTGCGAATGCCGTGAAATATCGCAGCAGGGAACATACAGCGCTGACGGTAAGGAAGACATGAAGGCCAACGCGTACGGGCGTAATGGCGGGAACTGCTACAAGAGGTACGGCTGCGCCAATAATTGCGCCTACAAACCAAACAACGGCTCATGGAGTGGAGACACGGAGCATTGAAATGAAGGCGTTGAACTTTGACTTTATTACAGTAGTAACACGATCCACGTGAGGTGGTGTTCATTGTGACTTTATAGTTCTCTGAATAAATCATTGTGTTCAACCATATGTGTGTGTGTTTATAACAACAATAACCACACACAGGTATCATCTAGCGCAGAGTACATTTGGTTGGAACCCGGTACTGGGACATTCAGTAGGTATGTTAGATATTAAATGCATATAGTGAAATAATTTAAAGGGAAACAAAAGGCATGTTTATTTAAACAGAGTTAATAAAAACTAACTATTTCCAACCAACTACAATCAACATTTTCACGCCTGTGGTTTACTCGGAATTTGTTCAGAAAGATACATGGTAATCGCACAATGTGAAATAAATCTAAACGCAAACATAGATCTGGGCACGGATGTCATAGCAAACGATTAGCAAAACAAGTTTTATATTACTATAAGTACATCATACATATTTCCACTGATATTATAAAAACTTTAATTGTACAAAAATAAGATTTAGAAGTGCGTTGCAAATTTAATATTATAATACTAATAATAATACATAAATTACTTTTATTGCGTTAAAATACCCGGGAGACCCAGGCTCGCAGCGCACCAAAACATAAGGGGTTAAGCAATTCATAATTGATAAGTAGTTCCAGTTGTAAACACTAAACTACGTTTTCATGTCTTTACTTACGTACTTAGTCCTATTCGTGCCCGGTGCCACATAAGGCATCAACAAGAGAACGCCACTACTGTCGGTCTGCAGCCCATTTGGTGATAGTATTCCATGGCAAACCGCATTCTTTCATGTCCTTGTCCACTGTTCGTCCCCATGTTTCTTTTGAGCGACCACGTCTCCTTTTACCATCTGCTGTCCAGCGTAAGGCGGTCTTGGGCAGTGCGCCATGTAACTTTCGGCACACTTGTCCAAGCCATCTCTATCTTCTATTCTTTATCTGTGTGGCCAGGGATGTTGCGTCTGTTTTGCGGTGCAGCTCTTCATCAGTGATGGTGTTGGGCCAAAATACCCCTAGGATCTTCAGTAGACACCTGTTTTGGAAGGACTCAAGCTTGTGTGCTAGCTTGGCTGTCAGTTTCCAGCACTCATAGCCGTAGAGAAGTACACTGAGAACATTACTATCATGTCTTTAACATGCTCATATTGTAGACAGATCTGTGTGTTATCCATTGGACAATTTTGTTCAGCAAAATGACAACCTAGATGAGCTGCATTTCAAAAATAGCAAGAATACCATAAAGACATCTTACCCCATCCATGGGACAAGACTGCCCTCTGCCTGGGTCAATAGCTTCCTCCACCGTGATTTAATTACGTCTCTATCTCTATTTTTGACGTTCAGAGTTTTATATTTTGCGTACATGCTGGGGAACGTTTTACTTACAGGGGACGTTTTACCTACAGGGGATGTTTTACCTACAGGGGACGGGTTTTGTGTTCTGTCATTGCTTTCCGAGTGATGTAATAGTCGGTAGGGTAATATGGGTAAACCGACATGGAATACTATCACCGTATGGGTTGTAGACCGACAGCAGTGGCGCTCTCTTGTTGATGCCTTATGTGCCACCGGGCACGAAGAGGACTAAGTACGTAAGTAAAGACATGATAACGTAGTTTAGTTGTGTACAACTTAAAAATTTTCCTTAGGGGTGCCGCCCTGCCGCAGGTTTCCACAGCCAGACAGCTAATACGTCGATTGTCGACAGCAGACTCCCCGACAGTGGCGCCACTCAGCGTGTCACCACTGTCACAACTTGCCAATCAATTCAACATGAACAGTTGGGATGTAGTATAAAGTAATTGTTGGTTGTGCAGAATCTGCACATCGAATGCTGGTTGTGGCAGTGGTGAATGGTTAGTGGCGCCACTGATGCTGAGTCTGTGTCGAGAGCTGTTCCATCAAATGCTTGTGTTTGCCTAGTGGTTTGTTTATTTTGATGTTGTAGAAACTATGGTAATATGATTTTTTTTACCATAGTATACAACAAAATCGTCAGGTAAGAAGACGTGTCGTGGTATATCTATATCCAAGAGTGTCTGATATAATTTGACTAACACGAATAATTAGATAACGAAAATATTCGCGCGATTATTTTGCCTGATGAAACAATCGCGTATATATGCCAGCGCAAGATCCGTCGCGTTCGAAGTTATTCAAACGTCAGATCAGTTGATTTTTAGTGTTCTGAAGCTAACGTTGTAGTGTTTCTTTTATACTTATCTAGGCGTTATTGTTGGTATGGTGTATTCTTTGCAGAAACAATTATTTAGATAGTTGCTTTCTTGTTGTTGTGGTGGATATATAATAGTTCCGAATCTCTAATTTAAAGTACACAATTATGTGTTGTACTTCCGTCGTAAATCTGATGCGTTTTCTTCGTTGTAAGTGTGCTATGTTGTGCCATATAGTATGCATTTCCGGCTTGGTTGTATTTGAACCTGTATTGCATTGCCTCCAGGCTCTGAGTTTCTTGTTGAGAGCTATATAACACGGTTCGTTTTACCATTCTCGCTTCCACGGGTATTTTCTAATCGTACGTCTGGCTATGAATATCGTTTCCCAGTCTGACCTTTGGTATAACGACATGGAGGAATCATTGGGGAGAAGAAATATAAGATGATAATTATTAGGTAGTGACCAGATGTATCTATTTGGGTTCATATGTTTGGCGTTTCACTCATGATCAGATAAAATATATTCCTTTTGATGTGGGTGAGACTCTTTACTATTCGTGTTTGTCTGTGGGTGGTGTATAGAGTCTTTGTGCCCGGCTGATTGGGTCTTGTTCTGCTTTCCAGCCACTCTGTACTATGAGCATTGTAGTCCCAGCTATGACATTTGAAGCTGATTGACTAAGATAGGACACTTAGTATTCTTAAGTTAATGGGAAATGCCTTTTACTCAACTTATTTTACAAATAAACAAAGTGCTTTTGGTGTATTTCCTAGTGTACGTGTTTTGTAATGATTGAAAACGTAAATGTGACCTTAGTGCACAAACCATAACCAAACCAAAATTATTTCCACTATAGCAGAAATCTTGGTAACAACCAGAACCAAAAATAATGTGAACTACATTATTTTACGT
>BSQZ01000022.1:7815000-7842500 GCA_033239005.1 Lamellibrachia satsuma
TTGTCTGTGTACATGCCGGTGAAGAGTGACCAACAATCAAATGTTCTGAGCCGTGATGACATAAATTCATGAGACTATTCCTGCAAAGTAGCTAATGTTATCGGCCATAATTTGTCTCACTTATTTCGATATAACCGAGCAAGTTCCTTGCTGAACTCTCACTATAAAGGAAAGGTAGTAAATAACATAAGATATATACTGAAAAATGAAGAATTTCACTTGAATGAGAGTACAATCCAACAGATTATGCCTAGCTAGAGGCGAGTACATACGTATTTCAAGTTGGGAATAAGATGACGAACACATCAAAGATGCCCTAAAGATTTATATATCATAATTACATACATACATACATACATACATACATACATAAATACATACATTTGAAAGTAATTCAAATCATTTGCAAATGTGTAACCAAAACATTACATTTGCATTAGAATGCTTTCCAGGAAAATGGCATTTCCATTTGCATCACTTGAAACATTTGCTTTTGAATTGAAATGCGTTTGCATGCAATTGTTAACAACCTGATATGAAAACAAGTTAACAAAAACTTTAACAAAATATATGCGTATCAAAACTGCTATGACTATTCCATTGAAATAGCGTGTTAGGTGGGACAGGCAAAACGGTCGTTTTTGGCATATGATTTGACATAATTTTAGTTTTCTTAATCAATTATCAACCCAAATATCAATGTGGATGACTTTATAATAATACATTGTTCTTGACATACATGCAAGACTTGGTTTTTTTGTTTTCTTACGTGACAACGGTGTTTTCGTGAACAGTGACACAACATCGAATTACACAAACGATTCTCCTTCTTTCACTTTTAATCGTGTCATTTCCTTCATCAGTTCTTGCGAATTCTCAGTGTGGGGTTCTGTCATCCCCTCTGGTGGTAGTAGTATGGTAATCAAGTCTCTGGACACTCCGTATGCTATTATCTGTATGTTGTCCACAGTAGGCCTGAGTTTGAATATCCTATGTGTGAATTTTCGAGGAGCTTGACTATTTTTGCACAACTGCTCTCATTGCGTACGCTCGCCATTATATCTAGTGTGTTTAGAAATGTTTTACTTGTACCAATAATTAGGTCTTAATGCCAATAATTCACCCGACTATGATCACGCAAGAGTTGTTTCAATAGCGGTCCATGGCTATGGTAGAACTGGTCCTCGTATATTCTTGTCAACTGGTCAATAATAACCACAAGGTCGACGTGCCTGCCGGGTGCGAACTGGTTCTTTGACGATGTTGTCGAGTTCAAATGGTTCGCCTGGAGGAAGTACATGAGTTGGAACATTTGAAGTAATAACCACAAGGTCGACGTGCCTGCCGGGTGCTAGCTGGGTCTTTGACGATGTTGTCGAGTTCAAATAGTTCGCCTGGAGGAAGTACATGAGTTGGAACATTTGAAGTAATAATCACAAGGTCGACGTGCCTGCCGGGTGCGAGCTGGGTCTTTGACGATGTTGTCGAGTTCAAATGGTTCGCCTGGAGGAAGTACATGAGTTGGAACATTTGAAGTAATAACCACAAGGTCGACGTGCCTGCCGGGTGCGAGCTGGGTCTTTGACGATGTTGTCGAGTTCAAATGGTTCGCCTGGAGGAAGTACATGAGTTGGAACATTTGAAGTAATAACCACAAGGCCGACGTGCCTGCCGGGTGCTAGCTGGGTCTTTGACGATGTTGTCGAGTTCCAGTGGTTCGCCTGGAGGAAGTACATGAGTTGGAACATTTGAAGTAATTACCACAAGGTCGACGTGCCTGCCGGGTGGTAGCTGGGTCTTTGACGATGTTGTCGAGTTCAAATGGTGCGCCTGGAGGAAGTACATGAGTTGGAACATTTGAGACACCGAACATACACAAGTAATTAAAAATGTTATATGATTATGATTTGTTATATGATTATGATTTATGATCTGTTATATGGTGGGTATGCTTACATCACGCAATGCAGCAACTTGTATTTGGTCTATTAGACCTGAATGAACACGCACATGTTAGGACCTTAACTATTTGTAAATCCATATGTACCTAATCTAACCTAACCTATGCCACCTTTATTGCAATAGACTATGTACATTCTCAATATTGTCTAAACGTGACATGCAAGCAACACTTTTAACACCGGTGAAACTGTATTAACTATTAAATATTAAAATAATAAAATAGCTGTAATTTACAGTTAGTAATAGTTTGCCCTTTTGTTATAGAATAGTGTTAGACTTGCACAATTGCAATCATCTACAGTTTATTTTTACGGCATCCAAAGCATGGATACACGTGAATCAGACCTGGGTGGCTTGATTTCGTCATCACACATGCAATTTCATACGAGATGGCCATGTCGTGACGTAAATAACTATTGCCTTCCGTATCATGGGCGTTCAATGTGGCTTTAATAACTGTTCGTCACAGGAACGAGTTTCCATATATTACAACTCTTTAGAACATTTATTAAGATACTGAGGTGCAATGCTAAAAACGGTGTTGAACACTTGTGATGCGGACCGAACTAGAAATTTACGTCAAGTCCTGAACGTCGCGCACGAAATTGCGCGTGTGTTACAACCAATAATGTAATAAATCGAACGGTAATGTAATAATCGACCGATAAAATGTAATAAATCGACCAGTAATGTAATAAAAATGATGATGAAAATGATGATGATGATGATGACGATGTTAATAATGATGATGCAGAAGGTGATGAGGGTGATAAACGATTATGATGATACAAATTAAGAGGTCATCTTAGTGACGATGATAATGATGATGATGATTATGACGATGATGATGATGATAATGATGGTGATAATGACGGTGATAAATGATTATGATGATAATGAGGAAGAAGATGAAGACATTTAAGCTGTCTTAGTGATGATGATGATGACGCCGACGCCGCTCCTTACGTAGGAGTATGACCTCTGACCCTATTACAAGATTTCTTGACCACTCCTTGACCAGTCCTTTAATCTTTGGTCGCTAGGGAGCGCTGATGATGCCACTCGTGCAGTAAATAGCCGAAAGGGGACGCTCATAGTCTCTGGGCGATATTATACCTCTTTCCCCATACTCTCACACCGCGGATTTCCCCCAAATATATTTTTTACTAGCCATCAAACACATGGAGGCCATCCTTGATTCTTCAGATGCACTTACTAACTACTGTCAGGTATCTTGTGGGCTACAACAAACCTAATAATTTTATGTTATTATATGTGTTTTCACAAGGTTTCTCTTTACGTTATGATGGCCCACACTGCACCAGGTTTTCTGGCAATCACCAATCCGCTCTGCATGCACCATCACTACTGGATGATAAATTGAGGCATGAAATGTACTTGTGTCGGATAGCAGGGCCATTTCAACAGGTTTGGTTTACAAACTTCTAGGCCTCACCTCTCGTTTTAGTTCCGAAGCATGAAATTGGCAAGTACAGGTTCATCCATGATTTATCATTTCCAAATGGCGACTCAATCAATGTTTATACATCTAAGGAATGCACAACAGTGCAATATGAATCACTGGTCCATTGTAAATCTGCTCCCCTCCGCCGCGAAGAAGATACCCGGTATAGTACCTGACAGATGCCCACCTTAGCGACCCCTCCTAGATTAATGGAATCACGGGCAACGTATCAAATGTCTTTTGCCAGCTGAGTTGGTACGCATGTGGCGCTGTTAAAGTCACTGCTCCATATTTGCAAAAGAGAGACAATCTACCGATCGTGGTAAATCAATGTCACGAATGGCAGCTTGCGCGAAAAGTAACAGTGGATCCAATCCAGCATTCCTAACGCCGTGTGTACGACAGTGATGATGGAATCTGGCGTCCGGATTATGTCCCAGGAACAATACCCGCTTGGGGCGAAGTAAACACTGTGCAGCAATTCGCATATAAGCGAATAATACAATAGTAGTAATACAGTTAAAACGTCTCGAAAAATTGCTACAGCTGCTTCGCCCAACAATATTTTCAAGTGATCATGTTGTGTCTGACCGTTAATTGTCTCATATTTATATATCAAGCTGTGCATGGAGTAATGTCATCCATCCCCTAGCAACGCCACCAAGGCAATTCTGTCTGTTTACAGAAGTTTGTATTTTTGGTCCTGATTATGAATCAATTTGTTTGACTTCATTGCTTTCTTCTGAGAAACTGTAGCAGGACATAGGCATTACATTAAACCATGACAAGAGGTGTCTTCCCTCTACGTGTCCGATTGTGTACGGTGTTGATATTGACAGGGCAGTGATGGAGCTTCTTCTACCAGAAGAGAAGCTAACGAGAGCTATATTGTTAGTGGACCTATAACAAACGGTCAATGAAGGTCACTTTGAGAGATTTACTTTCACTTATTGGTCTGCTCAGTTTTGCTCGCTTGGTTGTATCACTACGCATTCGAAAACACAGGAAACATAAATGTCATTTTTAGCACAGTAAAAAAGTGGTTTATGTTTCTGTGATGGATGGATGGACTTTCAATGTACTATTAATGAAACCTTACCACGACTGTTGCCACGCGAGTGGGATCGTCCACCGCACGAACCTGTTGACCGCTGGGGTGGCCAGGCGCTGCCATTCCGTTTTTGAAAGTCATCGAAGTGAGTTGATATTTACAAACTTTATTTGACCACCACCTCCTCTCCTCCACCTCTGATTTCATAATGTTGCAATACATGTCGTAGCATGGGTTATTTATGATGTCATGTTTGGGCAGGTATCCCATCAACTTTGATGTAGTATGGTGATTACCAATTTGATGTGTTGCGTGGTTTGTCTATGATGTTTTTTTGTAACCATGTATGGGCAAGTAGCCCCTCACCTTTGATGTATTATGGTGATTACCAATTTGATTGGTTGTGTGCATATATGTTGTTTGATTGGGTACATCAATAACTGGTTATAATTGACTAGAATGTACAATGATTATGTTTACTGGTGTATACGTGATAAGTACAACGTGGCATTAAAATATGCCCTTTACCAACCTTTATTTATGTATCCGCCTTTCCCTTATTCCTACACCAAACGAGCTGCCGCCACACTTGAAACTAGACCAGCGATTCACTACGCATTCAACACCACACGAAACATAAATTGTGCGTTTTTGTATTATCGGATTGCAATGGTGAAGAAAGCAGCATGTAGATTTACGTCGATTGACATCACTATATAATATTTCTAAAAAGCCACATGCATTTTATTGTTAGTTATCATCTGCAAGACCCAACTTCGCTGCAAGGGCCATCTAACTACATCAATACCCTCAGACAGATCGATCTATTAAACAGTAATGTTACTCGCAGGACAGGTCTGTCTAGTTCTTGGAATCACGTCAATCAAGAAATGAAGTGGGACTAAGTCAAACATTCAGCGTACGTCCATACGTTTGATAGGAGAAACGGACAAATCCATTAGCATATCAACAGGTCGATCTGCCAGGGGTACTATAGTATATTACTACCACCCCTGTACAGTAACCAGTATTCAGCAGCAGACATAATTATTGTGCTTTCGTATTGTTAATTGTAACAGCAAACAACAGCTGTCATATATATGGGGTCAATTCTATTTCGGCATGTATTTTCAAGAGCCGATCGGAATTGGAATCTTTTTTGGAATTGCTTCATTGAATTCAGGCTAGTCTATTAATTTCCTGTACAATCACTACAAATGTACAAACAAATCAGATTTGTTTGGTTCTATTTCAGTTAATAGAATGTTACCCTACATCTGTCTGGTAACATCCACGTAGTTGTAAAGAATGTACAGACAATGGCTAAGCCATTATTGAAACAATGTGACAAGACCAGTTGGCTGACCAATTCATGGCTTCAGAAACACCAGCTCAATGAAACAATGCACAACAAGCAAGTTAAGTACTCCTTTATGTTGTGTTTGGGGATCTACTATGTATATATGGCTTCCACACATTCTTAACACACACAAGAGGCACAAATGTAAATGTGTATTTAGAGCAGGAACTACGTTCAACTTATTTTGATAACAAAGAAAGCTCACAACACCATATCATCCATTAAACTGCGCCGACCTTAAAATCCGAAAATTAATAATGGCAAGCTGACTTAAATTTCAATGGACCCCATGGCATGGCTGACAAAACATTTTCAAACTAACCTTACGATCTCATTTTTATTAAGTCACACAGTAATTATAGTTTCCTAACTAACACTAAACAATGAAAGCAAAAGTATGACTTCAGATTTATCAAGAACACTGTTAATCCATTCTGTGTAGTTGTTCCTCAGTCTTCACCACCACTTTGGTCGAGTGCGTACTTCGGCTACACTGAGAGCGCTGCATCCACCTCTGCTTCAGTTCATGTCAGCTTCTTCGGGTCACTCGCTTAAAAGGAATTAAATAAAGGTATTAACCGACAAATCTATTTACAACGAAGGGCAGATGAAACGAATACAAAGCACACTGCACAAGCCCCAGCCAGTCAACATGGCCACGGGCCATGGCTGCTGCTGCTGCTGATGCTAAATTCCCGATGCAATTTATAAATACTGCAGTTTTATTCCAATGGCAATGACTTTGATATTTATATAATAAGATTGTGCAATTTATACATGAAACTACATGACCACATTTCACTGGAAGAATGGCGAGGGTATGATCGAATACGAGAGGGAAGCGACAACACCGAGTTTTGCGATAGACTATATGTCGGAAAATGTGCTCAGATTCAAATCGGTGAAAGCATGCAAAATACACCACGACAAAGACAACATTATGGTCGTGTGTGTTCCGTACAAACGATAAAACTAAACAGTTCAACAAATAAAAGCGGATGGTGACACTTACTCGCATATATTAGTGGATTGTTTCGCTTCCATCGATTTCGTTCGTTCGAACTCAAAGCAGCATGGCGGCACGCGCAATGCATGCTGGAATACGGTAGATATGCCGCTGCCTTACTCAATACCAAAACGTGTGGTGAAAGCTGCCTTAAATTACCTAACATTACAAATATAAAGGGTTTTATTATTTGTAATTTTAGTTAAGGCATCTAACACGGCACGTGTTGTGTTGTCTTAGAGAATATAGTTAACATTAAATAAAATACAAAATTGCAACATCGTATGAACGTCAAATGTCCAAGTCCTTATAATAGCGATGACCTTATAATTGCGTTGTCGACGGTATTTCAACGTTGTGCCAACGTCACATATATCCACGTCGTTATAACGTTGATGATCAGACATTGTAAAACGCCGTATTTATATGTATGTACCTAGTTGGTTGGGGTGTCGACGTGATTGCAACGTTGTATAAACGTAAATTGTTCACGTCATTCTAAAGTTGTTGACCAGACGTTGCAAAGACGTTGGGTTGGGTTGTCGACGTGATTTCAACGTTGTGCCAACGTCATATATATATCTACGTCGTTATCACGTCGATAACCAGACGTGGTAAAAACGTTGTATTTATAGATGAAACTAGCTGGTTGGACTGTCGATGTGATTTCAACGTTGCGTGGATGTCAAATTTCCACGTGCTTATAACGTTGATAACCAGACGTTGTGAAGACGTTGGGTTTGGTTGTCGACTTGATTTCAACGTTGTGGCGACATCACATTTCCACGTCTTTGTGACGTCGATGACCAGACGCTGAGAAAACGTTGCATTTACGTTGTTCGACGTCGCAACGTATATACAACTAATAATCAACGTCATACCGACGTTGTATGCCGGCTGGGGTGTTTGTGGGGGACTCGGTAAATCGGAAGATTGACATAGCGCTAAACAAGGCGGACGATGTGGTGGTTTGTTTTCCAGGGACAAAATTATAGGCTGCCATAGAGAGGGTGAAACAGCAAGACACGGGAGGATATATTTTAGTACTCGAGGGGAATAATAACGCGTAAAGGGAGGGTACAACTGCCATCTTTAGGAAATACGGGCAGTTATCCAGAACACGTAAGCAGACACCGATTGAGCGGATAATTATGCCAGGGATTTTACCAGTAATGGAAAGCAGGGGTCAGGGATGTCGAAATTGCCGGAGGATGACAATTAACACGTTAGTTCAGCAGATATGTGGGGAAGAGGAAGTTGGATGCTTGGATGTATGGGGATGTTTTGTTGGAAGGACTGATATGTACATGGGATGGGCTTAATCTAATATGGAAAGGGTGCAGCAGTGTCTGCGGATGAACTCTCATTAGCAGATGACAGTGGCATAGGCAGCATGAATAATTTTTTTTGGAAGCAAACATTGTTTAAACTACATGCGCGGTGGGTACTTAGAGGAGCCTCAAACAGAACAAGAGGCCGCTAGTACAAATAAACCAGCAACAAAATGTCCGGAAAACATTTCTGAAGCTGATTATAAATGCGTGTGTTAACTGCAAGGAGTATAGTACATAAGATATACGAAACAAACATGATTCTAGAATATATACTCTCACATAATTGGTATGACCGAATCATGGGCCAAAGAGGCATATCAGATGCTGGATTAGGATTGACGGGATGCGAAATGTTTAGCAGAGATCGAATAGGAAGAAGAGGAGGCTGAGTTATTTTATATATTAAAAAATCTATTAAGGCTTACGAAATAAAATTAGAAAGGGAAGCCAATTGCGATAAAGCTATTTGGTGCAATAGAGCTACAGGAAATTCAACAATCATTATTGGATTAGTTTACCGACGTCCAAACATATATGAAGCGGATAACACAGAAATACAAAACGCTATGAAGGAAGTGAGCCAATAGGAATGTATCATAATGGGATATTTTAGCCACGGACACATATAATGAAAATATCTAGAGAGTACCGGAGGTGAGGATCAACACTTTCGATTGTTAATATAGGAAAGCTTCCTTACTCAACACATGCTAGAACCAACCGTGGGAGAGAATGTTTTAAACATACTTTTGTCTTCACAAAATGAATTAACGGGCAACGTCAAAATACATGAAACATTGGGTAACAGTAAATATTGTCAACACATTTTGACATCAACATAAAATCAGAAAGTAAAAATAATAAAACATACAGGAGAAACTTCAACAAAGATAAACATAAAGATATCAGAAAACATTTAGCAAATCTAGATTGGAATGACATGCTGAAGAATAAGAGAGCAGTTTAATGATGGACCATTCTAAAATATGAAAATGAGAATATAGCAGTGATAAATTTGTTCCTTTAAAAAATTCTGGAAAACGGTCCAGGACGAAAGTATTGTCAAATGAACCTATTAAAAAATAGTGTTCAAACAAACTATGTGGCTGATTTATAGGCATACCAGAAAGGATGAAAACTACACAAATTACAAAGAGGCAGTTAAAGCATGTTCGAATGGATTTATACAATCTAAAAGAATTAAAGAGCAAAAATGTGCAATTAGCATAACAAAATAACAGCAAGAGTTTGCATGCATATGACAGGAGTAAACAAAACGTACGAGACAAGGTTCCACCACATGAAGACAGTGCTAGAAATAGAATATCACAAAATCTTCTTTATGTGGAATACATAATTTGTTACTTTAGTTAAGTGTTTACTAGAGAGGATATTAATTCGTTATCATGTCCAGATGCTATATATGTACACCATCTACACACGAAATTAATCTCATCTGCCTAAACCTTTGCCCACACATTTATACACCCTTACTTTGAAAAGTTTATCCAGCTGTCGCAGCTAGAGCATGTCAAATTACACGGCGCCGCCTGAGAAATTCAATTGATATTTGTTTATAATCAGTTATGTTTACAATTCATACTAGGTAATTTTAACAAATACAGCCTCTTGCAATCATACGTTTAATATACACGTAATAATACTACCTATCTGATGAATAGTCCACGCTTTAGACAAATATCCAATCCACCTAATTCAATTCCGTGTTCTCAAGATTTCCGGCCAGATCACATAACTATAATAACTCAACATAAATTTCAGCAATTCGTTTTTATTCATACGAAGTATACAAGGATACATATACAGTTTGTTATCGGGCAATATAGATATGTTTATACAGCAAATACGCATTGTACCCACATATACAATGTTTATTAGCACATTAATATGCATGCATTGACATCTACCTCCACCAATGAACATATATTTACAAGAATAAAGACAATGTGTATAATATTGAAAATCAAAGGTAAATGTGTCACCCTCAAAAGGCACTGCCACCACTGAGCAGGCCACTACCCAAGCAAAGCATGCGCTACGATCTTTTGACAATTGTTATGTATATATATATATATATATATATATATATATATATATATATATATATATATATATATATATATATACATATATATATACATATATATATATATATATATATATACATATATATATATATATATATATATATATATATATATATATATATATATATATATATATATATATAAATATATACATAAATAAATATATATATATATATATATATATATATATATATATATATATATATATATATATATATATACATATATGTGTGTGTGCGTGTGTGTATCATTGTGTGATAATTATGTCAATCACAACAATCTAATCAATGTTTTAACGCGTACTCGAACACACCGGTCAAATGTCATAATTTAGGACCAGATAAGATCGTTTACGTTTCCAATTTCACTGCTACTTTCTCCCTAGCTACTGCTTCACCAGTCAACGTTTAACTAATCGCTAAAACCGCTGTCGAGCTCCCAAATATGCATCTTTTAAAATTTCAAATTCTCCTATGCGACGAAATATTTTGCGAAAATACAAATGGACGGAACCTCCAGTTTAGATTATAAGATGCCTGTCAGAAATTGCGGCATGTGTTTGACAATGTATCAAAAGTATACCAAACATGGGAATTTTCAGCTAGTTAGCAATATCCCAACTATCCAAACTTGAAATGCGACATTTGGTCGATTCTGACGAAGAAGACGAGGAGACACATGCACACCACCGTGTTTATGCGTGCATACGTGCATGCGTGCACGGGTGCATATGCATATATGAATATAGAATATATCAAATGTGTTCCACCGACATCGGTTTCTTGTGTCATATTGTACTTGTCTATAATAACATAGTCTGGTTGATTGTTACACGTTGTATGTTGTTGAATATACGAATATAAATATTAATCGAAAAAGGGACTAGTTGTGTCACATGTTTGTCAACCGTGTCACCTGATACCATTTACGTTCTCCTTGACTTGACTGTAGTCATACACCATGCCGGTTACAGTTAAATGAAATTGAGACTGTTTTCAAATAGTCTGTTTGGCATTTGTCAATGTATTGGCTGGTTTTCTCTCACACGGATCCCAATCCACGGGTCAATTATCACTTAAATTATTATGTAGTGTTTTTAATTATAGCATCCATCATAGCAAAATTCTAGGCGTCCTACAAGTTGTTGTCCTATTCAGTGTTCAGTCAGAAGCGTTCCTTCCTCGTAATCCTGCCATACCTGTATCCCACCTACAAACACAACACCACATTTTGCATTACCTTCGTTCCAGTCTACAACATAAGATGTTGAGTTATCGTTACCACAATAGGCATGTAATGCTGACTCAATAGTGCCACTTGGGAAAGACTCAATCGTGCCACTTGATAGATGTTATAATGGGACCACACGGGACATATCCAATCTTCCCATGTGGGACTTACTCGATGGGGCTATGTTAGGCTGGCTCAATGGAGCCATGTGTGACATAGTCAATGGGGCAATATGAACCTGAATCATTGTGGCCATGTAGGACAGATATATAGGAGTCATTATAAGGCAAATTCAATGGTGCCATGCGAGTCTGACTCAGATGGGTCATGCGAGACTGACGCAATGGGGCCATGAATGTGAGGGTGATTCAATGTGGAGATATATATAAATCCTACATAAGTAGGTATACAGTCGTAATAGCATGAGCAAGTTTCTATATGAACGCATTTCTTTTCGGGACATGTGTGATGATCATTACCGACAGCCACGACAATCGGGAATCTATAAAAGGAAATTACCACTTATCCAAAAATGGCCTGATGTTTCGTAAATACAAGTTACCAATCATATATAACTGCAACACTAACATACACCGGGAGCCTAGTAAATAACGATGTGTTGTTAGGAGTGCGTTTCCATAGAGCAATGTCATTGCAATAGTTGTCACAATAGCATCATACAACGAAGTATCATACCACTATATCATCATACCGTTAAATTTGTGGGTGCATACGTCTGATAGGGCAATGATTGTTCGTTCCGCCACATATTGCTGTTTGCTCCAACCCACCGCCTGACGTTGCGTCTCCGGTTGGGTTTTCCCGCGCGTCGTTTTGCCAGACACATCACAAGCAGAGCCAGGAGCGCAACCATGACAACTACAGTGAGGCATAAGATGCTTGGGAGTGCTACTAGCTGCCACGCATTTAAAACTCTTGATGCGGATTTCTGGAGACCTGAAGCGGAACCAGTATGCAATTAACAATTCGAACTCAGCCGCGCAACAGTACAAGGCAATGTTTAACTTAAACAGTTGACTGAAATGCTATAACTAAAATACTTATTAATATAGCTACTAAGAGTAACTTAATTTAAACAAAAATGGAGTACTGGAGAGCGGGCTACATACTGCAACTATAAGTTGCTAAGATTTGCTAAACAAAACTGAACCAAACAAACAAACACGTACACATCAGCCACTGTTCGTAGTTTAAAATGTATTAAACAAATCATCACGTTTTACTAGCACTGCGCCAAATAATCATATGTGTTTTATTTGTAAATCATTTAGACTGGAAAACTTTATTAGTAAGCACATGTAATCAATACGATGTGTTTGTTACAAACACATATGTTATTTGTTTTATTTATATGCTATTTGGAATGAAAGACACATTATCAGTAAAACTGTGTAATCAATAATACTTGTTTATCACAAACACATACGCTATCTGCTTTAATTTATTTATATGTCATTTGGAATGGGTCATATTACCAGAAAGTATATGCAGTCAATAATAATTGTTTGTCAAAAACACATAGTTTATTTGTTTTAGTTATGTCATTTGTAATGGAAGACATATTATGGGCCGATACGGCCGAAACTTTGCAAGGTGACACAGGGGACCTTCTGACCCAGAGCAACGTAATGCGTGGTTTCTAAGGTTGTTGCCAGTTACGTGAACTATGTCAAACGTCCACAAATGAATGCTTCTTGAACTTGCAGTTGGTCATGATTTTAGGTGCATAAATTGTCATTTTCATTGCCATCGCTCTATCAAAGTTTTACTGGGTAGTGCTAGGAGTCAATCAACCACTTGCAACTCGGCTTGTACGTAGTAATTGCAGTCGTTGAACGGGAAAATACTACACATATATTACACTTCTGCTTTCCCCATTTTCATTTGTATATATATATATATATATATATATATATATATATATATATATATATATATATATATATATATATATATATATATATATATATATATATACATATATATATATCTATATACATATATAATAAATATTATATATATATATATATATATATATATATATATATATATATATATATATACATATATATATATATATATATATATATATACATATCAACAAACACGCTATATATGTATATATATATATATATATATATATATATATATATATATATATAGCATACACACATATACACATATACATATATGGAATATATATTTATATACATATATATATATATATATATAGCATACACACATATACACATATACATATATGGAATATATATTTATATACATATATATATATATATATATATATATATATATATATATATATATATATATGTATATATATATATATATATGTATATAAATATATATATATATATATATATATATATATATATATATATATATATATGTGTGTGTGTGTATTTGTGTATTTTTAGATCGGCAAAACAGTGAACAATATTACAACTTCCTTCTACTGTGATTGCATGTGAATGAAGAATAGCATTTCTTCACTTCCTTGTGATTAATATACTGGTACTCTATTTTTGGTGCCTCTCTGTTTTAATTTCTAATTTGTTATCAAAGCGCCAAATCGTTAAAAGTTGTGCTGAATGCAATATTTCGTTCTATATGAATGAAGAATAACATTTGTTCACCTAATAACTGCAACACGTTTCATTTTTACTAGAATTGTTCTTTGGAACTACCTTGAATTACACGATGTATTCTGGACTAGTGACTACTACTGCTCAAGTCTCAAAGTGAAACCAAAATCAATTAGCATTTTTCTTGGTAGAATGTCCTATTGTTTGTGCAGACAGGACATTGCGTATTAATGATTTAAGAGGTTCAGAACATGTTGTGCTATCACATCTGGTTTCAGTGAGCATCACATAATTCATACTTCTTTCACAGTTGTCACCGTCGAAACCGGCCGCACATACACATCTGAACTCGTTGTCCTTGTCTTCACATGTGCCGCCATTCACACAGGGGTTGCTAGCACATTCATCTGCATCTACACAATCACAGTACCCAATAAACACAATTTTATTACAGTGATCAAGATGCACATGTGAGCTTTCTCGGTATCTAACTGTGTCTATGAGTTTGGTGAACGTAGCTTAACGGTGGCACTACACATGGGTGTTGCACTTTGTGAATTAAATATTGATACAAGTTTATATTATTATTTTTACCATTGTATTTAACGTTATCAATAATGTTACTTCAAGTTCTACCACAACTACTGCCAATGTTACTTCTACTTCAACTATAAAACAAATACTAATACGACAATCAACTCAACGTAAAAAAACCTGATGTTGCTAATACTACTGCTGCTGCTGCTAATGACACTGCTGTTGCTGTTTTTTGTCGCCGCTGCCTTTGCTACTTTTTTACAACCGTTACTATTAATAATAATAGTCATAATACTTCTACTTAAAAAAATCATAAAACAAACATTACAATCACTATCAATTCAATGCAAACAACCTGTTGCTGCTTCTGTTGCTGCTAACACAACAGCTGCTTCTGCTGCTGCTAGTACAGCTGTTGTTGCTGCTGTTGTCGCTGCTGCCTTTGGACCTTCCAACACTACCGTTACTACTACTAATAATAGTGATCAAAATACCAAATTTTTTTAAGCAAAACAAATCACGTGATAAAGTACTGAACCTATACACAACATAACTGCATGTATAATTCGTACTTGTTTCGCAGTTGACACCGTGGAAACCGGACGCACATTCACAACTGTACTCGTTGTCCTTGTCTTCACATGTGCCGACATTTCCACAGGGGTTGCTGGCACATTCATCTGCATCTGTAAAACCACAATGTTCAATAAACACTATTTTTATGTGACCAAGATAAACATGTGAGCTATCTTATTATCTAACTGCGTCTGTGCATTTGGTTAATGTAACTGTAAGGTGGCACTAGAAATAGTTTTTTTTATTTTTGCAGTATTAAATAATGACACAAATATTTATTAATATAATTACCTGACCAAAAGCGTTTTATGTTTAAACCGTTATATCAACTTTAATTACTGGTAATACCAGTGCTACTTCAACTACATTTAAAATAGTAATACTAATTATAAAACAAACACCAATACCACTATCAGATGTTGCTGCTTCAGCTACTGCTACTACGACTGCTGCTGCCGCTGCTGCCGTTGCTACATTTTATACTACCATTAATAATAATAATCACATTATCACAATGTTCTCAAAGTAAAAAATCAAGTGATAAAATAATAATGCTATACACAACATAATGTTATGTATAAATCATACTTGTTTCACAGTTGACACCGTGGAAACCGGCAGCACATTCACAACTGTACTCGTTGTCCTTGTCTTCACATGTTCCACCATTTCCACAGGGGTTGCTGACACATTCATCTTTATCTATAAAACCACAGTATCTACTAAACACAATTTGTGTGTGATCGAGATGCACATGTCATTATCTAATTGCGTCTATGAATTTGGTGAATGTGATTTTATGGTGGCACAACCAATATGTATTTTATTTTATCCGGTATTAACTATTGATACAAATATATATATTAGTAAAATTACCTGACCAACAGCATAGTATTTAAAGTTAGCGATACCGTTACATCAAGCTTAGTTACTAGTAATGCCAATGTTACTTCTACTACATTTAAAATAGTAATAGTAATTAAAAAACAAACACCATTTCCACTATGAGATCAAAGTAAACAACTTGCTGCTGCTGTCGTTTATATATTTTATACTACCGTTAATAATAATAATCACATTATTACCGTTAATAATAATAATAATAATAATAATAATAATAATAATAATGTTACCACAATTTTTTCAAGGTAAAATAAAATCAAGTGTTAAAATACTAATGCCATACACAACATAATGTTATGTATAATTCATACTTGTTTCACAGTTGACACCGTGGAAACCGGCCGCACATTCACAGCTGTACTCGTCGTCCTTGTCTTCACATGTTCCTCCATTTCCACAGGGGTTGCTGGCACATTCATCTGTATCTATAAAACCACAGTGTCTAATAAACACAATTTTTTTGTGATCGAGATGCATATGTGAGCTATCTCTTTATCTAATTGCGTCTATGAATTTGGTGAATGTAACTACATGGTGGCACAACCAATGTGTTTTATTTTATCCGGTATTAACTATTAATACAAATATATATATTAGTAAAATTACCTGACAAAGACCATAGTATTTAAAGTTAACGATACCGTTACATCAAGTTTAGTTACTAGTAATGCCAATGTTACTTCTACTACAATTAAAATAGTAATAGTAATTAAAAAACAAACACCATTTCCACTATGAGATCAAAGTAAACAACTTGCTGCTGCTTCTGCTGCTGCTGTCGTTGATATATGTTATACTACCGTTAATAATAATAATCACATTATTACCGTTAATAATAATAATAATAATAATAATGTTACCACAATTTTTTCAGAGTTAAATAAAATCAAGTAATAAAATACTATTGCTATACACAACATAATGTTATGTATAATTCATACTTGTTTCACAGTTGGCACCGTGGAAACCGGCCGCACATTCACAACTGTACTCGTCGTCCTTGTCTTCACATGTTCCTCCATTTCCACAGGGGTTGCTGACACATTCATCTACATCTGCAAAATCACAGTATCCAGTAAACCCATTTTTTTTAGCAAGAACCATATGCGAGCTTTCCCATTATGCAACTGCGTCTTTGAGTTTGGTGAATGCAACTAAAAGGTGGTACTACCAATAGTTGTTGTACTTTGTGCTGTATTAGATATTGATATAATTAACTGAACAATATTAATATAATTAACTGAACAATTGCATTATTTTTAACTTGATCGATACTGTTGCATCAAGTTCTACCACTACTATGACAACTAGTTCTACCACTACTATGACAACTAGTTCTACCACTATGACAATGTTGCATCTACTTCACATAAAAAATAATAATAAAACAAATATTAATATCTCTATCAACTCAAAGTAAACAACCTGTTGCTGCTTTTGCTGCGCTACTACTGCTGTTGCTGCTTCCTCTGCTGCAGCTGCTATATTTTATACTACCGTTAAGGATAATGATCACAATACCACAATTGTCTCAAAGTAAAAACAAATCAAGATATAAAACATTAATCCCATACACAACATAATGTTATGTATAATTCGTACTTGTTTCACAGTTGACACCTTGAAAACCGGCCGCACATTCACATCTGTACTCGTCGTCCTTGTCTTCACATGTTCCATCATTTCCACAGGGGTTGCTGGCACATTCATCTACATCTGCAAAATCGCAGTATTCAGTAAACACTCTTGTTATCAAGAATCATATGTTAGCTTTCTCATTATGTAACTGCTTCTTTCAATTTGATTAATGCAAATTAATGGTGGAACAACAAATAGGTGTTGTATTATGTGCTTTATTAAATATTAATACAAGTTTATATTATTATAATTACCTGAGCAGCAGCATTTCATTTATCGTTATGAATACTCTTACTTCAGGTTCTAACACAACTAATGCAATGTTACATCTACTTCAACTTCAACTTCAACACGACCATTTTCTCAAAGTAAACAAATTCTAGCTACGAAGTACTAAACCCATACGCAACATAATGTTATGCATAATTCATACTTGTTTCGCAGTTGACACCCTGGAAACCGGCCGCACATTCACATGTGTACTCGTTGTCCTTGTCTTCGCATGTGCCGCCATTTCCACAAGGGTTGCTGGCACATTCATCTGTATCTGTAAAATCACAACGTTCAATACGCAAGTGTGAGCTATCTCATTATATAACTACGTCTATGGTGAATGTAACTTTATATGTGTGTCATTTTATACTATATTAAATATTGATACAAATATATATTAATAAAACTACCTAACCAAGAACATTTAACGTATTTAACGTTGACGAAACCGTTACATCAAGTTTAATTACTAGTAATGCCAATGTTACTTCTACTACATTTAAAATAATAATAATAATATGTATAAAACAAACATCCATTCCACTATCATAGATCAAAGTAAACAACCTGCTGCTGCTTCTGTGGCTGCTGTTACCTCGGTTAAGGATAATAATCACATTACCACAATTTTCTCAAAGTAAAAAAAAAAAGTGATAAAATACTAATGCAATACACAATACAGTGTTATGTATAATTCGTACTTGTTTCACAATTGACACCGTGGAAACCGGCCGCACATTCACAACTGTACTCGTTGTCCTTGTCTTCACATGTTCCTCCATTTCCACAGGGGTTGCTGACACATTCATCTGTATCTGCAGAATCACAGTATCCAGAAAACACATTTTTATTTTTCTAGAAGCATATGTGAGCTTTCTCTTTATGTAACTTAATGGTGGCACTACAAATAGTTGTACTTATTAAAAAAATAATAATAAAACAATCTCTATCAACTCAAAGTAAACAACCTACTGCTGCTACTACTACTGCTGTTGCTGCTGTTGTCGATGCTGCCATTCTAATGCCACTGTTACTATTAATAACAATAAACACAACACCACAATTTTCTCCAAAAAAAACAATTGTAGCTACGAAGTATTAAACCCATAGGCAACATAATTTTATGGATAATTCATACTTGTTTCACAGTTGACACCCTGGAAACCGGCCGCACATTCACATATGTAGTAGGTGTCCTTGTTTTCGCATGTGCCGCCATTTCCACACGGGTTGCAGGCACATTCACCTGCATCTGTAAAATCACTGTATCCAATAAACACAATAATTGTTTTATCAAGATGCACATATGAGCTATCTTATTATCTAACCGCGTCTATGAATTTGGTGAATGTAACTTTAAGGTAGCACAACAAATATGTGTTTCGTTGTGTGCTGTATTAAATATTGATACAAGTGTAAATTAGAATAATTGCCTGAACAATAGCATAGTATTTAAAGTTAACGATACCGTTACATCACGTTTAATTAAAAGTAATGCCAATATTTCTTCTACTATATTAAAAATAATAATTATTATTATAAAACAAATACAATTTCCACTATGAGATCAAAGTAAACAAGCTGTTCCAGCTACTACTACTACTGCTGCTGCCGCTGCTGCTGTTGCTACATTTTATGCTACCGTTAATAATAATAATCACAATATCACAATTTCTCAAAGTCAATCAATTCATAAAATACTAATCCCATACACAACATAATGTTATATATAATTCGTACATGTTTCACAGTTGACACCGTGGAAACCGGCCGCACATTCACATCTGTACCCGTTGTCCTTGTCTTCACATGTTCCACCATTTCCACAGGGGTTGCTGGCACATTCATCTACATCTGCAAAATCACAGTATCCAATAAACACTTTTTTTATCAAGAATCGTATGTTAGCTTTCTCATTATGTAACTGCATCTTTGAGTTTGGGGAATGCAACTTAATGGTGACACTATAAATAGGTGTTTTATATTGTGCTGTATTAAATATTCATAAAATTAATATTAGTATAATTACTTGAACAATAGCATTGTATTTAACGTTACGGATACTGTTATTTCAGGTTCCAATACAACTAGTGCAATGTTACATCTACTTCAACTTTAAAAATAATAATGAAACAAATACTAGTATATCTATCAACTCAAAGTAAACAAACTGCTGCTGCTACTACAGCTGCTGTTGCTGTTGTTGTCGTTGCTGCCGTAGCTACTTCTTATACAAATGTTACTATTAATATTAATTACCACAACACTACAATTTTCTCAAAGTAAACAAATTCTAGATTCGAAGTATTAAACCCATACGCAACGTAATTATATGTATAATTCATACTTGTTTCACAGTTGACACCTTGGAAACCGGCCGCACATTCACAACTGTACTCGTTGTCCTTGTCTTCGCATGTACCGCCATTTCCACAGGGGTTGCTGGCACATTCATCTGTGTCTGTGAAATCACAATGTCAAATTAACACATTTTTTGTGTGTGATCATGATAAACATATGAGCTATCATATTATCTAACTGCGTCTACGGATTTTGTGAATTTAAATTTATCGTGGCACTACTAGTAGATTTATCAATTTGTGCTCTATATATATTGATACAAATATACATTAGTATAAATACCTGACCAAGAGCATAGTATTTAACGTTGTCGAAACAGTTACATCAAGTTTAATTACTATTAATGCCAATGTTACTTCATCTTCTTTAAAAAAATAATCTTGTTAAAATAGTAATAATAATTATAAAACAAACACCATTTCCACTATGGATTCAAAGTAAACAAGCTGCTGCTGCTGCTTCTGCTACTGCTATTATTACTGCTCTGCTGACGGGAAGCCGTTAGTACATGTTATACTACCGTTAATGATAATAATCACAGTACCACAATTTTTTCAAAGTAAAAAAATGTTCAGTCATAAAGTACTAATACCATACACAACATAATATTTTGTATAATTCGTACTTGTTTCACAGTTGACACCGTGGAAACCGGCCGCACATTCACAACTGTACTCGTTGTCCTTGTCTTCACATGTTCCTACATTTCCACAGGGGTTGCTGGCACATTCATCTGTATCTACAATATCACAGTATCCAGTAAACACTTTAGTAGCATATGTGAGCTTTCTCATTATGTAGCTGCGTCTTTGTGTTTGGTGACTGCAAAGAAATGGTGTCACTACAAATCTATAAATAGTACTTTGTGCTGTATTAAATATTTATACAAGTTTAATTTATTATAATTACCTGAACAATAGCATTGTATTCAACGGTATGTATACTGCTACTTCAGTTTTTACCACTACTAATGACAATATTGCACCTACTTCAAATAAAAGATAATAATAAAACAAATACTAATATCTCTATCAACTCAAAGTAAACAACCAGCTGCTGCTTCTGCAGCTGCTACTACTGTTGTTGCTGCTGTTGTCCTTGCTGCCGTAGCTATTTATAATACCACTGTTACTATTAATAACAACAAAAACAACACCACAATTTTCTCAAAATAAAAAAATTCATGCTACGGAGTATTAAACCCATACGCAACATCATAATGTCATGCATAATTCATACTTGTTTCACAGTTGACACCGTGGAAACCGGCCGCACATTCACATATGTAACCGTTGTCCTTGTCTTCACATGTTCCACCATTTCCACAGGGGTTGCTGGCACATTCATCTATATCTGCAAAATCACAGTATCCAGTAAACACTTTTTTTATCAAGAATCGTATGTTAGCTTTCTCATTATGTAACTGCGTCTTTGAGTTTGGCGAATGCAACTTAATGGTGACAATATAAATAGGTGTTTTATATTGTGCTGTATTAAATATTCATATAAGTTAATACTATTATAATTACCTGAACAATAGCATTGTACTTAACGTTACGGATACTGTTATTTCAGGTTCTAATACAATTAGTGCAGTGTTGCATCTACTTTAACTTTTAAAAAGTATAATGAAACAAATACTAGTATATCTATCAACTCAAAGTAAACAACCTTCTGGTATTTCTGCTGCTGCTACTACAACTGCTGTTGCTGCTGTTGTCGTTGCTGCCGTAGCTACTTCTTATACAAATGTTACTATTAATATTAATTACCATAACACACAAATTTTCTCAAAGTGCCGTAGCTACTTCTTATACAAATGTTATTATTAATATTAATTACCATAACACACAAATTTTCTCAAAGTAATCAAATTCAAGCTTCGTAGTATTAAACCCATACGCAACAAAATGTTACACATAATTCATACCTGTTTCACAGTTGACACCGTGGAAACCTGCCGCACATTCACAACTGTACTCGTTGTCCTTGTCTTCGCATGTGCCGCCATTTCCACAGGGGTTGCTGGCACATTCATCTGTATCTGTACAATCACAATGTCAAATGAACACACTTTTGTGTGATCAAGATAAACATATCAGCGATCTGATTATCTGACTGCGTCTATGGCTTTGCTGAATTTACCTTTATGGTGGCACTACAAATAGATTTTTCAATTTGTGCTGTATATATATATATATATTGATACAAATATACATTAGTATAAATACCTGACCAAGAGCATAGTATTTAACGTTGTCGAAACAGTTACATCAAGTTTAATTACTATCAATGCCAATGTTACTTCAACTTCATTAAAACAATAATCTTGTTAAAATATTAACAATAATTATAAAACAAACACCATTTCCACTATGGATTCAAAGTAAACCAGCTGCTGCTGCTGCTTCTGCTGCTGCTACTATTACTGCTCAGCTGCCCGGCTGCCTTTGATACATGTTATACTACCGTTAATGATAATAATCACAGTACCACAATTTTTTTAAAGTAAAACAATTTTAAGTCATAAAACACTAATCCCATACAAAACAAAATGGTTTGTATAATTCGTACTTGTTTCACAGTTGACACCGTGGAAACCGGCCGCACATTCACAAATGTACTCGTTGTCCTTGTCTTCACATGTTGCACCATTCCCACAGGGGTTGCTGGCACATTCATCTGTATCTACAATATCACAGTATCCAGTAAACACTTTTTATCAAGTAGCATATGTGAGCTATCTCATTATGTAAATGCGTCTTGGTGTTTGGTGACTGCAACGTAATGGTGTCACTACAAATCTACAAATAGTACTTTGTGCTGTATTAAATATTGACACAAGTTTATTTTATTATAATTACCTGAACAGTAGCATACTATTCAACACTATGGATACTGCTACTTCAGTTTTTACCACTGCTAATGAAAATATTGCATACTTCAAATAAAAGATAATAATTAACAAATACTAATAACTCTATCAACTCAAAGTAAACAACCAGCTGCTGCTTCTGCTGCTGCTACTACTGCTGTTGCTGCTGTTGTCGTTGCTGCCGTTGCTATTTCTAATACCACTGTTACTATTAATAACAATAAAAACAACACCACAATTTTCTCAAAATAAAAAAATAATTCATACTTGTTTCACAATTGACACCGTGGAAACCTGCCGCACATTCACAACTGTACTCGTTGTCCTTGTCTTCACATGTGCCGCCATTTCCACAGGGGTTGCTGGCACATTCATCTGCATCTGTAAAATCACAATGTCCTGTAAACACAAGCTTGTGTGATCCAGATGCACATGTGATCTATCTCATTATCTAGCAACTTTTTTGAGTGAATGTAACTGTATGGTGGCACTACTAATAGGTGTTTGTTTTTGTGCTGTATAAATATTTATACAAATATATATTAATATAATTACCTGACCAAGAGCATAGTATTTAACGTTAACGATACCGATACATCAAGTTTAATTACTAGTAATGCCAATGTTACTTCTACTTCATTTAAAATAGCAATAATAATTATAAAACAAACACCAATTTCATTATGCCATCAAAGATAACAAGCTGCTGCTGCAAATACTACTGCTGCTGCTGCAGCTGCTGCCGTTGCTACAATTTATACTACCGTTAAAGATAATAATCACAATACACAATTTTCTCAAAGTAAAAAACAGTGATAAAATACTAATCCGATACAAACAATAATATTATGTATAATTCGTACTTGTTTCACAGTTGACACCGTTGAAACCGGCCGCACATTCACAACTGTACTCGTTCACCTTGTCTTCACATGTTCCACCATTTCCACAGGGGTTGCTGGCACATTCGTCTGTATCTGCAATATCACAGTATCCAGTAAAAAACATTTTTTTATCAAGAAGCATATGTGAGCTTTCTCTTTATGTAACTGCGTCTTTGAATTTGGTGAATGCAACTTGACGTTGGCTCAACAAATATTTGTTGTGCTTTGTGCTTTATTAAATATTGATAACAGTTTATATTATTATAATTACCTTGAACAAAAGCATTGTTTTAACGGTATCGATACTGTTTCTTCAAGTTCTACCACTACTAATGACAATGTTGCATCTACTTCAAATAATAAAATAATAATAAAACAAATACTAATATATCTATCAATTAAACGTAAACAACCTGCTGCTGCTAGTAGTACTGCTGATGCTGCTGTTGTCGCTGCTGCCGTTGCTACTTCTAATACCACTGTTACTATTAATAACAATAAAAACAACACCACAATTTTCTCCAAAATAAACAAATTCACGCTACGAAGTACTAAACCCATACGCAACATAACGTTATGCATAATTCATACCTGTTTCACAGTTGACACCGTGGAAACCTGCCGCACATTCACAACTGTACTCGTTGTCCTCGTCTTCGCATGTGCCGCCATTTCCACAGGGGTTGCTGGCACATTCATCTGCATCTGTAAAATCACAGTGTCCAATAAAAAATATATGCAATAACCAACACAAATCCGATGTAGTAGAGAATTGAAACGGGCCAAATAAATGACGTTTTTATTGTAAAGTGGACTGCTTAGCACAAAGCCACTTTCGGAAGAACATTAACATGAATGTGAGCTCCTCAAAGCAAACTAGACAGGAACTGAACACATGTACAGCCCCGTCCAGCAAGTTTCTCAGAGCACACATTCCTACAAGCATGACGATAACATATATACATCAAGAAGTCGTCATGAACATATAATGCAAAGAATACAGACTTTCCACCACCAATACACAAATTTAATTGCAAACAGGTGGGGCCATTTCGCCACAAGGTCACCCACAAACCTGTGACCACCCCACCGCGACCTCACGATATTACCTGACCAAGAACATATTATTTAAAATTCACGATACCGTTACATCAAGTTTAATTACTAGTAATGCCAATGTTACTTCTAGTACATTTAAAATAGTATTAATAAGTATAAAACAAACACCAATTCCACTATGGGATCAAAGTAAACAAGCTCCTGCTTCTTCTTCTGCTGCTGCTACTGCTGCTGCTGCTGCTGCTGCTGCTGCTGCTGCTGCTGCTGCTGCTGCTGCTGCTGCTGCTGCTGCTGCTGCTGCTGCTGCTGCTGCTGCTGCTGCTGCTGCTGCTGCTGCTGCTGCTGCTGCTGCTGCTGCTGCTGCTGCTGCTGCTGCTGCTATTACCGCTGCTGCTATTACCACTGCTGCTGCTGCCGTTGTTATATATTATACTAGCGTTAATAGTAATAATCACATTACCACAATTGTCTAAAAGAAAAAAAGTTATAGAATACTAATCCCATGCACATCATAATGTTGTGTATAATTCTTACTTGTTTCACAGTTGACACCGAGGAAACCGGCCGCACATTCACAACTGTACTCATTGACCTTGTCTTCACAAGTTCCACCATTACCACAGGGGATGCTGGCACATTCATCTGCATCTGCAAAGTCACAGTATGCAATAAAAAAAGTTTAATGTCATTTATTTGTGGGATGACAGCCTTGACTTCCTGTATACATCAAGGTTTTGGCGATTTCAGTGACGTCCAACCTAATGTTCCATGACATATTAGTAAGTTTAAGTGTCTCACAATGTCCCCTTATATGTTTAATATGGTGATACATAATAATGTATAGACAAATATAATTGTGTCACTATCTATGCATGCTTTATTTTTACAGAACACATGCTGGGACAATTAGCAAACTTTCTAGTGTTGCTAACTTTATGGACAATTTATCTTTCACTGTGTATACATGCATTATTATTATATTGTACCACAACTGTTGTCAATTGACTTGTCGTGTATATTCGTGAAAACTACTGTAATTACATATTTTTAACCAAGCACTGCCGTCTTGTGTTTCACACAAAATATATATTAGTATAATCGCCTAACCAAGAGCATAGTATTTAAAGTTAACGATACCGTTACATCTAGTTTAATTACTAGTAATGCCAATGTTACTTCTACTACATTTAAAATAGTAATAATAATTATAAAACAAACACCAATTCTACTATGGCATCAAAGCTGCTGTTGCTGCTGTTGTTGCTGCATCTACTAGTGCTGCTGCTGCTGCTGCTGCTGCTGCTGCTGCTACTGCTGCTGCTGCTGCTGCTGCTACTACTACTACTACTGCTGCTGCTGCTGCCGTTGTTATATTTTATACTACCGTTAATAGTAATAATCACATTACCACAACTGCTGCTGCTGCTGCTGCTGCTGCTGTTATTACTACTGCTGCTGCTGCCGTTGTTATATTTTATACTACCGTTAATAGTAATAATCACATTACCACACTTTTTTCAAAGTAAAACAAGTTTAAGTCATAAAGTACTAATCCCATACACAACATAATGTTTTGTATAATTCGTACTTGTTTCACAGTTGACACCGTGGAAACCGGCCGCACATTCACAACTGTACTCGTTGTCCTTGTCTTCACATGTTCCTCCATTCCCACAAGGGTTGCTGGCACATTCATCTGTATCTACAATATCACAGCATCCAGTAAACACTTTTTTATCAAGTAGCATATGTGAGCTTTCTCATTATGTAAATGCGTCTTGGTGTTTGGTGACTGCAACGTAATTGTGGCACTACAAATCTACAAATTGTACTTTGTGCTGTATTAAATATTTACACAAGGTTATTTTATTATAATTACCTGAACAATAGCATTGTATTTAACGGTATGGATACTGCTACTTCAGTTTTTACCACTACTAATGACAATATTGTATCTACTTCAAATAAAGGATAATAATAAAACAAATACTAATATCTCTATCAACTCAAAGTAAACAACCAGCTGCTGCTTCTGCTGCTGCTACTACTGCTGTTGCTGCTGTGGTCGTTGCTGCCGTTGCTATTTCTAATACCACTGTTACTATTAATAACAACAAAAACAACACCACAATTTTCTCAAAATAAAAAAATAATTCATACTTGTTTCACAATTGACACCGTGGAAACCTGCCGCACATTCACAACTGTACTCGTTGTCCTTGTCTTCACATGTGCCGCCATTTCCACAGGGGTT